>VBSM01003157.1:35516480-35527459 GCA_008086735.1 Cheirogaleus medius
AGCTTATAAGTATTCCTTTCTCTCTGCATCCATGTCAACATCTATTATTTTTGGACTTTTCAAAGCCATTTTAACAGGGGTGAGGTGATATCTCATTGTGGTTTTAATTTGCGTTTCCCTGATCAGTGACATTGAGCATTTTTTTTCGCAAGTTTGTTTATTGGCCATTTGTCTATCTTCTTTTGAGAAGCGTCTGTTCATGTCTTTTGCCCATTTTTTTAATGGGGTTGTTTGATTTTTTTCTTTCTGATTTGCTTGAGTTCTTTGTAGATTCTGGTTATTCGCCCTTTATCAGATGTATAGGTTGCCAATATTTTTTCCTATTCTGTAGGTTGTCTGTTTGCTCTGTTGATTATTTCCTTGGCTGTGCAGATGTTTTTTAATTTAATCAAGTCCCATATATTTATTTTTGCTGTTGCTGTGAATTAAAACACACATATACACACAAAGAAGAGAGGATTTCTACCACTACCTCATGGCTTTTCCTCCAAATGTGTGACTGTGGGGTTAATTATGATAGCTCTAATAATGTAAGGACACTTGTGATTTCACTAGTGAATGAATTCTTCTTGTATAGCTACAGATCTTGCTACTTTCCATAGATACAGCCTGCATTGCGGTCAGAAACTGCACCAAATTAGGAACACATTGCTCTGTTTTGGTATTTGTTACACAGCTACCAGCTCAAATGATAAATTTTTGATGTATTAATCTACTGCAAATGATAATCTCTTAGATGAACTGTACATATAAATTTCAGGAAACCTTAGCTTTGCCTGAGTAAAAAGAATAATGACATAAACCCACAGAGGTTTACTTGATTAATTAACTAAAGATAAAAAAGCACTTGGTTCTGAAAAAACACTGTAATCCCTAAAGTGGAATAGGAAATACTATGCACATTTACAATTCATAAAATGTAAACGTAGAGTCTTTGCTTTTTTTTTCCCCTTCCCTATTTCTTCATTATGATGTTCCAGAGGAAGGTTTAAGAGTTTTATGAGTTGTCACAACAGTTATACCTTAATGAATTGTAGCTTGGCATCTCACTAACTCATGATCGAAACACACTGAATTAAATATCAACACAATGCCCGGTGAATTTTTCGGCAGCCTGCTGTGGGCTGCTTGCCTCTTTCTAGCCTGTTCCTAAAGAACAGCAGCTCTCATCTGTAAGCTGTAGAGCATCAGTACTGCCTGCCTTGATACAGCCCAGTAGAGCCTTTTGCCAAGGCATTGACCCCAGGTACTATGTTTAATATGCTATATTAAACTTTGCAAGATCACAGAGATTTGCCCTAAAAATAAAGTTTTAAATTTTCTTTCATCTTTCTTTTAGTGGAAAATTAAGCTATACTGTAGAAACAGCTAAGTAGTACTATTACTTTAAAAGAGTCTAACTTGTGGCCTCTCAGCCAATATTATTGAAGTTGTAAAGTTTGTAAACTTTAAAAAGAGACCCAAGTGAGTTCTATGGGATAAGAGGTTATGCCAACCCAGGTATGCTAGTTTTTGATAAAGGTGTTATAGGTTAGAACAATAGGCCTTTAATATTTCTTCAAAATTACTACTTTTCTGAGATCAAAATATTTTTTAATGGTATCATACTCCCAATAGTATGACACTGACTCAATGAATTTAATATATTTTGCTTCAAAACAAGACCTTAAGTAAAGCAAATGTTAAACTTGTCAATAAGAAAGGATGAGCAATCCAGATTATATTCCCTGTAGGCCAGTAAAAAAAAAATGTGCAAGATAAAATTACATATTACATATGCCAAGTGGGGAATAGCAAAAAATAAAATGCAAATTATTATGCACCTTTATAATTGCAGCACTCAGGTAAATTACAGCACAATTTAGTACCACACTTTTGCTTTCTCTCACATTGAATGTTGATTCCTTATCTTGTATTTCTCTGGTTTAGCACTCTACTAACATGAAGAAATACAGATTGCCCGCTTGATGATAAAAATTACTGTGGTGCTCTATAATTCTTTGACAAATTTTAGCCTGAGGTTTAAAAACTAAACCCCTTTAATTCAACTGTTAAATAAAATGTTTTCCCTGATAGTTTAGGAATACCTGAACTTTGTCCAATGGTATGGTTTAGAAATGCATAATAATGTATATGATGGAATATGCTTTCTTTTTCTCTATTGATGGTAATTTGCCAATGGTAATACCGTTACACATTGCTTTTTATTAATAGTTCCAAACAATCATATTATTCACAGCTTTCATTTCTTAGGGAAAAGTTCAACCAAGAAACACACAAATCATTCCATATTTATTGATCAGATTTTTTAAGCCTGTTCTTATGGTATGACTTATGTGGGAAAGTTTCCCTTTTCTGTTAAATTCCAGGCACCCAATGCCTATAGGATACTTCCATTTTTTTATGGTATACTTTAGCTTAATTTGACAAAACCAAAGTCTATGACTTGTTTCTTGCCCAGTCATTTCACAGTTTCCAGGGAGGAAGGCCCTTTAGACCACTGGTGATTATTATGATGGAACTTAACAGGAGTATTTATTGCAGTGTAGAGATTTCTTCCTTGTTCTTTGCTCATCCTTTAAATACTGGTTCTTGCCAGAAGGCTACTCTTGAGAGTATCTAGGACAAAAATGTTCCACTGAATAAATTGAATCTTTATGATGTGATTTAATGAAAATAACAACTGGTTAGTATATTATGAACTGATAAGAAGGCTTATCAGTACTTTATTCTGGACTATCTAAAATGTTCCTAAATTCTGCTTTTACATTTTCGTAAGAGAATAAAGGAGTTAAACAGTTAATATGAAAGTTTTAATTCAAGTCATTTGTCTTAGTTAGTTTCTTGTTAAGCATCAACATTTTTAGATTTTACTAATTTTTCCATAGTCTTTAAGAAACATTCCTTCACTCAGCTGCCTTTTAAAAAGTACATAGAACATAGTTTAACCTGTGTTAATAGTAATAGATCCAATGCATCATTATGACTTCATTATTATATTATATGATATTACAGAGATATTCTTTAAAGATGTTACATCATACAGAGCTGTTTATTTTTTCTATCAAATGGCCATGGGCTGCTACTTTTATTTTCTTAAGAATTTTACTCCTGATTTATAAAATATATTTTATCTATTTACTTATTTCTGTATGAAACTCCTCCCTATTGTCAGACTTCCTCAAGGCAGCCCTTCCCTCTTTTACTTTCAATTTCCTAAGAAATATAGGTGACTAAGTTTTGTTGGGATTGTGTCTAAAGTAAGAGAGATTATAAATTAGGACTTGAATTCCTCAATAGAGAAAAAATATCTAATTTGTTTTAACTAATGATTTTGTAGCATTTCTCAAATCTGATATTAATCTGGATGCCAGTTTTTCTTTGTGCAACATATTTTTCTTTGTTAAATGAGGGTGTGGACTAGATCAATTCTAGTTATAGTAATAGTTTCAACATTGTATAATTTATTTATTTAACTTATGTACTGTGCTATACATACAGTATTTGGTATAACTAATAATAAATAATATCATTAATGGTCATCATCATCATCATAATAATAATCAAATACCCCTGGCCTCACAAATAGTTTTCTGAATTTTGTGTTAATTAATCCCTTGCCTTCTGTGTAGTTTTGCCATATATGTATGCATCTTTAACATATTATTTTGCCTTGTCTGTTCTTGATTGTAATAAAATAATACATATATTGTTCTCTGATTCATGTTTTTGCTAAACATTAAGTATTTGAAATTCATCTATGTGGATGCATATGGCTGCATTGCAGTCATTCTCTCTGCTGTATAATATCTCATGATATTAATTAACCACAGTTTATTCCATCTACTGTTGATGGATGTTGAGAACTCAGTTTTTTGTTATTGCCAGTAATGCTGCTATGAATGTTCTGGCATGTGTCCGTCAGTATAAATTTTATACCATGTCTAGGGTGCATACATGACTACAAGTGTAATTGCTGAGTCAGGGAAAGGATATATTTACTTTGAGGAGGCAAATGACATGTTGTGGCTACCGAAACCCCACCAGTAGTAGATGAAAGTCCCCCTTGCTTCATATCTCCACCAACTGTTGGTATTTTAATATGCTTAATTTGTCCTCCTCTGTTGGATGTGAATTAACTTCTCATTGTGGATTTAATCTGCATTTCCCTGATTGTTAATAAGGTCAGTTATTTTTTCCATAAATTTCTTGGCCATTTGTGATTTCAGCAAGATAATTCTATGATGCTGTTTCTCAACTGTGAGCAATCATTGACTTTTGGACATTAATATTATTGGTGGTTATTCTATTTCTTCTACTAAGCAACCTTTTGCATTCAGGCATAGATATTGTCAGTAGTCCACCATCTAACATTCAGGAAGTTATTGTCTAATACTCTATCATGTTTACTTTAGCCCAGGCTTTACTTAATTAAACACCTTCCCAAAATGTACACTGATTTTGAGCTAGAAAAGAGATCACTGGTCAATATAAGATTATGGATTATCCAGAGCAAGTCCTTCCTTATCAGTATCCTACCTTATCCTGTTTATTATGTCCATGTAGAGAATCACTTACAGGGAAACACTATGCTTGGGTGCCAGGCTTAATTTGAGGTGCATTATGAATCCCCTGAAAATGATGAACTAAAGGATGACTGACTCACAGAGTTATAATGGTAGACACAAAATATGAGTTTAAAATCATGATCTGACTATTCAAACTTGGGTATATTTCCAACACAGTAAAAGACATAGGTCCAATTCATTGTTAAGTTCATGGCACATATGACTGTGGTTTTCAGAAAAACACCTGTGCTTGTACATGTACATCTCCTCCAGTTTTTATTTGGGTTCATAATTGTCTCACCTCCTCCCATGGGACAGGCTAATGAAGACCCCTGGATGAAATAAAGCATCAGATATGCTCACAGTGGTCTCTCTGGTGTGTTGCCTTCTGTGCAGATTCATTAGAGCTGTGAGCCAAGGCTGAGACATCTAAGCAAACCTCCTGCACCCAGAGTCCTCAATCCATTGTTTCCACATCTTTTCTCAGCCTCATGGGATCCCAGAAGAATATAAATTAGGGAGAAAAATCTGCAAAGCTTTTCCTTTCATGTCTAATGTCTGGGCAGAGCTGTTCCCTGCAGGACAATTTCTAGTTATTTTCTCTCTCTGATTTGAGACATCTCCAGGGATGGTTTGTTGACTGTTTCCCTTGGGAAACTTTTCTGCAGCATATCAGTTTTTGCTGTTAAAAATTTATTGTACAATTCATCTGAGATAGTCCTGTTCTAAATGTTCTTCCCATCACTCCTGTCATCTGGCTGTTGGTTCCTATTTCCCCCTTTCAGTGACACTGCCTCTTCTGTGCTTAAACGTGTTAAATAATTCTAGCTATAAATCATTCCTCCCCACTTAGGCTTTACTTAACCAGACTATAAATATTTAGTTCACTTAGACTTTGCTCATACTGCCCCACTAGAAGCTTACTCATGTTTATTTTTCTTACCGGAACTCCTTCTGGTTTGTTTCTATCTTTCTGTTAATCAAGAGCCCCAATTTTAATATGCTTTTCTGAGTAAGCTCTCCCAAGTCATACATTATAAAATAGAGATCCAGCATAATTGTTAATTTATCGTATAGCCCTGGGTGCACACTTGGTCTCTCAAAACTTGTGTTCTCATCTTTTAGGTAGACTGATCAATGACTAACAAAATCATTGAGGAATTATAAGGAACAAAAAAGATCAAGTATTTGATTCAAGAGAACAGTTACTGAGAATTTACCAAGTGTTACAAGGAGAAAAATAAAAAGTTCACATGTATTTCTGCCCTCCAGGGGCTAATCCTCAAGTGAAAGTGACAGTCACACACATAGCTAAGTAGGATATAAGGCAGAACAAAGTACTCACTCAAAAGAATGCAAAAAAAAGTGGGACAGACTAGAAAACATCAACTACAATGTTTACACATATTATTAATATATTAATATTAGCCAGATGGGCTGACAGAGCCAATTCACTCATCCCTGTGCCTTTAGATTGATTGGGAAAAAAAGAACAATGGAGTGTAAAGAATTGTCAATCATGTTCAAACCAAAGTATAGGTATGGTAGGAATTCCTGAGATCCTGCAGCCTGTTGCTGTAAACATATCCCCAGACTTCCATGACCCTTTCTTCCCATACTTATTGAGTGCGTTCTAGGCACTATGTTAAGGTGGTGATAGAGCTTAGAGATCAGTGGGATAAATATGCTAATCAAATATATATTAACAAATCCATAATTTCAAATGAGATAAAGCTTCAAAGAAAAGAAAGTACTGCAGGAAAGAGACCCAGACAGCAGATTAAAGAAGGCTTCCCTGAGAAAGTTGTGGTTGAGTTGATACCCAAAGAATGAGTTAGCTTAGTTAAGACGGAGATGTTTTGGGAGAGGCAGAGTAGAGAATACCAGTAAGCAAAGCAGGTGCAAAATCCTGTCATGGGAGGAAAGATGGTGAATTCCAAGATCGATATATCCAGGGAAGGAGAACCAAGCATGAAAATGGCATAGCTAAGGCTGGAGAAGACCTTAGGATAGATATTCTGTCACTAATAGTAGCTACTTAATATTCAGTAGATATTGGTTGAATAAATTGAAACAAGTTCCTATCAAGGGCCTTTTCTAATCTCAGCACAATCATTTAAAAATTTAAGCAAATTACATGGGCAACCCTTTCCCTGTGCTTATTTTTTAGATATGAATTTATGAACTTGTCTATCCTATATATTTAGAGATACCTTATGGGGTTGTGTGGATAGATAATAACTAATGTAACCAAGGGAGAGGTTGAAAAGTATAAAGTATAGAAAAATGCAAATTATTATTAATAAACATGGTAATGAGCCACTTCCACTTTGAAAGCTATCACTGAGCAGAGGGAAAACAGGACTTTACCTTTTTCACAGAAATAAGATTGGCATGGGGCCATTTTTTCTTCCTGTGGCCTTCTTCAAAATGTGTGCCTGATTGCTCCTGATGAATTAAAAGAAAACTGAAACTAAGATTTTTATTTTTTTATTTTTACAGATTAGTTTCTCAATATGCTCCTTTTCTATACATTTTATCCCCATTCCTATTTCTTAAAAATATGGATTAGTATTCTCTTTGCTTTAAGTTGCAGCTCATTTAGAAGTTGTTGAGCTTGCAACCTTTCCACGTCACGGGGCCCAGAACCATATGTGCCACTTGAGTCAACCTACCATCTACTGCTGGGTGTTGCAAAGGAGTCAGCTACATAGCCCTGTGGTCTTTGGTCATGATGAGAGGTGGCATAGTCTGGGGGAGAAAGCCTTCCAGCTAGTGGTTTTGGGCCAGGTACTTAACTGCACTGGATGTTCAACTTTCTCACCTATAAAATGGAGACAAAATCAACCTCTGCTTCCTAACTCTAAATTAGAAATAAAAATCACTCCAATAGTTCAATATATAAAATGCTTATTCCAGTGCCTGATACATAATAAGTATTTCATGAATCCTAGCTGTTATTAGTATTATCTTACTACAGGTTACATTTATCCTGAGATAGTCTTTATAAATAGAAGATTTCACAGGCACAGTCTGGCTACTCTAGAACCATCTTCAATTGCATTGTTATAATTTTAAAGACACAGAAATAAAATAAGATAGACTCCTATGGCAATTTTGAACTCAAGCACATCATGGTTTAATGGGCCCTGGACTGTGCCTTTGATAGATTTAGAGGCTTAATAGGTCCAGCTAAGTTAGACCCGACACAATACAATACTGATCAAACTTGGCACCCTATAACGCACCTCCTGTGGAGTCTACATCCAAACCATCCTTCCCTATTAACTCTTCTCTGGTTAATCATGTCCGTTTCCTATAGACCCATAGACTCAGCATCCACTTAGCATGAACACCTAGAAGCTAAGACTTGCTTGGCTAACACGTAGTGCTAGGTATAATTTGTCCCAAGGGAGGAGTGGCTCCCATTTTGACTTTGTATCAATGCCCAGCCGCTCCTCATACCAATGAATTAAAAATCTCTGAGTAAGGCAGAAGCACAAGTATTTTTAAACTTCTGATGGTGATTTCAGTGTGTGGCTATGTTTGAGAATCAGTGTCCTAGGATCTTGCTATTCAGAGTGGGGTTTGTGCATCAAAAGCCTTTGCATCAACTGATAGCTTGTAAGAAATGCAGAAGCTCAGACCACACCCAGACTTACTCTATTAGAACCCCAAGTGACTGGGGAACACTGCCCTAGGGGACTGAAAGCCCCACATAGGGAGATGCCTTTTGCCCCTATTCTTTACAATTGTAGGTTGTCATCTAGTCAATGGGAAAAGGCCTCAGCCACACTAGTTTAGTCTTAGTTAGCTTGGAACATCTTTGGGGGATTTTGGCTTCAGGAGCTGGTCTTGCAATGGCAAACTCTGCCAATATCAAAGAGTCTCTTGATTTGTGGTTTGGTGGCTAATATATTTAATGGAGGACATGACACATTTCATTTTCCTTGAGATTAAAAGCCCTTGAAGAAGCTCTTTCGGTGTTCCATCTGCCTTGGCCTTCTTTTCTCATCAATACTCAAGATAAGAAGGCACATTTTAAAAGGGTCTGCTGGTTTTCATTACATAGTTTCCCCTCCTTCCACTTTCTTTCCCTGTTAAAAATACTCAGATCCGGGGGGGAAAAGGAAGGCAGTTGAAAGGAGCACTGGTGCCCTGGGCCCTCCTCCTGCCTCCCTCCCCTGCTTCTCAGGTCTGATGCTAAAAGCACACACATGCTCAAAGTGAGACCCTGACTGGGTGACCTCATAGCAGACCTTGCCTTTTGATTGGAAATGGTCTTCAGGGCACGAGACCAACCAAGTGCTCGTTTGCTTGCCTCTGTGTCGGGGAGAAGGGGCGTAACGGAGGTTTTTGAAGAAGAGGAAAGCTTTACAGGCAGAAAGCTCAGTGCAGGGTTTTGAAGCTTTTCCTCTGCACTGCCTGGCAGAAAGAGCAGCTTTCCCTGGCGTGCTCCAAATCAGAGCCTACACGAAGAGAATGTGGGGGCTCAGCTGTGCACATTGGATCAATCTGAATGAAAATCACTAGTGTTCCTCCTGGTGAGAGAAGTTTCTGCTTAGCTCATGAACTGTAGGCCCTTTTCTGGTCCTGGTGGAAAATGAGTAGGGCTTTTGTGAAAGGTTATGTAAGGCTGCTGGGTTTTCTTTTCTTTTTTTTTCCCCCTCAGAGTAAAATTCTATTTATAGAGGGGTGAACTGCCTCTCAGGAAAAAAATGCATTTTATACACTATAACTTAGGAAAGATAATTTAATCCATCTTCGGGAAAGAATTAAGGGAAGAGAAACAGAACAAAATTGTAGGCAGAGAGAGTGGGACATATAGAAACAAACAGGAGGAAGAGGAGCATCGTTGCTCTGGTCCTGATTCCTGAAGTAATTGTAGAGTGACTAACCAACCATTCCTGTTTGCCTGAGACTGAAGGGTTTCCCAGGAAGTAGGACTTTCAATGTTAACAACGGGACAGCCCCAGGTAAACTGGAATGGTTGTCCACCCTAAATTAGGTACCTATGGTGGGGAGGGGGTTAGGGAGAATGCTATGCCAAGGGTTTTCAGCAGGGCAGTGACAATTTAGACAACAAATTGTTAGTTATATGTGAACAATTAGGGGGTGTTAGCAAGGCCTATTGGGAGGGCATGTTCCAACAGTCTGCAGATGATAAGTGCCTGATTTGAGGTTTAGAAACAACTTGTACCTTAGCTGTGATATCTGGGTCATGGAGACTTTACTCTCTACTCCTGTGGCAAAGTCAAACAGTTTTGATGTCTAAAACTGAAGGCTTTTCTTTTTTTTTTGCCAACTACCTGGCCAAAAAACTGTCAGAAATGCTCATTTTCAATATCAGCATATCTTTTGGAGCTGGTAGAATAATGTACTTAGTGGATAAGTCACATCTAACTCTTATGTTTTGTGTTGTGTCTAATATAGTGTTCAATGCATATTAATTATTCAATAAATACTCATTACCCAATCAGTTCCTAGATGATGATTATTCTCAGGTTTGCATAGGACCTGAAGTTCCTCTTCTGCGTGAGCCTGACAAAGTTCAGTTAAGGATATGGTAAATTTCAGAGTTACTCAGCTTTAAACTACAGAGAGGTTTATTCTATTTTTCTTTTCTCCCTCCCCTTATTTTTGCTTGATTTTTCCTCTACATGCCATCATTAATAATTTTATTGACAATATTTCAGAGTGCTTGTGAGAAATTCAAAATTGAGAAAATCCTGCAAATACTAAAATGCAAATGTGTGAAGTCTGTAGAGTTTGCTATCTCTATAAGCCCTGTTACTAATGCATCTAGGACATTTGTCAACTGGCATATGAAAATGGAACAAGATAAAATAGGTGAATAATTATTTCCTACATAATCATCCCTGGGATAGACTCTGTGTTGGCCTTAGAAGAACTGTTCCTGAGAACTTGGGTAAGTCAAAAACAGTAAAATGTTATTTTTGTAGAAGTCAGTGGAAGCCAAGAAAAGATGACAGAGATAAAAAAAAAAAAGGAACCTGAAATGAAAGGACTAAACTTCTTGTGTTTTAAAGCATTGGTCAAATAGGAAAGGACCTCAGCAGTTGTTTGACTTGACCTTATTCTACTGTTGAGGATACAGGGGCTCAGAGAGGGTAAGTGAGCTAAGCATGGGCAACATGATACATTATTGTGCACACCTAAGTGCAAATCTTGGCTCTACCAAGACGTAACTGTATGACCCTCAAGAAGATTCAGGGTCTTCTTCCATAAAATTGGGAAACCGACTGCTGAATAGATTACAATTTTTGAAAGAGCATTACACTAAAGGATTATCATAATCCTTGGCACATAGTGAGCACTAAGCTATTTCTGTTTTTATCCATTCATTCAACAGTTGTTTATTAAGGTGATGTTTGATACATCATTTTTTTT
>VBSM01003157.1:35527559-35548672 GCA_008086735.1 Cheirogaleus medius
TTTTGTAGAGACGAGGTCTGGCTACATTGCTCAGGCTGGTCTTCAACACCTGGCCTCAAGTGACCCTCCCACCTCGGCCTCCCGCCGTGCTAGGATTACAGGTGTGAGCCACCACACCTGGCCTGACACATCATATTTGTTAAATCCTATGGTGGATTTCAAAGGTGTAGAAACAAACTTCCAACTGTTCTTTTAGAATTAACAAAATGACTGAGAGAATAAGACCCATATGGAAAGAAAAGAGGAGGAGCAGTCACGAGGCACTGTATTATTATATTATTAAGAACCAAATGAGTGCAGGGTGTAGACAGAGGAGAGAAAAAGAACACCATCAGAAAGGCTTCCTGAATAAGGAGGGATTGAGTCTGGTGGGCTAGGGAACTGGAGAGGAAGAGAGAGTATTCCTATGTGCACACTGCTTTTTACATGTTCAGGCTCTGGAAGACAAGAACAAAGATGACCATACTTCACTGCCGAGAGCCTCTCAGGCCCAGCATCAGTCCCCAACACCATCACACCAGCAGCGAGCCGCTCCCTCAGTCACTTGCCACTTCTCGGGCAGATTTGTGATACAGCTCGGAGGAAAAAGGAGAGAGACGTGATAAGGTTATCTGGGAAGTAACTTTGGCAGCATAAATAATGTAATTTTGGGAATAAAGAGCCCTTGCCTGCAAAGCTCTTTCTAATAATTTTAGGGAGGTCTCAAAAGAACAGATTGCTCGGGGAAGGACAGATACCGTCACACACTGGGTCTCGAACTTGAAAATCTAGTAGCTGAGAAAGTAAATGTAGGCCCCTACGCTGCTGGAATAAGGCCATGCTGGAAATTAATGTTTCCATCTTTTTTCTTTCAGGAATAGCTTCAAAATGTATAGGAAACTTTGGTTCAGGATGTCAAAACCCTTTGTTACTAATGCATAAAAGTGTTGCTAACACTTTTAGTTCATCAAAGATTTTCTGTACGTTTTACAGCCAAAGGGGAGGGAGCCCAGCGTAGACTTTGCAACATAAATAGTTCTTTTTATGTCTTTTCTCCCAAAGTACTCAGTCATATAAGGCTATGATAATTAATAATTGATGAGTGATGATGATGATATTGTTCTATGCTTGTCTGATACTTTATATCTTCCAATGGCTTTCAGATCTATTATCTAGATTCATCCCTCAATACCTCTTACCACATGGTCAGAATGGCTAATTCATCTCACATGTTTTTAGTGAGGTTACAAAGACTGATGGTCAGTTATTTGTTTAAGATTACACAAAAATTACCTATTATGGCTGGAAAACCCAAATCTGCCTTTTAATCTGTGTACTCAACATTATATATTGGACACCTTCCAAAAGCAAGAGTATTCTACTTTTTTGCATCCCCCTCCCCTCAAAAAAAAACAAACCATGTACTAAAAAACAAATGCCATCCAGCACCCAGATCCTGATTTCTAAAATAACACCATTCTCAAATAACAGAAACCAAAGCTCCTTGGAGAAATAACTGATTCTAGTACTTAGGCATAAAATATATAAGATAAGCCTGGACCACCTTATAGTCCCAGAAAGTAAGGAAGTTCTTTAAAAAAAGAAAAGAAACCCCTGCAATGTTAGAGTATGTCAAATGGACACAGAAGCTAACCGAAAGAGCTCTCAATGGCTAAAGCTGGAACAACTTGAGCGAGAAATAAATCAAATAGTTTTGGGTTATAACCCAAAATATAAAATAAATATTGATGAGTCCATACTGATATAAATAAGTGATTGAATAAATAAATAAATTGAAGACTAGATAAATCTAGGCAGAATTTCAAATAATTTATATAGATATGCAAATGAATGGACATGACCTAAATTATTCCTCAGTGTCACTGAGACCCCCTACCCTCCAAGACGGGTCTTTGCGCCCTGCGACGCCTTCCTTACATGTTTCTAGGAGTCTCAGCAGGCATGTCATAAACCAATTGTCCTCTGCTCGGCACTGTCACATGTCTAGCAGTTTAGTATGCCTGCTGGACTCCTTCCATGTCTTCCAACGGCCACCATCTCTTGCCAGATGCCTCCTCTGGTAGACTGCTGCTGTGACTCTAGATGAGGCCATAAAAGCTCTAGGATCTTTCCAGTGCCCCAGCATTCCTATGTCTACTGACAGAGTGTCCCAACGCTGATTCCGTTCCCGCCAGACTTTATCATACTGCTTGTGTCCCCTATTTTATAAAATTCCTTATGAGAATAATTCATTTAACTAAGGTTTGTAACTTTTTCCTGCATATGACTTAGATTCAGTAATGGGCTGGTCTGGTGACAGGTGTCATATGTTCTGTTCCCTGTGTTTAGCGTTTCTGTCTCCAAGTAGCCAGTGGAACTTTGTCCTTATTTAAATTTCCCTTATATAAATGAGCTACAGCAAAGAAATGTCTATGTTTTTGGACTCATGGTCTAATTGGGTCTGAGGTGTATGTAAGGTACAAAAACTGTGGAATAATAATAATGGCTAATATTTATGAAACTGTGTGGTTTCAAGTGCTATGGCAGACATTGCTTATGAAATATTTATTGCCTACATATTTTCTTATTTACTATAGGATAGATAATACCTCATTCTAAATAGCAATGTGCCAGCTAAAAGGCTCTATTTCCCAGACTCCCTTGCAGATAGGAGTGGTTCTATGATGAGTTTTGGTGAATGGCATGGAATCAGGAGACTCTTTGGGACTGTAGAGAAAGTTCACCCTCCTGAATCGAGCACTACTCCCTTCCTCCTTGTTGCTTCCTTCTCAGCATCTATTAAGGACAACGAGAAGGAAATGAGGAAATGGTTGAGTCCATGCTGACTTCCTGAGTAGTTATACTATCTTGGGACTGCTTCCTTCTAGACTTCTTGTTATGCAAGCAATTAAACCTCTGTTTGGTTTTAAACCACTGCAGTGGGGTTTCTGTCACATGCAGCCATGCTCAATCTTAACTACTTCATGTTACCATATTAAGTTATTTACTCTTTACAGTTAAACAGTCACGGAAACACTAATATTACTTTTCTTTTACACATAGAAAAAGCAAGACACTGAAAAGCTTGCCAGTTTTTCTAGGTCTGCGTGCTAGTAAATTGCAGATCTGTTATTTAAATCCTGCTCTGTAACACTTGTCTTTAAGTCCATGCTATAATTCCTAGATACGTGGTAGATATTGTAATTATTATGCTATTTTTATTGTTGTATATAATTATTACACTATCATTGTTTAGTTTTTATTGTTGTTATTCACTTCTCCTCTCCAAATGGTGATATTTTCCTATGAACCATTTATTATTTAGACTCTTCTAGATTATTGAGTATCTAAATAAAAACTCAATTTTCTGTTAATTATTTTCAAATGTCACAGTGTTCACTAAGAAGTTATAAGACAGCTTCATGCACTTTTAATTTCTCTGAGAAAGAAAACCACTAAAGCCTTAGAAAAGAGTAACATTCCAACTACAACTTTGGAATGCTAATGTGATACCTTAACAAGGGGACTAAGCTCTGTAATTCACGTGTGTGTTGCAATTTCTCTCCCATTGTATTGTAGGGGAATTTCACATAGCTTTGATATATTGTACAAATTAGGCCAACAAAGTACTGTGCTATGTCTTCATTAAAATAGGAGACGGTAATAATGCAACCATATAGCGTGATCTTACAGGCTTTGAGTTATGAACATTCAATAGTGTCTCCTTACTTGTGCTTAAGTTGGCATTTGTGAGCAGCATATAATCAATTAATCAATAACCCAATTTTCTCTTAAAGAGATGGTGCATCATTTAAAAAAAATCAGAGACTATTGTATGATTTTATGAAAAGAGCTGTTTCAGCAAGGGAACTTGTTTGAAAACCATGGAAATTCGTTTTTGGGGGATGATGATTTTGCTTAACTAAGCCAAAAGTGAAATTGGATACACATGTTTCATTCCTGAACCATTTTTTTATTTTGCAACTGCTAGAAAGGAACACACGGATTTCGGATTGCTAGTAAGAATGCATTGTTTTTACTCGTGGTTAGAGATGTGTAAGTAGGTTCCTCTGTGAAATGTACAGTAACAGTAAAGGAATCCTAAAACTGACAGTTTAAAACTGGTTGTTCCTATCCTATTTCTTACAAGTTTTAGAGTATACCCAGTTGCCTGATTTGTCTCACATGAGGTCACAGCAGCACAAAGTGATGCTAGTAGGGTGATAGAGCTGACAGCTATGTTGAGACAAAAACCTGGCCCTCTCAAAATTTAATATATATCTGTATTCATATGTTTATTATAATTTCTTTCTCAAAAGATATGTATGTTTATTGTAAATATACGAATGTCATGGAAACATATGAATTAGAGAAGGAAAGTGTCCCATAATTCCATCCCTCCAGAGTAAACCACTATTCATTGGTTTTGCTGTCTTTTTTGAGTCTTTCTCTACCTGCCCCACAATTACTGTGAAATTTGGGGAAAGTTTGTGTTTGTTTTTGCATCACATTAAGATATTGAGTTGCATTTTCTTTCTACCAAATAAGCAAATGAGTACATCTTGAAAAAGACAAAAACCTCAAAAATTTGCTTTATCCTTTAGACACAAAAGAACATGACTAGGATGAAAATGTTCTCTGCAAAGCAGATCCCCTTCCAAGGGAGACAATTGCTAGGCATGGCTGTCTTCTTTCACTGTGGAGGAAAAATATTAGCTCCCAGGCCTCTGAAATGTCCAAATGCCCTGTAGTATCTTGTTTCTCAAAGTGCAGTCTGTGGACTAGCAACATCAGCATCACATGGGAACTTATTAACAATACAGAAACTCTGGCTTCATCCAAGATTTACTGAATCAGAATTTACACTTTAACCAGATCCCGAGTCAATGTGTTTATACCAGTCACAGTTTGAGAAGTGCCATTCTGGTACTAGCATGTTTCCTGCTCAAATCTCTGCCATATTCTAAGAGCTGTGAGTCACTCATGAATTGGTGGCGGTGTGTAGAGAAGGAGCTAGTGTCACCACAGCTCTTTCATGTGGCTTCCCAATCTGCTCCAAAGGGTTGAGGGTTGTGCTCATTAAACAGTTTTAACATCAGAATCACTATCCAAGAGCTGGCTGACATCCATCCTCTTCTTTGAGGTCATGCCACACACATTCTCATCTATACCTCTGAAGTCCCAAGGCACTCAAGTCCACAATAGTTTGAAGAATTATACCTCCTCTTCCAGTAATTTGTCACTGATCCTGATGGCTTGATGCTATTTTGCTAATGCATATAAAGACTCTCCCCAACTAAATCATGAACTGCATGAAGGAAAAGACCAGTCCCTCAATAAGTACTTGATCATGATGATGATGATGTAATAGTGCAGAAACACCAAAGAAATGATTGATTTTCTTCCCTTAAAATGTAAGTGGGAATAAATGTAGGTTGGATTTTCCTGCTATGATGACTTCACAGGAAGAGAGTATATTAAGCCTACGATTCTATCAACTCTCTGCAGGCAGGAAAACAAAGACATCATTAGTTTCCTCCTTAATTGCTGTTATGGCTGTAGGTATCATTAAGTCTTCCTTTCTCCCTAGTTTTTATCAAACAGATTTTCAAACATCAAAGAGATGTCTTCCTTTAGCACATGGTAGTTAAATATCCTTTTCCATCGTGTCTTAACTTTGTCTTATTGGAAATCAGCATTCGAGGGGCCAATTCTCATTGAACTGAAAATATCAAGCCTAAATATTATATTAGGGGGTGAGGTGGTTATGAGAAATAAGTTGTGGTATATTAAAAAGAAATTGTACTTCATCATAATTGAACTTCAACGTATTCTCCTTATCTAAACCACTGTTCCTTTTTGGTTCTCTGTATTCCCATTGCTAACTCAGTATTCAAATGGATTAGATGAGTACAAATGTTATCTGGGGCATTATAAATGCAGAAACTTTGAATAATGAATCATCCACTGCCTGAGAAATGTGGTTATCAATTGGAACTTGGATCTCTGCTTTTCAAACAGCCTTGAGGGTTTTTATTGTAGTGAACTCTGTGGGAAACATCAGGTTAATGAAATGTTGTCTCTGGTTTGTTGCAGAAATATTGAGGGGGAGGAGAAATCATATCTCACCTTCTGTCATATCGCTGACTTGACCTGCAAAGATGATGAATGTTGAGGAGTAAAACTAGAAGACACTGATTTTATTTTTAAATGAATCAAAGCTAAGCTTCCTATAAATAATAGATTTGGGGTTATTTTTCATGAACTTGTCCACCTTTTAAAAGTTTTAGGTCTTCAATTGCTCTAATCTTGAGATGTGTGGTTTGACTATTCTGAGGCAGTATTGCTTTCCTTCCAGGAGCAATGTAATTAAACTGTTGATTGAATGAACGAACACACCATTGGCTATGTTTGGCATTTTGATTTTAAAAGCCTTTTCCTAGTTGAAGCTAATCTGTTTAAGGATGGAAAGGTCAAGTAACATCTTAGAGGCTGGGATTGTTAGACCTAGTCTCAGAGCTGCTTTCTTCAAGGATGGCAGCCCTATTTGTAGATGCCTATCCATTCCCATAAATGGGCAAATGATGATTTTTAGGTACGTTAGCTCCACTTAACCAACCATTTGTGCTTTCCACCGATTAAGATTTGATGGTTATCTTCCCCACCAAGAAATAGGAAGTCATAGACCTTGATAGACTATCAACTTCTTCCTTGAGTTTATGCCAAGATCTCATATATCTCATCTCTCTATACCCTAATTCCAAGCATTGATTGATTATCTGGTTAGAAACAAGAAGATCAGGGGTGAGTGTAAGACCTGTCCCATTTGCATTAAGTAAACTTTCATAAATTACTAAGGGGAGGCTACAGAGGTTTACAAAAGACATTTGAACCCTATAATGGATTTTATCTATCAGCCCATAGATTTTTTATTTTTTTCTTCTAAAATCTATGATTGGGTTTCTGACTTGGGTTATTGACCCCTCACACCAAGAACATCAGAGGAACTTAAAAGGAAAATGGAATTTTTAGTGTTATCAAATATTGAAGAAGCTGAATCTCTCCTTATGGTCCTTGGTATGGGCAGGTGGGGAGTGGGAGCAGTATTAAATAAAACTTCTCCTTGTTCTTTTAGCACCCTACATAGACCAAAAGAAGGTTTACTTACTTGGGCTGCATTATAGACACCTTTCCAGAGATATATTTTGTTGGCTTGAAGTCTCATAGGAGACTCAGAGCTTATCATAAAATTTATATTCAGACCAGGTTCAGCTCAGACTAATTAATGGAATTATGTAATCGATTGGTTCTGTTTCTATTTCTGAGACTCTTATATTTTGAAATGAGAACATAGAAGTGGCAATCAGGTTCATGAGGTCACCCTTAAAAACCTTGCATTACTCCTTTGTCTCATATCACATGGCCAGCTGACAAGGAATATAGCACAATTCCTTTCCTTGAAAGATACACAGTAGTTGTGTCTTGGATACAACACCTCCCTTGCTCATTGCTTCTGTCCAGGTCTTCTTTGACTCAGAAAGCTTTATCACTGGGGATGTTTGTCAGGCAAATATGCAGTTCTCAGGAAGTTCTAGAGCCAGGAGATGTTATAGCTCTCCAGGATGGGTACAGGGCAAAAGCAGGAGAACTGGGTTCCACTGATGATGGATTAGATAAATTTGTTAAATCCATTGTAAGTATTGAGCCAACAGACAGAATTATAGATGTTCAGATTGCTAAAATATTAACATGCTTACTGACTAGTTGGTAGATATTTGCTATCCAGGGCCTCCCAGTGTACCCTGCCTCCCCATTCTGATTGGTGTGTGACTATGCCAATCAGCTCCCAAAAGTTCTGCTTCTGAGATATCAACATTGGCTACCTTCTAGTGACTTTAAAGGGACAGATGTGCCCTCACCTGGTCCTGGGACACCCTGACACCATCTAGTCCTTTCGTCTGCCAGCTAGACTTCCCAACATGATTCCCCTGTGTACTGGCTCCCAAAGCCACTCCTGGCTACCTGAGACTGTGACACCTGAGCAGGTTGATGTTCCCTGACTCACCCTCTCATGGTTGTCAATGGAAACTGCAGCTCCAAAGAAAGGTGAGGTCAGCTGGAGGACTGAGTTTCCACTATATTGATGTTTAAATATGTTTCATATATAAATATCATGCATCTTTGTTTGTTGCCTCTGTTCTCTGGAGATGACATTAACTGCCCTTGTGACCAGAGAAGTATTCATAGAATAAATTCCATAACATGTAATGACTGGTTCTATGACTTCTAAAAAGGTTTTAAAAACTTTTATTCTTATTTACCAAAGTAATTATGTTCAATGAAGAAAGCATTTAAAAAGGTAAATATAGGTAAAAAGTAAATATAATAGAAAAAATAAAAATCACTAAATGTTATATAATCCAGAGTGAATTACTATTAAAATTTTGAGACACACACACATATATATATTTATGTGTATGTTTTTATTGATAAATGCATTATATAACCTATATTTTTATAACTTAAAAATTTAGCAATCTATTGTGAGCATAGTTAAAAGATCAAAGATTTGTTAGAGTTGGGAGGGAACTTGGAAGTCAACTACTTTCACTTCACCTCTTGGCAAGAAAAAAATGCCTTACAAAACATTCCTTTCAAAGATCTCCCAACTTCCTCCTTAATACCAACAATGATAGGAGTCCACAGCCTTATTATGCCTCTTCCTTTAATTATTTTTGGATAAATTCTTCTAGTACTTTCTGTTTTACTCTTCCTGCCTTTTGCTTACCCATTGATCCTGGTTTTGCTCTTCTTAACACGCAGAGAAGAGTGGAAGTGGTCAGGCAGGGCAGGCCTAGAGGCAATGAGGAGCTGGTGAAGGCAGCGATTGCTGTCTTTGATGAGCAACAGTGCTTGGTCATGAGACTGAAGAAGTCTCTTGAGTGATCCTTGTAACCTATCGTTCCCACTCTGTTTTCTTCAGAGACTTATGTTAGGGGCCTTATACCTTTTATGTCAAGCCAGAAAATTCTAGAAATGTAGCAAGTTTAGAAGAAATAAATCATGTTTGCCAATTCCATGCTTTTGTCAGAAAGCAGTATATTTCAGGGGAAAACACAGGAGGATATGTTTGAAAATAGGTAGAGTTAGAAAATATCTAGAGGTTAATTCTCTATCATATGATGTGTTTAAACTTGTCTCCTTATCACCTTCCTTGATCTCTGGTCTTGAGAAGATTAGTGAGATGATCATGTTTAATGCTTGAATGTTTGGAAGAAGAGTGCTAAGCAAATGCCAAATATTAGTGTTATCCTTCACAGCAGTGGTTGACCATAAAGCAGTTCACATTATTGCATTTCATTGACTAATTCAATCATTTATCAAGTATTGAGGAAAGGAGGATATAGTATTGGGCAACAGACAAGAGTTCCTTGATTACCGTTTAGTGAAAAAGATGAACAAGTAACACATGATTACTTATTAATTAAAGTTTAATCAGTTTCTACTTAAGGATCAAAAAAATTTTCAATTAAAATTGTGCTAATATCTCTGAAAGGAAAGGATGCTCTTCCTGTCTGTCTTAAGATATCCAGAAATGGGGATATTGGAAGTACTAATGTTGACTGCTTGTATGGGATTTATGGTCTGAGGTACTAGGGGCAGGCATGGCATGGAAGGAAAAATTGCTGAGCAAAGCTGAGAAGAGAGGGGTGATGAAGCAGTGGGATTCTAAATCAGGTTTCAACTAGGTCCTCCTCTTCTACTGTAGTCAAATATTACACTGTGAGAAAGTACTAATTTTTCAATACTTCTAGCATTATAATAGATTGAAGGTCAGCAAATGTATTCTGTTAAGGACCAGATAGTTAATATTTTAGGCTTTGAGGGCCACATAGTCTCTGCAGCAACTAGTGAACTCTGCTGTAGTAGCATAAAACAACCGTAGACATACAAATGAATCAGTGCGATTTTGTCCCAATAAAGCATTATTTACAAACAAAGTTTGGAGTTAGCCTGTGGGTCTAGTTTTCTGTCCCCTGTTCTAGGATGTCATCTATGCATCACAAATCTAAGTTTGAATCTTAGTATATCACTTTATTGGGATTGTTCTGCTCAGATATAGCTTCTTACAAATCTATGTATTGCTTACACTTTCTACATCATCACATTTTTTGTAATGCCTATTATTTTTAGGTGTATGGAGCAGAAAGAAAAGATTTTAGCATGTGCTTAATCTGCCACTTTGACTCTTGACTTTTCTCCTCTAAACTTCTGTTTTTTAAATATGAATATTGATTATACAATATGGGATCTCCTCTTTGGACAGGACCTGGGAGATGTGATCTAATCTCATCTTCTCTGAAGACTTTCCTCACAACCCTGTTGCCATGTCATCCTGTTATTTGTTGGCTCTTCTGAGCAGAGCCAATCTTCTTTTCTTGTCTCAATACTGATGATGGTGGTTGTGTTCTGTCTCAGGCTAGCTTAGCAAATCCACTGCTAAAGTATGGCTAACTTCTCCCAGTTAACATAAGCCTCCTCTAAGAATATCGATGGGGTACAGAGAATCTGAAGAGGTCCTTTGAATTCAAACCAGTGGGAAGCTTGCACTGAGAAAAGGATTTGAAGTTGGCTGTACACAGAAAAGTCTGCAAGTGTGACAGTGTATTGTGGGAATTGCAGATATTCCTTCGGCAAGTGAGGCCCTTCCATGCTGCTCGGAGTCACAGAGGTATTGATCAGACAGGCTTTGTTCCTGCCTCCTTTTTCTTTGGAGAGGTTGTTCCAGTCCAGATGGTGACATCTGTGAACTCACTAATAAGCAAACAGGCTGTGGTAGTTATCTGAACTTTGCAGGCTTTAGACCTTTCCTGCGCAGAAAGACCCTGCTGTTTGAGACTAGGTTAAATCTGCTGTAGTCTGGAGGCAGAGGAAAATAATTTATGATCACTTATGCAGCTATATACCCTGTAGCTAGACTTGAATAGAGATGTTGAAAGAGTGTTCATGAGGTTCAATCTGTTTTATTTCTAAAATTATTTTTTGATTGTTTGAGCATCTTGACCTATTTATCCCTGTTGTTTTGTTATTTGTGGACATGCCCTTAATACCATAGGGTCTGTGTTTCTTTATATTTCATTTAGAATTGGTAAATAGTTGTTTTGAAGGCTGGTGGCTATTTGGGATATATGGATGGAAGGAAAGAAGACAAATTAATTTTTAATCTCAAAGCATGCTCTCTGTGTTCTGAATGGTGGCTCTATCCATCCTGAGGGAAAAAAAAATAGTAGGTTTCCTTCTGTGTCCTTAGCTCCTTGTGTGTTGTTCTGTAGAAAAAAATGGTCCTGTCACATTTAAGTGCCTTGCAAAGCGGGTACTGAGAAAGTACTATATTATCAGGTCAGAGTTGCTGAGACTTACAAGTGGTTCCTGACCAGGGTTGATGAGTGACTTTTTTCCACTGTTTTAGATGGTGACTGGGTTGCTTAAGAATTAGAATACTTGCAAAGAGAGGAGGTTCTTCTTCTATAACTTCCACCTGTTCGCTTTCTGTAAGGCAGCGTGGAAAAGTAGAAAAAAGCTCTAGTCTTGGTTCTGTATCCTGGCACCTCTCCAGACCAGTCCACTGTGTTGCCCAGACGTTATAACTTGCAAAATGAAGATAAGACTGTTAGTCTTGCTTATGTTGAAGGGTGGGGTGTGGGGGTCAGTTGAGATAATGTATGTAAAGTGCTCAGAACAGTCTATACCACATGCAGATAAAAGTCAGTTGTTGTTTTTGATCCCTGATGTGTGGGAAGGATCTAGTTCAGACAGCAACATTCCTGAGTGTGTTTCCACCTGTTTGAGTATCATTGTAGAGATTGAGATTGACAAGTCTTTCTCTTAAAGCTACAAAGGTAGTTCATGCAGTTTCTTTATGTGAAAAACTGAGATGGAAATTTCTTGCCCCTCCCAGGATGAATTTTATGGTACCACTCAAGAGTCTTCATTCTCAAAAACTATGGCAATACCCTAAGAATGTACGTTAGGTACTTCCAGATTCTGTTTAAATTCTATTTCTATTATTCTTTCTTTTTCTTTGCAAATGGGCTATTTCTCCCCACCTGAGGTCATTCAATAGTTAGATTTTTCTCTCATACACCTGACCATCAATAATCTGGGAATGGCTGAAATGAATTCAAAAAGAAGTATACATTTCTTCCCATTTGTGTTGAGTGTGCATAGGTGAAGAAGCAGACAGAAAAGAATAGGTTAGTAATTGAGGAAGGCAGTCCCAGATGTTGTTTTCATCATGTTACAACAGTAACACCAAACACTTTGCAAACAGAGGAAATCACTGGGGCCCGGGCTCAAGACCTTTTTCTCTCTACTTGTTATGTTTATTTTTTCCTCTAATTGTCAGTGCTGAAAAACTGTGATGAAAACCCAGATCTGTATTGAAATATCAGCATGACATTTATAACCCAAAGGTGATGCTATTTTGCTCAATCTTCATGCATGAGGCTGTGCAGAAGTGATCCGTCATGACTATATATCCCAGTGAAATCTGAATACAATTGCCAGAGTAAATATAAAGAGTTTCTGTGATATACATGTGCAGGGTTACTGCATTAGCATCAACCTGAATATGATTGGGATGATGGGATCATAGGATTGTGGCACTAACAGAGTTTGACTTCATTTCCTCATTTTATCCAAACACATAGAGCTAACTATGGAAAAGCAAGTACTCCCAAAATATGGAAATTGAAAATGTAATGGGTAAGATTAAAACTAGTAATTAACTCGCAAAGCAATAAGAGGAGTAATACTTGAAGAAAAATCACCAAAGAGTAAGGGAAATTGGTCATTTTAAGAATTATTTTTTGATGAGAAGAAAAGGAATAAGATGGCAGAGCTCTCAAGGAAACCATTGTTTGTGTTCTTTTGAGATTTCTTCTCCAAACCACTATTTGGAGCCACTATATCAGATGGAGATAATGGAACACGCTTCGGTACATACAAACGGCATTCCAGAGTTTGGCGGGAATCAGGAGTTCAGAAATCAATGGGACAATTTTGCTCAATTGTGAACTCTATTATACAGGGAGCTCTTTGTCAGGGGACTGGCCACTTTGCCACTGCCTGCCACCTCCTTAGGGCACTGGAGAGATTATTGGCAGTGTTAAAGGACCATCTTTTGGATGACTTACTTTTTTATCTTACTAGGCTATCACCTCTGGAAACATGTATGTTAACTTATTTTTATGTCCCCAGTGATTGGAGCAGTGCCTAGGTGCCAAGTAATTTGTGTATGTTTGTGTATATGATTAAATAAGTGAACACAATCTAGGCAATACCGAAGTAAAAATAGTGCTTCTGCCTCTAGATCAAGGGTATGCGAAGTGCTACTTAAATTGTATAACTTCTGTTAAATACTACAGCAGTAATTTATACTTTGTGAAGTATGCTAAAGTGACAAAAAGCCCTAGGTACTTAAAATATAATACTTTATTATTTTTTTTTAATTGTGAATTTTCATTAGTGAATGGCTGCTAAGAGCTTTGAGGAAGAAAAAGTGTTCTTTAGTTGTTGTTTCAATTCTGTTTGCCCTTATTCACCTTCTTAAATTCTTGAAGTTACTTAGCAGCCCCAGGAAGAAGGCTTTCTAACTAGACCTCCTTTCCCTCCTCTCCCTTTCCTCTCTGGGTGTACACAGATATGTATCAAGTTCATTTGTCATGGATTCATGGAAAAGTAGAACTGATCTGAAAAAGACTGTTCGAATGAATCTAACAGGTTTCTCTCTGCTTTGTCGTAGTTTCCTCATAGTTTAGACTTATGGAGTTTCAGGACTAGGGAAGAATGCCTTCTTAAATTTTGCACCCTAGGTGGCTCTCTTGCTTCAGCCTAGTCCTGCCCACGGGTGTGACCCAGACTATACTTTGGTAATAAATAGACCAGGCTGCAGAGTAAGGAGCTGCTTGCCTGGAAGGCCCTCAGTTGCATTGTCTGACTCTCTAATTATGTCCTCCTTCTGACCAGCTACTCATGTGGGAATTTTTATAAATTTTACACATGAAGCACAAAAGGGTAGGAAACTTACAGAATATCTCACAAGTTCTGAGTCAATGAGTATTCAGTGAGTGATACTTTAGTTATGCCCTCTTTTTTTGGCCTCCGACTGCCCAAAGGGCTGGATATCTAGTAGACCACCAGATCAATTTCTAATTGAGCCTTCTGTCTGTTTCAGAAAGGAAACCTCTGCATAATACTAGACCCTGTTTAGCTATAGTGCTGAAAAAACTCTTTGGGGATTGATTGCACAGTTAGTTGGATAGTGCCAGTTAGGGGTGGTTGAGTTCATTTTCTCTTGCAGAACACAAATGCACTGTTCGAGAGTCCATGCGTTGGCTGGTGACTACGGTAGTGTTCTAGTCTAGCCTGTTCCACAAGGCTCTCCTTGTACACTGGGGGTGGGGTGGGTGTCCCTTTTAGACCTTTGGAATTGACAGCAGCCATTATTTGTGGAGATGAAAGATATTTTTTATAGCAATATATTATATAGTGATATATACTACCTATAACATGGTGGTGAGCCTGAATATACATTTATGTGTATATAGGTATGCATACAATAAAACATTTTGCATTTATTATTAATAATATGGGTGTGAAACACAATGCATTTGTATGTTTTAGTTGGGAATAAATGTGAGCACAGATGAGATAGTGCTTATTTCATCCACTGCCCCCTTACTCTCCATTCTCACCTGCTGGTTTAGACATCAAAGCAATGTGGCTGTTACACGTGCACGAAATTTAATTTGTATAGCTCCGGAAGCTTTGGGATCACTTAGGGGATGGGATGACAAAAAGCTGAAATGATAAAAGAACAGGCAACCATCGGAAACAATTTGTTGTTTGTGTGGAAAATGCAGTACATTTTGCTAAAAACCTGTACTTAGCACCATTATCTTGTTAGGGATGCAGGGGCCTCTATTCTCATACCAGGTTTGATTGTGTTGACAACACACCTGTGGCTTACAATCAATGACCCGGCTCTCCAACAGTGAAGGTTTGCTTTTCAGAGAAAGATACAGAATTGAAAAAATCGTAAACACAGCCAGAGGAAGAGTTTAATGGAAGAAGATATATGAATTCAGTATAAGCATCAACCTGGCTTAATAGGTGGAGTAGGCAGCCTCATGGCCAAGAATTTTTTTCCAAAAAGTATACGTTTGTTTCCTCACAAAATATGACCCTTAATAGGTGCTAACTGCTAGAGTGAACCAACGGTTTTGTGATGGTCCACGATGAATGTGAGTACATACGATGTAGGCCTCAAGGTCTCTATGTTCTGTGCTGTTCTACTTTTGAGGAGACCTTCACAAATAAATAGGCCCCACAAATCAACAATGTTTCAGCTGCATATTTTTATTAATACTGTGGCTAGAAAATACAGAGATGACTGTATATAACCACACATGTCAACTTCTTCAGTGGAACAATTTGGCTGTATTTTTGATATTGCATATTTCTTCTGTGATACACATGCCAACAATTAGATTTTGCTTCATGACTTAGCTCCACAGGACTCTCCCTGTACATTGGGCAGTGGGCAGGTGTCCTTTTTGACCTTTGGAGTTGACAGCAGCCATTACACATTGAGATTAGAGCTCTTTTTTCAGGAAAGCAAACCAAGTTCGATTTCATCTTCTGCATAACGACCTCAGTCAATATCCCCTTCAGTCTTGGCTTTTACAGACTAAATGATGCTAACACTTTAGTCACTTTTTGCCTTACACCTTCTTCTCTCTCTCCCCAGAAAGTGACAGGCTTTTGCAATATGGAGAGAATCACCTGGGATCCATGAGGCACATTTGGTTGCATCACATTTAAAAATTTAGATTATCCTTTGGAAACTTGTTAAGTTTACTGAATAGAATCTAGAGAGAGTGAATGCACTTTGTCAAATCAATTTTTGTTTTCTACTGAGGATATCCATTATTGAGACTTGTTTCCTTCTTTACATTGCAGGCTGAAAATTGTTGAACTCTTTGTTTTAAACTCATTGCTTTAAACCCTAGAAGCTCCTCAAGGACAGATACCATATTTAGTTCATTTTCTATCCTCTCAGTGTTTAGGAGTATTTGTAATGGGCTAGTTACTGATGACATGTTTTCTTGAATTGAATGGGTATTTAATATAAATGCTGTATATTTGCATGTACCTAAATAACGCATTTGATGAAAGGGGCAAGACACGAGAGACAGATCTAAGAATATAAACAGGGCTAACCTTAGAATGTCCAGGATTGGACTTTTGAAACCAAGGAAACTAAATTATTTGCCTGTAGTGTAATCAAACCAACTTAAAAAAAACAAACAAAAAAATACAGACTGTAATGTCACATCAGCTGTGAGCTAGGTTTAATAAATTGTCTTGATTGAGAAGCCTGAGACTCCCCTGGATCCAGGAGTCTGAGTCAGATCTAATCCTTTGATGTGGTCTAGAAAGATTAATACACAATATTCTGTTCCCTAAAATGTTAATTTCACACAGCATCTGGGGCGGTTTGTATGAGAGAAGGAAAGTTGGAAGGTAGGAAGAAATGGATTATATTCATTTTTTCTCTTTTCCATATTGATTTATCAGCCACCTGGGACACTGATATTGTCTAAAATGTCAGGGTCACCCCTGGAATTCACAATCTAATTCAGGACTGAAAGTTGCTGAGGGAGCGCCGTGGGGCTTTGTGGGTCTTCTTGATCCCTTTTGTAGTACATGGCTGGCTTTTGACAGAAGAATGTGTTAGGACCCTGATTAAAAATAAATCCCGATTTTTAGCTTTATGTAGTCCTGAGTTATACATAGACAAAAATTACATGTCAGTGACTAGGATTGTGGACCTCTTTGCTATAAGAGGAACTCAGATATCAAAGCCAATCAAGAAGAGAGTAAAAGTCTGAGCAGGCTTGGAACTTAAGAAAAGTGAAACTATTAATACAACACACATTAAAGATATGTCCAAGGTTAAAAGAATTAGCAAACCAAATCTGCTCTGTAGTTTTTTTTATTATTAATATAGGGACATAATGAAATGCTAGTACTGGTTTCGCTCTTTTGAGACACTAATCATATCACATAATTAATCTTTATCATTCATTATGAAATTTCAAATAACTTCAGAAACAAGATTGTAAGAACAAGTCTTGGCATGCTGCTAAATGTTTAACACAAAAGTGTTGTATCTCAGTGGACTGACCACGGAAGTCTTGAACCTTCATTTGGCATTCTCTTCCAGATTTGGAATATGACTTTGAGAAGTTTGTGCAGAGAAGTCTTGTCTCACAATTTTAAATGGAATTCTAGTGGTCAGAAATCTAACCCAGCCTTTCCAGGTTAATACAAAGCAGTGCAAACGATCCAATGGCTAGAGCCAGCATTCTTATGGAGTGATTGAGATATCCAGGGAGTTATCTTAAATATTTCTGGGGATACCAGGTCAACTCCTAACCCCAACCTAGAAAAAACTTTATGCTGTCAAGGTGGCTGTTTGGGTGTTGTCAGTGAGACAAATGGTAAAGGCTGGTAGTGCTATAGAATTTTGGAGAAAAGTCTGGGTTTCCTAGTCCTTTGGAAGTAATTAGTGTGAAAATTGTACTGTATCTTAGTCTGGATGACCTAGATCCTGGAGCCCACTAGGCTTTTGTCTATGCTTTGGGCAAATCTTTCTCTTGCTTAGACTTCCTTTCCTTCATCTGTAGGATAATGGCTTGGACTAAACCTATTAACTGTCATAAGGTGAAATATATAGAATAGCTCTGAATTGTAAGTCACATCTAATGCCTTTTCCTAGATTTATCTTTTACTTAGAAAGAACATTTGGATTCTTAATTGGAGGGGCACTCTGTGCATGGCATGCCACACAAATGCCAATTAAAATGCACAGAAAATAGCACTCTGGTGGTAAATACAAATAAATGAAGCCATCCTGACTCATTTAACCCAGTAAGTAGGAAAATTCCTTAAAATCCTGCTGGGGAAGGAGAGAGGGATTGGCCTATCTGTCTCCAAAGTTTTCTATTGGGTAGTCAAGAATAGATAGGATAGACTTGAATGTCTCAAAGATAACAGTATGTTTGTGTGTATGTGTGTGTATTTGCATGCACAAATTCACACTGAAAACCTTCTTACACTAGAGAAAACTCTGCTCTGTAAAATATTTTCACTCCCTTAACATTCCTGGAAGGGCTCCCTATCTCTTCTTTTACACCATTTATTCAGTTATTCATTGACTTTTTCAGCAACCATTTAGTGAGTGTCTACTGGGGCTAACATTCCAGGCACTTTACATACATCATCTCAATTAATTATATCTCTTGCTGTCCCCTTAGGCACTTAGCAGATACTTTAAATAGATATATGCTCAGTTACTATTTACTGGAGTAAGAAAATGAGGTAATAGTAAAACAATATTCAAAGGTGCAAATGTGTAAAAGTTGAGGACGGGAAGGGACAAGGAGTAGTATGGTCAACATAAAGTTAATGTAAAGTCATCAAAGCGACGCCTGAAGTATTCAGGTGATCAGATCGGACCTTCCAGCAGCAACTGTATCTGACTCTAGCCTACGTCCTGTTGTTTCTATCTGCAGGTGTCATTAATAAAAGATAATCTCTGTCTTTAGGCATAAAACCCTTTTGAGAAAAGAGCTGACTATTCTTATTGCAATTCTCTTTGAGTGAGCAATTTCACTTAGGAAAATTTTATAAACAAGTGCTTAACTTTAGCTTTTTTTCCCTTCTCTAATTGGTCTAAATGTGAAATTAAATTAGCTGCTGATGAATAGTTCCTGTGCTGTTAAGATTATGATTTTTCCAGAAGAGAGGAACCAGCATACATTACTATCCTGAGCACTTTTCATTCAGAACTTTAATGGATCACTTAGAAACATGCCCAGTTTGTCTTTTCTTAATGGTGACAAGTTAAATGCACATCAGCTTGTGATCAGAGTTTATTTATGAGGCTTCTACAGGTTAACATTCTGTTAAGTAATTTTGCTCATGAATCTCCAAGAATGACCATGAGCTGTCACATCGTTATTTTTTTCACTATTGATAAGCCCCTAAAAAAGCCAGAATGACAATGGTTATTTAACTGCAGGCATCTAGATATTGTTGTCTTTTATCTTAAGCTATGAGGACCTGACTCTAGCATCCCCCCTTTTCCTTAAATAATAAGGAAAACAGAGTCTTTGTCACTCATGGTAGTATCCATGCTTTTTCTTATAGAAACTGAAAAACCAAACAAAACAGAACAAAATAAAACAAAACACAAACTATACAGCCATTTCTTATTTTCCTGCTTGTCTGGGATTCCACGAAACTTGATCCCAAGAATTCCGGCATCTGGATTTTTACATAGACTGCTTGGGAAGCAAGTTTCTAGGTACCATAATAATTGTTTCAAAATAAATAGATTAACTAGGGACTCCACATAAATTTAGAGGTTAGATCTAAGCTATTTGTGCTTATTTAAGAAAGTGAATGTCTTTATTTATTTTCATATTTATCCAGTGGAAATAATGAATTTGGTTAGAAATTGAGAACACCATTAAACAGGCATCTAACTCATAGAGACTATATGAAAACAAAATTTCAGAATTTCACTTAGAGAACATTCAGAAAAGTGACTTATGTCATGACTTAAGCATAGAGTTTAATCCAACAAGCCCTTATTGAGCACCTACTATATATGCAGGAACTGTAAGTAACATAAGACAAATATACACAATGGACTATACAGTTAAGGAAGCTGTAATCTTATTTGCCAGGCAAGATATATAACCATGAAACAGAGAATGATTTAAAATATACATCCTATTTTAATATCATCATGTTATGGGATGATCATTCTATAAAGAATATGTTCTTTTCATTCTTCACAGAGGAGAGTATTGAATTTCATTTTCTATCATCAGAGTTTTGTTTGCATGCTCTTATTGCAGGAAAGGTAAAGTATATGCACAAACCAGTTTATTTGGGGTAAGAAAAATGAATAAAATTGCTTAAAGCATCTTGTATCTCACCGTTGCAATGAAATGTTGCATAGGAAACCTTCCTTCTCAGGTGTCAGGGGGGATGTGATGTTTATTTTAAATATTTCTCATTCACAGACTCATTTATCTTGATTTTTGCCTTTTCTGTCTTAATTTCCTAGGTTGATATGAGACACAGTTCTTTACCTTGCTCCATAAAAGCACAGCATTTTTTTCTTAATAACGTGTAGAATAAATGTTCATTGCTTAGTGAGAAATCAAAGTATAGTAGAAAGAGTTGAAACTTCAACATCCAAAAAATCTGGTTTTCAATCTTGGCTCTGTATTCTTAGGATGGTTACTTAAGCTGGGTACTTTTGCCCAGTGAAATTATTTCTCTTGCAAGAAAACACTTATGACAAAGTATTTAATTTGTTCTGTTGTTCGCCACTCTCATCTGTGCTGTGATGCTTATTATGACTGTTTTTGGCTATAACTATTATTAACAGTAATGGCCATTTAATTCACTTTCCCAGCTGCGAAGAGTTTATTTAATATTTGTGCATTGCTTAATAGCATACGGTCTTTCCAATAATTTTCATTATAATAACTTTTTCCCACCACTACTTGTGGTGTAGGGAATGAGTACTTAACCAAAAGTTGAGAGTTAGTTTTTAGCCCTCATTAGGTCCCTGGATAACCTTGGATGGATCTAAAGGGCTAAAGGAGCCCAGAAAATCTGCCACTTTGTCTTTGAGTTCCAATTGAAGACCTGAATTTCAATCTCATGTCTCTTGACTTGAAACCTTCTCTAGGCCTTTGAATGTTGTGATTATATAATGTCTTTGTCTTAGTCTATTTGTTCTGCTATAAAAAATACCTGAAACTGGGTAATTCACCAAGAATAGAAATTTATTTCTTATAGTTCTGGAGGCTGGGAAGTCCAAGAGCAAGTTACTAGCATGTTTGGTGTCTGTTGAAGGTTCAGTCTCTTTGACTCCAAGATGGCAACTTTTGTCGCATCCTCTGGAGGGGAGAGATGCTATGCCCTCACATGGCAGAAGGTGGAAGGGCAAAAGGGGCCTCAGCTAGTTCTCTCCAGCCCTTTTT
>VBSM01003157.1:35553520-35686231 GCA_008086735.1 Cheirogaleus medius
TATACATAACCGTAATATTTGTACCCCTATAATATGCTGAAATAAAAAAAAGAAGAGTTTTCCCTACATTTTCTTCTAGAATTCTTATGGTTTCATGCCTTACATTTAAGTCTTTTGTCCATGTTGAATTAACTTTTATGAGTGGTGACAGATATGAATCCTATTTCATTCTTCTGCATGTGTTTGTCCAATTTTCCCAGCACCATTTATTGAATAAGGCTTCTTTTCCTCAGTGTATATTATTGTTTTCTTTGTGAAAGACCAGTTGGCTGTATGTGGATGATTTTATATCTGGGTTCTCTGTTCTGTTCCATTGATCTGTGTCTCTATTTTTGTGTCAATACTGTGTTGTTTTGGTTATATAGGCTTGTGGTATAGGTTGAAGTCTGATAATGCGATGCCTCCAGGTTTGTTCTTTGGCTATTCATGCTCTTTTCTTGTTCCAAGCAAAGTATAGAATTATTTTTTTCTAGATCTGTAAAATATGACATTGGTATTTTGATGGGGATTGCATTGAATCTGTAAATCACTTTGGGTAGTATGGACATTTTAACAATGTTGATCCTACAAATCCATGAGCATGATATGTTTTTCCATTTGTTTATGTCATCTGTGATTTCTTTCCTCAGTGTTTTGTAGTTCTCTTTATAGATATCTTTCACCTTGGTTAAGAATATTCCTACGTATGATATTTTCTTTGTAAGTATTGTGAATGGTATTGAGCCTTTGATTTGACTCTCAGTTTGATTGTTATTGGTGTACAGGAATGCTACTGATTTGTGTACATTGATTTTGTAACCTGAGATTTTGCTGAATTTATTTATTAATTCCAGGAGTCTCTTGGTGGAGTCTGGGATTTTCTAGATACAAGATCATATCATCTGTGAAAAGCAATAGTTTGACCTCTTCTTTCCTGATTTGGATACTCTACCTTTCTTTCTCTTATCTGATTGATCTGACTAGGACTTTCAGTATTATGTTGAATAGAAGTGACGGTGGGCCTCCTTGTGTTGTTCCAGTTCTTAGGGGGAGTGCTTTCAACATTTTCCCCATCCAGTGTGATGTTGGGTGTGGGTTTGTCATATATGGCTTTTATAATTTTGAGATATATTCCTTCTATGCCTAGTTTATTGAGGTTTTTTTTTTTTTTTATCATGAAAGGGTGCCGGATTTTGTTGAGTGTTTTTTCTGCATCTATTGAGATGATCATTGTTTTTTGCTTTTGCTTCTGTTTATGTGGTGAATTACATTTATTGATTTCCATATGTTGAACTATCCTTGCATCCCTTGCATGAAACCCACTTAGTCATGGTGGATTATTTTTTTGATGTGCTGTTGAATTTGGTTTGCTAGTATTTTGTTAGGATTTTTGCAACTATATTCATAAGGGATTTTGGTCTGTAGTACCTGTTGTTGTTGTGTCCTTACCTGGCTTTGGTATCAAGGTGATACTGGCTCTGTAGAATGAGCTGGGGAGGATTCCCTCCTTGATGTCATGGAATAATTTCTGCAGTATGGGTACCAGCTCTTCTTTGTAGTTCTGGTAAAATTCAGCTGTGAATATATCTGGCCTGGGGCTTTTTTGTTGAAACATTTTTATTACTGCTTTTATCTGACTGCTCATTATTGGTCTCTCCAGGAATTCTATTTCTTCCTGATTGAGTCTTGGGAGGCTGTGGATTTCCAGGAATTTGTCCATTTTCTCTACATTTTCTGGTGTATGTGTATAGAGATTTTCATAGTATTTACAGATGATATTTTGCATTTCTATGGTATCATCAGTTGTAATATCACCTTTTTCATTTCTGATTGAGTTATTTAGGTTCTTTCTCTTCTTTTCCTGGTTAATCTAGCCAGAGGTCTATCAGTTTTGTTTATTTTTTCAAAGAACAAACTTCTTGTTTTGTTGATCCTTTGTATTTTTTGTTTGTTTTGTTTTCTATTTTGTTTAGTTCTGCTTGGACCTAGTTATTTCTTTTCTTCTGCTGGCTTTGTGTTTGGTTTTCTCTTCCTTTTCTAATTCCTTGAGAGGTATCATTAGATTGTTAATTTGTGATTATAATAATATTTTAAAATATTTTAATTCTATGTATTTGTGATTCATCTTCTTAATTTGATGTACATTTGTTGTGACTAGAAACTGCACACTTGGTTTCAAACCTCTCAATGGTGGCCCAAACACTTGGCACACAGAGCATAGGATCTATGGAACTGAAGAATTAATACAGTATAACTCCTATAATCATCAGAAACCTCTGTGCACTAAGGAACAACAGTTCACACCAAACCTCATTTGGAGATGAGGTTGGAATTCTTTGCTAATGCTCTTTGTGTGAATCATTTTTTTCCTTTAGCTCAGCAATAATTCTAATCTGTAGCAACATCTGAAAGCACATTTATGAATGAGTGATATCAAATGTGATGACATCATTTCACCTGTCTGTATGTTCTGGTGGAGACCATTCTCTGCAATGTGGAGGAAAAGTCCACAGGTTCTCCCAGGGTAGTTAAAGATTACAGAAAATCCATGATAGGAATGATGGTCACAAAAGCTTATGTTGTCACTGGGGACATGGGCAGGTGTGGAGTGAGGGTTATGAATAGCAAGGGAGTTGACTTGTCAGGAAGCACTACTTATGCCTATTTTTAAAGTAACCCAATCTTTGTCTACATTTGTATGTTTGATTCAGAAACTGACTTTATTTTGTTTGGAAATTTAATTTAGAAACCAAATTAAAAGTAAACTAAAAATTAAAACCAAACTAAAAGTACATGTTCAGATAGTCTACCCTGACAGTAGAATTACTTTACTGCATTTGTATTTGACTACAACCTTTCACAATCTCAAGGAAAGAATCTACTTTTCTGGTAATATAGACAAGCAATAATATTAAAGAGAGACATAAACGAGTGTTTACAATAACATAAAAAGCTAATTTAATTAATGAGTTCTCCAAATAATTAGTTGGTGGAACAGCTCTCAGCTAGTGATGAAATGCACAACTGAAACTCAGAGTTCTTGAGAAGCAGAGGTTTTTAGAGAAGCTCAGCTGACTTCTAGGATGATAAAGTGTGTAGAGCAAAGAAAAGTTAAAAGTGAATGATTCAGAACCACTGCTTAAATTTCCCTGAAAAAGCAAATGTAGAGGCTAAAGGAAAATGCACTTAGCTGGGTGCTCTGGGTTCTTGTCCCAGGGAAGTGGCTGTGTTGTCTGAAAAAGCTGGCAAGTCTTTTGAAATTGTGTGCTTTTAGGGCAGCTAGTTCACTCCCACCTTCCAAATAAGATTCCATTCCAGGAGAACAGTTACATGGTTTAAAAATACCCAGAGGATGAAGTGATTCTATATAATCTGTTAGTAGTAGTAGTATTTTTCAGGGATGTAAATTTCTTGAACTCAGAATGTTGAGTATAAAGTCTAACTTACTCTCCAAATGAGTTATTATATTCATATTTTTCTTTCAAGAATTCCAGTCATTCACAAGGTATTTTTTTATATTTAAATATTGTTCCTTAGTACTTGGTTTAGTTGACAATTGTTTTCTTCTTTTCAAATTACGTGTTCACACGTTACATATGACTGCTGCTAGTTATAATAGCTGTCATATCAGTAAAAAAGAACATTTATTTGGTGTATACTATGGGCCAGGGATCATGCTAAGTATAACACATAGGTACTACAGATACGTGTGCATATATGTGTGTATATGTATATACATATATAGATATACATAGATTCTTATTTATTCCTCACCATAAACCTTTAGCTTATTTCTAGGTGCCTAGCATATGGTCAGAACTCTGTATTAGACAACATTAATAATATTATTTTCCCATTTCACAGATGAGAATGCAGGCCGTGGGAGTTTAAGTAATTTTCCCAGGTGTCAGAACAGGATACAAATCCAAATCTTTCTGAACCACTATTTCGAACCACCTCCCATTTGACAGATTACCAAACAACAGTGACTGAGTTTTTAGGGTATTTCCCACATTCAGAAGACCTGTATTCAATTACAGTTCTAAGACCTTATCAGAGACAGATCTTTCATTTTTTGCCCTCAAAAATGATTTTAAATTTAGACCTTGTGATGGAAAGTCATTAGGGGATTTTGATAATCATATTAGTTTTTTAATCAGTAAATGATGTTTTTTCATGAGTAATATTTCCCTCGTCATTTATTTCCATTCCTCTTCTGTTGGTCCAATAGGCTTTTTGTGAGCATAATGAGTTTTGAAAGAAGTGGAGTGATATATTAATTAAGCAAGCTAATTAGCTTAAAGAGACTTGATTTTCAAACCCCAAAGTGTATGCATTATTTCTGGAAATATGTGTTGGGAGATGCTGGTTGAGATGGTTTAGGCATAGGGAAAGGCAGCCAAGTAATACTTAGCAGGAGAAACAACGCTTGGTTTTAAAAATGAGAGAAAGAGATTGTTAGCAATCAAATTTGTGGTGCCCTGTTTTGTTTCCCATGTACAATTTCTGATATATCACATATGCACACAGTCTGGGCACATTACACAACATGTACCACATATCAAAAGCCACCTTTCACTACAAGCTCAGTGTCCAGTGTAGTACTATCACATATACCATTTGGGGAGTAGCTCTACTTTTTGATGCCATAAATTGTAGCTAGTTAAAAGCCAGTATTTTAACTCTAATTTGAAGAACAAATGAAGCTGGAAAAGAAGAGTAACTAGGTGTGTGCTGTTTTATTTCATTAGTAGCAAATCACATCAAATTCAGCTGAAAAAATCTTTCTCATATTTTCTTAATAGCCCTTTCAATTGAAATAGACATGCAGAAAGAAGATTCTTAAACTGCAAGAACTATTGATTATATTCATTGCTCCCTGTCTAATAATTAAGCAAGGATTTTGTGCTTTGCAATAGAAGTGGCAGCCTACTTACTGAAGGTGTGCAAATACATTATGAACATCAGGGCAAGGGATGAATCAATGTCACGGGAAGGGAGGGCGGAAAGTTTGGTGAATTACAGGAGACCACAGAGGGGGTCTGGAAGACGACAAGAAGGGTGTGTCCAATTTTCACATATGTTAAAGCTGCAGGAGTTTCCTTCTGCAAGGCCTTACTATGTGTTTGGACACAACTACCACCAACAGCAGCAAGGACATTGCCTTCCTTTAAGATACTTCCAGTGCAGAGAAGGCAAAGCTTTTTTGTTTTTTTTTTTTTTTGCTTTGCTTTCTTCCTCCCTTCCTTCTTTCCAGTTTTATTGATAAATGATTGAGAAATAAAAACTGTATATATTTAAGATGTATAACATGATGTTTTAATACACATTTTGTTCTGGCCTCAGTCTTTGAGGTTCATTGCAATACTCACCTCTCTCAAACAATTTTTTAGCAATAAATGGGATCTCAGCAGGTTAAATCCAAAGAACCCTTCTTCATTTTACATTTCGCTTTACATAAAATAGCACACATTAAAAAAATTCAGCCAATATCTAGTTTTTAAAAGTAAAAAGTAAATGCTTTCATTTGTTCCCCAACACCAACCATGCCCTCCTGCCCATGCTGATCCTTGGTAACCCTGAAGGGTATTCTCCAGGGGGCATCTCTGTGTCCACTATGATGCCTACATTCATGGACACAACATGCACACTGCTGTCTAGGCTTTCCCTGCCATGGAGTAAGATTCACCTGCTCTGCACCTCCCTGTATTGCTGGGCATGGAAACCTGGAATAATATTAGCGTCTATGGACTAAGGGAGGAGCTATTTTTTAAGGCATTTATCATTTCTTTGTGTGAGGAATATTCTAATTAGTATCAAATATTTTTCAACTAATGATGTTGAGCATTTTTTTTTTTCATATACCCATTGGCCATTTGTATGTCTTCTTTTGAGAAATGTCTATTCAGGTCCTTTGCCCATTTTTAAATCAGATTATTTGTTTTTTTCCTATTGAGTCACTAGAGCTCCTTATACATTCTAGTTATTAATCTAAAGGGTGGGGAGAGCTTTGGAAACCTCTTAGTTTTTTCACAAACTTGCTTCATGATTTGGGGTGGGACATTTGGCTTTCCTATTTTTTCTGCTAATTGAGGGATCTGGAGAAAATAACTTTTCATGTGTTAGAAGAGGACACTGAGAAAAGGAATTTCTAAAGTCTTTTTAGCTCTAAAATTATAAAGATGTGTATCTTTCTGGCAATTGGGTGCCTTGTAGGCACAGTCCATAAACCAGGGTGTTGACATACAGTTCTCAAGATTCCTTGATCTGGCAAGAGAATTGTTGTGTTTTTATTTTGTTTGTTTTTTGGTTTTTGGGGTTTTTTTTTTACATATTATTTAGGTTCTGCCAAATTGCTTTCTGGTTGCCAATTAAACTACCATTACAGAAGCATTTTCCTTTATAAATGCCACCCATTTTCTCACTGAAATCCAGAGTGTATTGTGCATGGCTATCTTTGGCACTTTTAGGATATGTTGAAAACAACCCTTTGGTAAGAGTATTTCAGCAAAGATTTCATTTGGGCTGCCAAGTTTCCTTCAGTCTCCTTCCTGGAGGTGAACTGGAGAGAGAAGGGGAGACTCTAGGCTTTTTTCCTTCAAGTACTTCGTGATCTGCTTTCAGTAGCCTTCCCAGGCATACACAAAAATATGTAGGAAATGAATATTTTGGAAATGAGTTTTCCTGGCATTTTCAAATGTGTCTCTTAAGCGTTTGATCCATGGGGAAGTATAAATAATAGTTTGGGATATAAACCCAGATGCATTTTGGACATCTTTGGGCAAGCATTTCTTTACACGATGGAAGTTTCCTGAAGTTAATACTAATTATTAGCCAGAGGTCATTTAGGACTGAGGATAAACATTCAGCATAAGCTATGTCATTTCCCGGGTGTTAACTGTGTACTTTCTGCCTTAAGTGTCTATGGAAGAACATGTGGTTCATCCGGACTGGGACTTGCTATGTTCTGATTGTGTGTACACAGGGTTAACCCATCTGAACAGTCCCTCTGTCCTTCCATGTCATCTCATTTTTGTAGTGACTTATAACCAGAGACCAGTTTTGCACCCACAGCAGACATTTGGCAATGTCTGCAGATATCCTTGGTTGTCACACTGAAGAAGTTCTATCTGTCAGATAAAAACAAAAGGTGCCCACTTAAATTTGAATTTTCAATAACCAAAACAATTTATATATACCAAATATTACTGGGACATACTTATGCTAAGAAATTATCCTTGTTTATCTAAAATTCAAATTTAACTGGATGTCGTGCATTTTCATGTGCTAAATCTGTCAACCCTCTGCTAATGACAGCTAGTTGGTGGAGGCTAGGGATGTTGTTTAACATTTTACAGAGCACAGGACAACAAAGATGTATATGGCCCAACATGTCAATAGTGATGAGCTTGAGAAACTGTGAACTATTGTAATACCTTATATGATAACATAATAAATAGTCATGCAAAATACAATATGGATTTCAAGAGAAAATTCATGGCATATGTAAAAGAAAATGCTTCTGTGATAGGAGTTAAATTTGCAACTAGGAAACAGAATAATTTAGCAGAACCTAAATAATAAGTTAAAAATAAATTCTCTTGTTGGATCACTGAATCTTTGAAACTTTGCACACCTCCCTAGCTCGTCCTCCAGTTGATTTATTTCATGAGGGCCGAGAGCCCCTTTCCTTCATGAAGGTCTAATATACAGTGTATATCTAATTAATGACTGTTGACTGATTCAATGAATAAAAACAAACACTTCCTTTTATTGAGAAACTAAGTGATAAACTCTGTGCTAACCATGCACATGTTGCTTCCAATTTAAACAAGGAGATTATTATCCCAATTGTTTTATATAGAGAAACTGAGACTTATATTCCAGCATGTCTTAAGTCATTTTACTAGCACAGCGCAAAAGGATTTAGGTGCAGGATGTTTCTCTCCCAAAGCTTCTATCCTTCCCCCATCCCCGAACAGAAAGCACAAACAGCAAAATATCTATAACAGGGGAAACATTCTTTTCTCTACAAGGCTCCTCTGCCAGATCTTCAAGTTGCTGCCTCCCTGGCAGACATTTCTTCCATGAATTTATTTCTATTCTTTCCCTACTTTTCAGGAGTGGAACAGTGACTGCATATTGCTTTGGAGGTAGGCGGATCTATTTCCAAAGCTCTACCTGCTGGGAGACACCCCCTACCTTCTCACGCTGCTTCTGTGGATCTCTGGTGAGCACACCAGGGAGGCCACAGGAGGGACAGCTGTGAGGGTCTGGGCTCCTGTTGAGCCTGGCAGGGCTAGCTCTGTCCACAGGCACTCAATTTAGTAGCAATCATTGGATGTTTTTTCCCTAAAAAATTTAAAATAAAGAAGTTTGCATAGGTTATTTTAAATTTGTGGATAAGATTTCACACTGACATCATTTGCTTTTGCCGATGAGTGGAATGGTTTCCATCCTTCATGCCACTGTGTGCTCTGCCAAGACCCAGGCTGGCATCTGCTCCTATCACATGCAGTGGGAGTGCAGGGGATCCAGGAGACTCATGTCCTATTAGGATGATGGAAAGAGAAGAAAAGAAACTGCTTAGTGGCCAAGAATTATGGCCACTTGCCAAATTAGGAAAATATTAGTTGTTCCTCATATCCTTTTTTCCCTGACTTACTGAAGCCAAGAATCGTCAGTTGTATTCATTATTATACTTCCCTCAGCATAGTGTGATGTCTCGCACTGGTTACTTAGTGTCTTAGCAGTTGGAATCTATATAGCCTATTTTGTGGAAGTTTGTCTCCTCCTTTACTAGAAGTCTTGCCATCTTCTTGCCTTTCATATTTGCGTAAGAGTAGAACAATTTATAAAGCATATGTGTGTGTGTATGTGTGTATAATATCATGTACACATTTAGGCTTCCACATTCATTTATGTGTCATTTGATTTTTAAACCAGTATTATAAAGTTATATTATTTGCATTTTTCGGATGAGGGAACAGAAGCTTAGAAATAGTAACTGACACATCCCAATCTGCAATGGTTTATGGAAGACAAAATCAACCTTACACCTGTAATCTCTTGAATTCTTTCCCAGGGATTATTCTTCTCTGCTATGCAGCTGATGGGCAATTAGAAGGGGTCTGAAATGTTGCTTCACTATCATGGATCCCAGTCTCTAAAATCAGACTGTGTTTACTTATTTATTCATTTTTGAAGCCAACAAGCACACAGCTAGCAAGGAAAAACAGATCCAAATCTATTTTCCTCCAATCTGGGTATGCATCCTCTAACTGAAGTATATAGTTTGAACATATTCAAAGAAGTTGTTTGATCAGAGACAGGTGGTTTTAGCATGAGAATAAAGGACCCAGAAAGAATAGGGAATTCAGACTTGTTTTTCCTTCTGGGATGAAGACAGGGTCTTTGTCCTGCTTTGACAGCTGGTTGTCAGTGAATATTATCATCCTGCCATATTTAAAGTGGCTCATAGATTCAAATATTGCCCCAGTTTGAGGGACTAGAGGGAAGTAGACTACTGGGGTTATTTGCCAAGGACACTGGTCAAACTTTAATGGGTACTGTATTGCAACAGAGTACAATATCGTAATCAAGCAACTTTATTTGGGCATATCTCTGGATCTATTAGGGGCAGAGTGACTGGGAATATGCTTAATCTGCTTATACCACCATACGGTCATGCTGCTTTTGAAACAAATCTCTGGAAAGTGTCTTACAGATGCATGGCTGGGAGAAGTGTCAGGGACTGCTCCGCTGGGACAGCTAATGTCAGACACAAATCTGTGTATCAGCTTGAACGTTGCCAACATGATGCTGTATGTCAACCATTCAACTCCCCAAATTCTTGGCATAAACACCAATAAGTCAAAATCAAATCTGCTTTATGAGGCATACAGATTGCTTGCCTGTTAGAGCACACATGCTCATTCAGTTACGTGTGAATAAGAACCCACTTGGTCTATTAATTATGCTTCAGAATCAATGTGAAGCTCTAGGTGAGTGGCTGGTAGAAGATGAATAGACGGCTAATAGAGTGAAGTATAGTAATTGTCTTAGGGTTCTTGATATGCAATTTAGTAAGCTGAAATATGGTATTTGTTCAGCTTAATAACAGAAACTCTCCTGTCTGTGCTATAAGGGTGGCAGTCTTATGAGTCACTATCATGTTCAATTTAAAAAAAAGGCAACTCGACCGATTAGGAAGCTTGGATGCTACATTGCCTCATGTTAATGCTATTAATGGGATGACTGCACATAAGCTGTGATTTAAACTTTATAGTCAAGTCTTCTAATGACATAGTTACAGATAGTGAAAAAGGGTAGTATATGTGTAAACCCAATTCCACATTTACTTTATACACAATGCAAACTGATGGGAAAAGAAGAAAAACTTAGGTCTGATGGGCAATGAGTCCTATTTAGTGCACCAGCATTCCTCGTTAATATCAGGATTTCAGGATTTGTCTGAGTAAGGGAGGAGACAGTTTGTTGTAATATGGCTGTTATTAATGCCTCTGTGCTACCAGCTGAACTTGGTGGTGGTATGTTATTTACTTTGGTATGTTCCATTTAGTCAAATAACATAATGATGTTCATTTTGGTTTATAGAAATAGAGAAAGACCAAGGACAAAAATTGTAACTATGGAAAGACCATAAAGTTGACTTCCGTCTTCCAATCTTGCATGATTGGAATCAAATGATGCAAAACCAATAGCATCCTGCTTCTGGCATGAAGATCTAGGAGAAAGAATATAACATCATCCTCCCTTTATAGTCTTTTCCCCATCTTATACAGTTGTTATAATTTTTCTTTGCAATGGAAGCTCTACACATTTCATTCAAATTCTCTATGGTGAAGTCAGGACCAGTACTAGGCAAAAACTGAGAAGTGATGATATTAATCTTCCACCCAATGTATTCCTCCTCTTTTTGTCCTTAGAATGCCCATCAGTGCTTTGCTGAGAAATGGGATATGTGGCAGGCACTGACCACAGGTCTATACCCCAATATCTGTGTGATCATTATTGAGTCATTTTCATTTCAAACCTCAATATCCTTAACTAGTAAATGAAAGGATGACATTCCCATTCATAACAGAGACTTAGTACATCAACAGTTCTCAACCTGGACCATACAGAATCATGGAAAGCAGAGGGATAGATGCAGATGTAGGTTGAAAAAGCATTTCAAATGGTTTTAAAATGTACTTGCTCACCCTTAAATGACTAGTGGTTCTCAGAGTGTGGGATCACCAGGGAACTTGTTAAAATGCAAATGCTTGGATCAGACACTCTGGAGGTGGAGCCTAGCCATCCATTTTTGAACCTCCATATTGTTTATTTTCATGCACAGTAAAATCTGAGGACCACTGGCAGAGATGTGGATCCAAGAGTGTGGTCCTTGACCACCTGTGCCAGCATCACCAAGATCTTGTTGCAAATGAATATTGACAGACCCAAACTAAGAAATCAGAATGTCTGGGGATAAGGCCCAGGGATCAATGTTTTGAAAAAGTCTGCAGGAAATTCTAAAAAAAAAATGTTGATGTTTAGAACACAAATATAGTCTAGAGGGATAGCGAACTTGTGTCCTTGGGGCCACGTGTAGCCTTCTGGATCCTTGAGTGTGTGGTCTTTTGACTGACTGTTTCTAACATGCAACCAGGATTACAAATTAGTGGACTAGAGTATCTTTAAGATCTCTTTCAGATTTAGGTTCCGTGATTTTCACATACTTGTGTTGTTTCCTAAATGTATATTTCAGCTTTCAATCCATAGAATACTTCTCATTCCACACTGTACTCTTTTTATGCCACGTAGCACCCAACCTGCTGGTATGTTCATAGTAGGCATCTAATAACTCTTCATTGGGTCAGTCCAGCATCTTTATAAGACTGACTCTGAGCTAAAAGCAATAGATGCAGCCTGAGAAGTTAATCTCTAAGCATCTTTGTCCTTCTATTGCTGTGTTGAACAACACTAGCTTTCAGGTTTCCACTTACTTGGATATTGTTTACAACAGACTTGAGATTATTCTCTTTGCTACTTCTAAATTTTTTTTTTAGAAGCCAGAGTCAGTGGGCAATAGGCTTCGGAGACCCGAGGTTTAGGAATTATTTCCTGCAGCTTCCCAGACCCTCAACCTAACAATGGACACCTGTGCTAGGTTCAGTCAAATTGATACTGTTACCCAGTGAACTCCGGTTTTCAGGGAATCTCCAGAAGCCCTAAAAATACATGTCTGTAACCTAAGGTCTGGGCTGGAGCCAATGATATCAAATAGAGGGCAGCTAAAATGAACTGTTGCAAGTGAGGGTTCGTCTGAAAAATAGTTCCTGCCAAACTTTGAGAGCTGCAGGGATGCCTGACACACTAGCAAATCTGAGAAAGAGACTACCCCCTTTCCAAGTCCCAGACACACAGCCTGCAGGTATGTCATGAGAAATAAAATAAACAGGGAAACAGGAGAGGGAAAAACAGCACCTTGTAACATCTATCAACAGAGTGAGCCAAAGCTACTGATGCAGTTAAATAGACAACAGTCCTTTGTGTTGATTTTCTGTTCACTGAGGTTGCCAACCTGAGCTTTCAGAGGACTAATACCACAATTAAAGGCAGGCGGGTGCTGGGGAACACAGTAAGATGTAGACCCAAACAGAGTATTTTGATGTTTAGATTGAAATCTACTATTGGCTAGAAAAGGGAGTATTTATTGTGTCTGAAGACAATAATACTATTATCCACCCAGCAATTATGGTCATAAAGCCACTCAAACAAACAGTGGACTGTTTCAGTTAGAGAGAAAGGACCAAGGCTTTGCCTGCAGTATTGCTGGATGTGTAGATTTGGTTTTCTGTGGCTTAGTGGGCTGTGGGCTTTTCCAGCTATCATCAAAGAGATGAAGAAACTTTTAGGCTGCTTGGGGCTGATAATTTGAGTCTCCTTCAGGGGCGGGGAACCTCTAGCGTCAAGGCCACATGTGACTCTCCACATCTCCAAGTGCGGCCCCTCGACCAAATCCAAACTTCACAGAATTTGAATTTAGTCAAAAGGTCGCATTCAAGGATCCAGCAAGCCACACGTGGCTCCAAGGCCACAGGTTCTCCAGATCCCTTCAGGAAAACCAAAGGTTCTCAGGGCAATCATGTAATCAGGGGAAGATTTACAAGTTAGGGTAACCCCGTTACAAGGGCACAAACTCTCTGTGCAATGCTAAGCAGATACCAAGTTCAACTGAGAAGCCAAACAGGCTTCTCAGAGTTCCCTTCCCAGCCAGCTAGGTCCAGCCCATTTTGAGCCTAGATCTTCCTTCTTATATTTCTGGCAAATCAGAACCCACGTTAATCTCTCATATTTTGGGCATCGCATCTGTTATGGGTCACAGCTCCTCCTGAGCTCAAAGGCCTTTCCTTTGCATCACCTGTACTGATTCCTACATGGATATCTACTGTTCACTTTGATGCAACTTATTCCACATTCCAGAGCTCTTTGATCTCTCATAGAATAGGTGATATTTCAAAACATTTCCATAAATTCATGTAAGTCAGGATATCCTTCTAGGTGGGTAATGTTAAGCTACAGACCACACTTCTACTGAGTTCCAATTATGGAAAATGAGGAGGCCAGCTTTTAGTGTATTCTGAGGGAGGAAAAGTGTTCTCCTCTGTGGGTCCAGGAACCAGATTTTCTCAAATGCAAGCACCAGTGCTGAGGTTGATGGGTTGTGTGATTCCAGACAAACTTTGAACCCTTTCTGGGGTTCCCTATGTATTCACCTTATAAAGCAGAAAATAAATGTAATGCTTCCATAGTTGACATATTATTAATATTTTATTTAGCCATGTTTATCTGTTTGGGGCACTAAAGTGCTACCTACTGATTTGTAAACTTCAATAATAATAAAAACAACCTTGAAGAAACATCCTGCCACCCCTGAAAAGACACAAGCCCCAAGCATTTGAAGAAGCTAGAACTTCTAGCAAATTAGAAAAACATTCAACAATTGGAGCTCCCCACCCCAATTTTCCTGACAATCAGCTTGCACAAGGGTGCTTATTCTCAGCTTTAGAATCTGCTAACTAGTTCCTCTAAACCTCATTTGTGACCTTTCTTACAGGGGAATTAATAAACGATTGTTAGTTCCTGAAAGTTGTCTTGTGATTTAGTCCCCAGGTAGCCTAAGAATCCCCATCCTTTGTTAGGAAAAGGCTCTGTGGTTCAATATTAATTCTTGGAGCTTTTACAACACTCATTGGGATTAATATTTAATCAACAGAGCAGTAGCCTTTTTATTTCATTATAGAAAACTTTCAATAAAATAGAATGGTGCGTTATATTTTAATGAATGACAAACACTGGCCAATTTTCATTTAAAATCACGAAGTCGAACCAAACAGTTGTTTCCTAACTGATGGGTCATCTCAATTTAATGAAGAGTAACTAAAAACATATTAAACAAATGCCTGGAATAAAGGAGGGAGGCATAACAAAAGACTAATTATTGTCACACTAGGCTGTATGATCTTCAAAGAGAGGGCCTGTGTTTTAATTTTTTCTTAACCGATGCCCAACACAGTACCATGCACAGAGTAGGTACTCAATAAATGCTTGCCAGATTGGATGAATTAATAAATAAAGTGCTGTGCATAGAAAAAAATATTTTTATATCTGATAGAACAAAAAGTTACCGAATCTTGCTAATTGCGGCAACTTCTCCATGAATGGGATGATTACGAGGCATTATCCATACATATGTTTTTCCTTTTATAAACGCTTATAGTAGTGATTCTCAAACGTGAGCTTACATCAGAATTACCTGGGGAACTTGTAAAACATAGATTTGTGGGCCCTGCTTCTAGAGTTTCTGATTCAGGGTTCCGAGGCAGGGTCCCAAGAATGTCTATTTCTAAGTTCCAAGGGGATCCGATGCTGCATTCTAGATACCACAGTGAGAATCTTCATCTTTTGGCACCTGTCTGTACGGCCTCTGTGGCAGTTTCCATTTGTTCATGTGCAGGTGACCCCTTCCCGAGAGCAGGTCCTCACACGTAGAAGCATGTAGAGAATATTCGCTGATTACATAAATGATTCCCTCTAGCTGAGGGAGTGCGAATCCTTCCCTGCTAAGTGCCTCAATGGCTTTGGTTCATGGGGACCCTTCAGCTATGTAGGGGAGCATATCAATTTTGCTATTGGCCTTTTCTTTTTCCTTTTTCCTTTATGTGATAAATTGCCATTAGAGTTCTACCCTAGACGTAAATTAATTTCCTTGGGGATCTAACTTTGGGTGTTGCTGAAGGTGCCTAGTGGCTATAGCTGTGTGTATGACTCTTTGGCCCCTTCACCCAGGGTGGCTGTCATTAGGATTATAATAGGTTCTATTGCCATTAGAGCCTGCCAGTGGTATTGATTCTGCTCTCCACCTTTGAGTTTATGTAATATTTTTGTAACAATTAAGCCTCCCCATCTGTATTTGCTTTCAGTTAACAAACTGTTAATTCTAGATGGCTCTGGATGCATCTGATTATGCTGGATGTAGAAAACTTATTAATTTCCTATAAAAATGTGGGAAAATATTTTATTATGAAAAGAATGGCTAAAATAGCTATATCTTTTTGATTAGGGCATTTGATTTGTTTGTTTTTATGTAATGGAGCTGGGCTCCAAGTCCTCTTCAATAGCTCCTCATCTGGTTTCCTTTCTGAGCAATAGCACCAATTGTAGGGTAGCTCTTTAACTTTTGGGGTACATGCCTTGGTGATAGAGGAGGACAGACCTAACTGATTCAGTGTGGGGGTGGTGGATTTCATAGCCTTGGCCCGGTTACCCACACTCTCTTAGCAAAATTTGTAAAGTTATATTAAATGAGCCTGATATTTTCATTTAGATATCCAAGAGGTACCTACACTTACTGATTTCTGCCCTTTTAAAATTTGATTCATTCTTCAAGAAAGAGTTTGTTTCTTTCTCCTCTGTTTTTTCTCCCATCATGAACTCTTAGGTCTTAGTACCTTGATCATTCCTTTGGTACTTCATTCATTACATACTTCTTTGTGATATCCTACATATGTTATTTAACTTTTTATGTGTATAAATTTTTCCCCTCAATTAGATTGCAGACTTATTCAATCATCTCTTCATTTAGTAGATCATTTTTCAGCTTCTATGTACCAGTCACCAAAATTCATGCTGGAAGAATACAAACAAGCAGAATATATGATCCTATATTCAGACTCTTCAAGAATTTATGACCTAGTAGTAGAGCCAAGCTGTGCACATACTCATACACATACATATACCATAAAACAACAACTTTCATTCACAACAGTACATCAGTTAAGAGTGATATAGATAGGATCTATATAAATCTGTTTTTCCACTGGGCTTATTTATATATTGTTTATAAACATAGGCATTGAATGCACATTTATTTTCCTTATATCTACATAAACTATCTCCTTTTCTTATTTAAACAGGTTTATATAATATTCTATTGGGAGAGTGGGAAGGGCAGACCCATCATCAGGAAGCCAAACATAATCTTCCCACTCCTCCTCCTGACTCTTCATTCATCCACATCTCTTATGATCTAGTGTTGCTAATCTACTCCTCAGTCCCAAAATATTTTATTTTTTGAGTGTCACACCTGGCTCTTCCTGCCTGTTGAATCTCTGTTTCATCTTCAAGGCCCTCCTCAAATGTCAAATTCTCTGAGATGCCATGCTAAACTTCTTGAACCAGAGATGATTTGTTTTCACTTTTCTGTATTGTCATGATCACTTTATATGATTGTACTAATTATAGTGGTTTTTCCATTATAAAGCAATTTTTCACATGTCTGTTATGCTCATTGGACTCTGAGTTCCCTGAGGGTGAGAAACCTGTCTTATTCAGATTATCGTTAGCATTTTCTAAGACAGTATGTCTGGCTCATAATTGAGTGACTATATATTTGTTAGAATGAGTAGATGAACACCTAGCTCAAAAGCAATAAATCAGTGAATATTTATTTGGCAAATAAATAAATGGATAACAAATAAATACAACAGTGCAGCCATTCACTTTCTTTTGGTCACATTTTCATGTTGTGATGTAAATATATTTGAAAGTAGCATATCCCATCAATAGAAATTCAGAGCTCAACCCAAATGTGTGAAATTAATTTCAAAGCCCAGTGTGTCCACTTTTGTTTTGGTACTTTTCAACCTGAATATGGAGCAGTATATCAATCCTGTTCCAATTCATAAGGGTAGCAAGGAATGTAAAAATATAGAACTGCATTGTACTAGACATGGTGATCTTGAAATCAATAGTATTTGGCAGACACCAAGAAATGTGCATGACTTCCCGGTTACATTAAAATTTCCTGAACAAAACTCCTTATAAATAAAGTTATGTTTTGAGAAATCAGCCAAAAAAATCACAATGTGCCATAAATTTATTGGTGAAATTAAATAATGCATATAACTCAAAAGCAGATAAATTCTGGTGACTCTTGAAGCTTAGAAGAAAGGGTTACTGTTTGGGACTGGGAAAGTTCAGAAGAATGTCATCAATCATATGCCTTTCTAAAGGCATAATTCTGACCACATGCATTTGGTGGTTGCTATCTGAATTTGCATGGTGTAGAACATGGCCAAATAAGACTTTCCCATTTCTCCATCATTAGTAAGCATTTACACCACCTAACTAGTTGCATCTTGACTTGGAACTCCTTGGTTTTGCAATCCCCAGAATAAAGATGGAGCAAAATTCACATTTTAACCACTTAATGACTCTGAACAAAGGTGACCTTTATCAAGTCAGCTGGCAACGCAGAGGAGCCATTCAATTGCCCCAAAGAAGTCCACATCAAGCTGTGACTTAAAACTTTCTACAAATTACTGAGTTATTGACTTAGTCTACAGCTATCTTTAGAGCAAAGGATCAGTAAAAATGGCCCTATACTCTGCATTTGCCTTTGTAAAATCTTTTAAAGCTTTTTCTCAGGTACATTCATTCATCTAGACTCAGCAATGATAATTTGGTACTCCAATTTCAAATGCTGCTCTAAGTCTTACGGTAGTGAATTATCTTTATTCTTTCAAGAGTGAGATTTACCAGGAAAAGAACAAGCTTTCTTTGATTAAAACTTCATTACATTCAATTTTAAAATGGCTTAACAAAACTGGCCCATGCTGAAGAGTTTTCATACAGTAATATTTTGGGCATAGCTTTTCCATCATAAATTCTTTTGCTTATTTAACTAATGTCTACAAAAATGTAAAATTGTGTTTTCAATTATTTTCCTGATCAATTATTTTTACATTTATAGAATGAAATACCTTTTCTGGAAGGAAACTTCAATTCATAACATAATTATAGAATATAAAATTTTACTTAAAATGGTTGACTGCCTTAAAATGGTTGCAGCTATCTTTTACTAAGTTACTTGTCAAGGGTTGCATGCACACTTCAGCGCACATGGACATATCTGATTGGGTTATACTTTAAAATTTTTTTTAGAGGTTTTGTTCTTTCATACTAAAGGAAAGCAACCACTTGGTATCAATGGTATATAGGATAGATTAAACATTAACCTTGGTGATAGGGTAATGTGATAACTCACTCTGTGATCATTTTAAGTGAGTTTGAAACTATGCATCTGGCCTGGTTTGTTTTGGGATTATTCCATTCTATAGGCAAGAATACATTTGAGTAAGTGAGCTATAGATATGGGCCTCTATGGCCCATTTTCAACTCTCTGAAGTCTACTATAACAATTCATTTACCCATTGTATTTGTTCTCTTCCTCTTCCTTTCTATTCCCTCCATCCTTTAAGCACACCAGAGAAGTACCCATCAAGCTGTGACTTCAATGTTTCATGGAATTATTTCACTTCCTCTTCTAAAAGTTGGCTCCAGTCCCAAATCTTCCTACTAAAAGATTTTTTTTCTTTCTGTCTTTTATAAAATAAGATGATTTTTTCCAGTTGCATTTTAAATTTTAAAATCTGTAACTAATGAGACTAATTTTCCTATCTCCTTTCTTTAGCATTCCTTTATATGCCATATTTATGGGCTAGAGTCATCATTAATTAGTTAACATTTGTATAGAGTTTGTAAGAAAGAATTTAGTGATAATAGGAAGAGCAGAGGAAACTTGGGCTGCTGGTAGGAGGAGGAATACTAATGAATGTTAATCATGAATGCTCACATGGTGCCTTTTGTCTTCACAGTGGTTGAAAGAAGCACTAATTAATTATCATCCTATAGGATTATTATTATTATTAAAATAGTACAGTCAGTGTCCAAGTGTGCCTGGAGCCAATATAGAAGTTTAGTTACTGAGTTATAGGCTAAGCTGATGATGTATGAGTTTTCTGTGCAGAAGGAGTGACATGAAATTATATCATCAAGTGGAAGGATTTAGTGAAGGAAACTGGCATGATTAATCATATGTGTACATTACTTTGGACATTGCTCAAAATTGGGGATGTGGCATAAGTAAAAGGAAAAGTTGGCTAATGGCCTAGAAATCAACAATTAGATTCTGGAGAATGAGATATTGGGAAAAGTTTTGAGGATGGAGAAAATCACTTGGCTAATGTCTTTTGAGAGTTTCAGGCAAAGGCTTAGCTGATAATAAAGTTTAATATATATATTCTAATAATTTTTAAGCAATATCTCTATAAGTAAGCCTTCAAAAAATGTTATTGTGGAGATATCTGCTAATTAGTCCAAATGTGGGTGGCATATCACGGGTTTGTCTTTGTCTTTGCCTCCTGTGGCATTGTGCCCTGACAGGTCCTTAATGCTCTCTTACTTCTATTTTGGTGGTTCCTGGTCCTTCACTGCCCCTGTGGATTTGAAACTGAGAAGGCTGCCCACCCTGGAACTTCTTGAGGGTCTAGAATCATATTCAAGACCCGGGTTAGCACCCCAATTGTGTTCTGATTCATAGCCAGATCATTTTTTAACATATCTGCTAAATAACCATTGATCAGAAGACATAGAACACAATTTTGAGAGGAGACAGTATAGTAGAAAAATGCTACTTCTTTTCCCTGAATCGCTTCATTTCCCCCACCCCCCCCATATTCTTTATTATTGTTCACTAGATGCTATGAAAGACTGGGGCGGAAAAAATGAAACAGAAAATTCCTCAGGAAAGACCAACTAAAGTGGGAGGGAGGAAGCAATGCCTTTGTGTTATTGTTTTCAATGTTCAAAGCATAACCCTTCCCTAAATAATGCATTTGCTGCTAATTCAATAGCATATTTCACACTTGAGAAGAGCCTCCTCAGCAGCACTTGATACCAACCTTAGTGCTCTTAAAAGCAGGCATCCTTTCATGTATATTTGATTACTGTATTGTTCACTGAGAGATGAGACATTATTTGGAATTCTCTGTGTCACTAGACATTATGGGCAACTTTAGTCATGGACAATCAAGCATTGACCCTCCCTGTGATTTACACACTGTATTTCAGGGCTCTAAATGGTCATTTTCTGGAAGAACAAAAGTATATTCCAACAGGGAAGGGCCTCTGGCTAGACAGAAGGTACTTCCTGACTTTGAGGGGTAGGAGGTGGGATCTTGGAAGAAAACAGTGCAATGATACATGGATTTATCAGGCAAAAAGATAGTGCCAGTTCATTGTTTCCCTGAACTCTAAAGACCTCATTTATCATGTATTAAGGAAGGAACTTATTATGTTCATAATGTAGAATTGTAATGAATTGAAAATGTACAGACACCATTGGGAGACTCATCCTTCCATAGGTCAGGCTGACTGTGCTTTTATTGAGGAGAATGGGTTAGTACCATCGAGGACAGTCATTCTCCTAGGATGGTGAGCCTCTGACACTCAACATGAAAGATAACATAAGAGTGAAATGATGTATGTTGACTATGTCCCTCCCTCCTGCCACAGAGTGAACACTTCTATGACATTAAACATGTTGAATTATATTTGCATACTGTGAAATAGGTAAAAGCAGGGACTCTTTTCCAGAACATACACAGAAAACCTGTGTTATTATATTGTTCTCACTGTAATGCAGAAATAAGAAGAAAAGAGTGATTGTCCCATATCCATAAATTGGTAAAAAATGGTAGATTTCTACTTCACAGCCTGCAGTCAAAAGTGGAGTTGTCAGAAAGGCCCACTAAGCCTATCATAGCATTATCACTTACTTTGAACTCTGGCTAAGGGCCTTAGATTCCTACATGGTCCAGGACTGATCTTCTACCCTCTCTGTGCCCTTCTGATTGGAATAAACTATTCAAAGATGACAAAGGTGCTAGTTAGTCCTGGGACTTTTTACTATCTCTCTTTTATAATTTGTATGTTTGTAAACTCCATATGGGATCTTGTTACATTAAACCAAAACAAATGTTTTGTAGTTTTTGTGTCCCCCTAGAGGTTCATTCTCCAAAGTCCATTAGACCATTAATGGTAGTGAATCCACCTAGGTAGATTCACTGTGATATAGGCAAGTCTGAACTAGTGATTATATATTTTTCTTTCAATAAGCTCTTATGTGATTCTGTATGTGCATGTGGTTGCATTGTATGCCAGGTTTTCTTCTTAGTTTCAAATGAGTATCTTCCTTGGGATTCACCCCAGCCCTTGAGAAATCACCATGTTGTTTTATCTCTTGATTTCTCCTACTGGATTGCGGACCTTGATTACTATGGTCTTTTCCAAATATCACTCACCACAGTCTTTTCCTTTAGGAACATTTAGTGGCATAATTGTGACTCCCACAGCTGGGTGTTGTGGATTGCTACCAACCAATGACTTTTGCTCCATATTGCTGTCATCTAAATTCCCAGGAACCAGGGTTGACCAATCCTCAGTCTATCCTGAAGTCAGTGGTGCTTATGAACAAGTGTCAAGGGAAACTTCATACCTTGGCTTTGAAGGTGAAGAATTATCCTGAGGTAAATATGTGATAGTTTTACTAGAGACAATAAAATATAAGAGGACAGAGATATGGAGTAATATAAATCTGATAAGAGATAAATGTGCATCCCATATATTATCAGTTGTCCTGATCAAAAAAGAATCTTTGTCTTCAAGACCCAACTCAGAATAAATTAATAACCTGGTCACACTTCAGTGACTTCCTTGATGTTGGTTTTTTGAGTATCTCTAAACATTCACGCCCTTATTTATAAGGCCCTCTTAAAATAAAATTGTTCTTTAATTGTTTCAACTTTGTATGTTCTCTTTCAATTAGATTGAAAAAAAAACTCTTCAAGACAGAAACTCCTTTTTTCTTGTGTCCTCCCATCTTCTCCCATCTATCTTTACAATACATGATCAGCATACAGCATGTTGAAGGAATGGTTGAATGAATGCATGGCTATGTTAGAAAGCAGACCTTTAAAGTGTTATTCAAAGTCATAATAAATTTACAGAAAAGAAAAGAACATTCTCTATTTTTAATCTAGCACCTTATTCTGTGTACAGCTTCTCTCTTCAAACCTTTTGTACCAAATTCACACATAGCCTGCATTTCCATGGAGGTTATATTTGGAAGGCAATAAGATAAATATGAAAAATTATTTTAGCCACTTTGCCTCTTGTCTTATTCCATTCAACACAAGTCTCTTGATTTTCATACTCTTAATTTAATGTGGTTAAGGCTTAAATCTAACTGACTCATTTAGGCAAATGTATCTACTTATAAATCTTTGCTGTTTTTATGAGAAAATTAATGTTAATAAGTATTCTATCTTACAAGAATATATTGTTCATCCAGTAAACCTGTGAAAAGTACATAAATCACTTAGGATTAATTATAAATCATATACCCATATACATGTATAATATCATAAATAATATACAAATGTATTATGAGAATAGTTTAGAAGAGCTATGTGTCAAAAATTCAGAGTTTTTTTTTAGATTGGAAATGACATTTGATTTAATGTCAGTTGTTTAGATAAAAAAGTAGTTAGAAGATATTTTAATTGTCTTTTTTAATTTTTTCATGGAGGAATGTCTTTAAAAGAGAAATTGTTTATTAAATTTTCTTAAGGAGCATCTGTAACAACAAATGCAGAATTCAGGATGCATGAATAATTATGAACTGAAATTATAAAGTTTGAATTTCATTTTAGATCTATATTTTTATGATCCCTTATTGGCAATGAGACTTCCTAATGTGGACCATAAAACAACTGGAGCTTGCAAATTAATTTATATGTAATATACACCATGTTCTTAGATACTCAGTTCTGACTTGAAAGTTGCCTCACATTGATGTGGCTTAGATGTATAGTTTGTTATTTAGTATTTTCTCGGAAGCACCAGGGTTCTATAGCCCCAGAAAACTCTATATGGTCCTAGCAAAAATACAATTTCATACTCTAAGTATTTTTCAGCCCAACTCATCATCATATTAACTATTGAATTTCTCTTCATTTCTCAAGTAGTTGTGCATTTTGTAATGGATTTGTAAAATGTTCTGTAAGGAATCTTTTCATTTGAAACTTCTGAGTTCTCTTTAAGAGCAGACAAAATGATTTGTGGGTGTTTGGGGAGTGATATTTGTTTTTATTAGGGTGAATTATAAGGCTCATGTCATCCTTACAAGGTAGATCTAAAAGCAGCTCACATTTGTTCATTAAGGTCAAATGAATGTCTTGGGATATACCTCTACAGACAATCCTGAATTCTCATCAGCCCAAAGCACTTCTTGTTACAGAGAGAAATGTTTTGGTTTATTATTTCAGGAAAGGATGCCAGGGGAAAAAAAAGCAGCCTGACTTACAATAGCAGTTAACACATTTCCTGGGCTGTTGGAATGTATCATGTATTCCATTTGCATTGCACCTGTCTTAGGCACCGGATATAACTCTATAAGAGCAAACAAACATGTTGGCAAGTAACAATATGGTGCATGTGGTTGTAGGTGGGGATGCTATCCATAGGTAACTGATTCTGTTGTGCATAAGAGTACACCATAGACAATGCTAATCAGCTACAATTTGTCATGATTACTTGCATATGGGTACATTTTTATACGTTTGCTAAGTATCATATTGAACCATATGAAATTGCTGATATTCAACTATTTTTTTCTCAACTTACAAAACTGGAATTTCAGGTAGTTCAGTCTAATATTTCCACATTTATTATTCCCCTTCAAAAGGCCACCTGACATGGTCGAAAGCACATTGGATTTAGAGCCAGTGGCCTGGGTCCATGTCCCAACGATGCCACTTGCCTTCTGGGTGACCTTTACAAATCCATTAGAAATTGAAGAGTGGCATGTGGGAACAAAGAAAAATCTAATTCGTGAGATATTTGTCAGTTTTTCAACTAATAGTTACTGGACAGAAAGCCTTCTTTAGGATAATGATATGAAATTGCAGTACCACCACATATTCAAAAGGTGAACAAACAATTCAAATATGAATAATATTAATACCATTACTGGTCATCGATAGGACATTTCCAGGTAGGAACGGGAGGCATCATTATCCTTATTTTGCAGTTGGAGAAAATGAATGGTACGGAAATTCACTAAAAGTGACTGAAGTGACTCAGTAGTTCAACAGTAGAATCTAAAGGTCTGGACGCCATTGCTCTTCTAAGGGTCCTCTCTGATGGCACGCTCAGTGTTGGGTGAGTAGAGACACTGTACCAACTGATCACAGCAGCCTTACCAAGGCATCCCTGTCAATCAAAAGGCCTGGCTCTATAATGCCTCATCCTTGTCTTGTAAAGTCGTAAAGATGTGAGTTATCTGACAACTATTCCTTTCAAATTCTCTTTTTCCCTCAAAAACGATATTAACAGTTTTTGGTGTTCTCCCGCCAAGCCCCCCCCCCCCGACACACACACACATACAGAAAGCCATCACATTGCTACCATGAGTGTCACCATTCAAGGTAATTGCTATTATATGGCTGAGAAATCAGGCCCAGTGAAATCGGAAGTACCTCGCCTGAAGTGTCACAGGGAGGAGCGGGGCAGCTCTGAAGGAAGCCTGGACTCCTTCCTGGTCAAAAGCTCATACTTCTATTGGTAAAATGTTATGTTCATTCACCTTGACCCTCAAGAGGCTCAGCACACTAGTTGGTGGGTTTGGACAATTGAAATACCTACACATGAACCAAAACATTATTCGGTGGCAACATATGCAACATATAAGTAAGATTAAACCTGAATACAGTGAGATCCAGAACAAACTGTTGGATGACAGAGTGAATACTCAGTTGGATAGAGAGCATAGTAAAATTTTTGTATAGGCAGCTTTCAGAAAAAGATTCAGTACAGTATTAATCTGACTCTCCTTAAACATGTGACAACTATTTACATTACACTATTACTGTTTCTAGGTCATTTTCTACTAAAGTAAAGTCAGTCATAGAGAAAACCAATTTACTGTGGAATTTTTACATGACATTCCACCTTGACTACCACCATCCTATTTCTTACCACTTTTTCTATTCTTAGCATTAAACTTACTGTATAAGATCTCGAAGTTATTATGGTTTGCATGCAACATTCAAGGATTTTATATGAGGATTCCTTTAAGGGAACTCCTACAGGGCTCTTCAGGATGACTTCCCAGTTTGTTTCGATTTCTCTTTCTGCACCAAGACCATAAAAGAGTGTGGCAGGTCTGAGGAGGTCTCTGTAATACTGTCCCTTCTTCATCTCTGAGTTATTGGTCCTAAGTAAAGACAGCTTATTTCAGCTCTGACATAGGTACAGGCTGTTGGACACTGAGTGGAAAATGAAAGCAAGCCACCATGAAACTGCCATTACCTGGGGCAGCCAGTGCTCTCTGGAGCAAAGAGGAAAGCCTTGACTAGCTTTGCTTTCCTGTTGATGAGAAAATGTTCCCATGTACCTGGACATTTTCCTCTCATGTAAGATTTCATCCAGGGAATGATCTGTCTGCTAGACTGAGACTACCTCTGGCTATGATAAGTAGCCACGGGAACTTTCCTTCTTTCATTTATTCATCATCAATAGTACTTAGATTGTGGATCCAGTTTCAGACTGCCTATTTCTGAACCCAGGTCCCTCCACATATTACTCAAATAGCCTTGGGCAGCTTTCTAGGCACCAGTGTCTCCTCATCCATCAAATGGGGATAATAGCCTACCTATCTGATGTAAATATCATGAGACTAAAATGATCAATAGACTAAAAATGCTTAAAATATTGGCCTTACCTGTCTGACCCCATTGTCAACCCATGAAGAATTCAACACTTATTCTGTAGCCACAGCAGACCCCAAATTTTCCATGTGCCTCAGCCCCTGTTCAAAGTCTCCCATCAGCTTGGAATTCCCTCTTACCACCTATTTTAAGATCTTATTCAAATACCACGTCTTTCTTGAAGTACTTCTACCTTGTGCACTCCTTGCTCTTTTACTATCATGACACTTACATTGTAATGTATGATAATGCTTGTATGTACCAAAATAAGTATAAAGATGTATACAATTACACTTATAGGTGCCTAAATAAGTATATACATGCATGTGTGTGTATTTGTATGCATGTGTATAGGTATGAGTATGTATATACACATATATTTATTTATATACCAGTTCATTTAATAATCATTTATTACATGCCTATCATGTTCAATGCACCCAGTTATATGGAGGATATAAGATGAATAAGATATTCTCTGCCCTTGAAGATTGAGTATTATGGAAGGAAGATTTTTTTAAAAATCAAAATATACTATGAAAATGGTATAATAATGATTTGGATGATGTGCAAAAATATCTAACATGGACATACACAACACATATAAGTATTTATACAGACATATATTTATAAATTATATAAATGATATTTGATTAAAAGCCAAATTTGTAAGATAATTTCCAAAACACAATTTTATTTCAGACCCAATAACTGCTATAGGTATTAAAAATAAAGTACTACCACATTTTTAAAATATTTTAACAGAAACAAGACCTGTGCTCCAAGATTTTCAATCATGCAGACTACATGGTTCTAAATTTAAATTTAGAACTTTCTCATCATGATGGCATCTCTATCTTTCTGCCTTCATCTTAAACTTTTAACACAACTTTGGTAGACTTTGTTGGCTGAAAATGCTCTGCATATCCTTTGACATGTGTTTCTACAGCAGAATCTTTTTTTTTTCTTTTGCATTTAAGAAATGATAACTTCTTGTCCCTTTTCTGGGAACAATGTCTCTGGGAGTAAAATGTGTCACAAATAATTTGAGAAGGCCTAATTTATCCAGGTTTAACTAAATAAAATAAGATTGTTACTATGCATTTATGTGCTGACATATAAATTTATTAAACTTACTTTTGAGTAGACTTTATAGGTAGACTTTATCTAGATTCCATTATTCAATATTTACTATTTCCATTGCCTTCAGTAGGTCTTGGCAAGAAAGTTGAGTTTTTAGAGGCTTATCTTTTTTTTTTCCCTGAAGGATCATTGTGTTTGTTTCTCTGCTTTAAAATGATGTATCCACATTACCCAGATGATTAGCAAGAAAATTGGACAGAGAACCCAAAAGTGTTGTTAAATAGCTTGCTCTAAGAAATATGCAAATCTCATCGCTTTTAAGCTGTTTTTAAAAAAGTCTGGATCTTTATACTAAAGAGAAAAAGAAAATAGCAAATACTTATTTCTTTTCTGTAGCCATGTCTAGGTGATTAATACATTAATAAAAATAGCATATATAATATCACATTTTATAAAATTACTTCGATATCTATTTATCCACCTATCTAATCTTTCTGTTTCATGTTTCTATCATGTTTCTATCATCTCTTCTTCTAACTTTAAATATGTATAGAGAGATAAATGGAATTCCTTCTACCAAATGATAATAAGTTATTTCTTGGTAGATGTGGGGTAACTATTTTAACTCTCTACTAATCCTTTCTTCTGATAGCTTTAATTTTATATATGATAAACATATTATATACTTTTGTTATTTTTCTAACAAAATGTAGTATATTTAGTTGTACTGGAAGTTTTAAATACTCCTCAAAGAAGGAAAAAAAAGAAAAATACTCCATTATAACATGCTACTATAGGTTACAGACACAATTTTGGGCTCCAGGAGCATTCGTAGCATCCAGTTTTAATAAGACCCTGGGGGAAGTATTTGTGAATTTTGTTATCTTTTCTCTTTAGAAAAGTATCCCTTTACTCTATAATTATGTACAAAGCACTGGTATTTATACATATTTGGCAGGAAGATGCTCCTCAAATAGAATGATTTGTCATTAAGTGCATTTCCATGCTTAAAAATATCCATTTGCATTTATCACACACCTTTCCTTTGTTAAATGCATGAGGATACTGACAATATCCTTGATTTTAAACCTTTTCCTCTACCTTAAAATGGAGTCAAAATGAGACTTTAATATGACTTATTTCCCTGGACTCAAAGCTTTCTCTTGCTTTTAGGTCCTTTTGGCCCTCCTCTCATGGATTTGCTGTTAGTGAGCATAGAATTCCCTCTGCATTACAGGCCCTAACATGGCCAGAGTAGATGGACCAGCTTTTTCTCTTTTTTGTAAGTCCAGCAGGATTCTCTTCTCAGTATCTTTAGTAAGAGAACACAGTAGTGGATTAACTGAATAGGTAGGTGTGAAAAGCAAGAAGAGACCAAGTTCCCACAACATTTCCAATGACACCATGAGAGTCATGCAAAGTAGAGAATATTTGTATGTTGTGGTCCTAGGAACCTGAATGACTTATGGGCAGTTGGGGAATTCTGTATTCATTTTTATTAACTTTAATTATAGAAGCACTATAAAATTTTCTCATTCTCTGTTGCGTGAAAAATGCAGAAGTTAATTGCTCCTGACATCTAATTGGTTTATGCTTCTCTCTAACACAATCTTGTACTGCAAGAGGCAGGGAAAACTAGTTGGCATGTTTCTGCAATTGCAGTGGATTATACACCAAGAAATTAGTCTTTTTGTTAGTTCTAGCAGTGAATTACAAATGTAGTTTCCGAAGTGTAGGGAGAGAAATAAAATCTGTGAGTCTACATTCTACATATGCTAAAAGACTGACAAGGGCTTCCCTGAATGCTTTGTATGACTTTGCCAGAATTGCTGAGATTTTTCAATTATCATCGTACAGGTTTAGAAATAACATTTTTTATACCTTTGTGGATATGTCAGGTTGTTTACATCCCTGTTACAAGCCATCTGGACCCTTCATAACCTTTTCATATATTTTTTTTCAAATATCATCTCATCTGGCATAAAAAGCATAAGGCGCCTGGCTGCTACCAATTATAATATACGATGGCTTGAGGAAGTTGGGATTCAGCGTGGCGCAGAGCCTCTGCTTCAGGAGCGGCAAGACACTCTGGAAAGCATCCATCTCCTGTGATGTGTTCCGAGCTCCAAGGGAGAAAATGGGAAGTGAAGCTCACAAAGCCAATGCTAATTTCCATTTGACACAATTATGAAGCAACAGAGCACGTACTGCAAGAAAGGCACTGTGCAAGTATTATGGGGTGCATGCAGATGAAGGTGTCAGGCACCTTGCCCTCAAGGAGTTTGTAATCTAGATGGAGGAGGTGGCCTTAAATGGTAACTAAATGCAAGGCAGACTAGGGAGTGTAAATGACAGAGAGCACAGAGGGAGAGAAGAGCACCAGAGATTCCAGAGAGGTGATTAGGGAAGCTGGATGTGCTGCCACGTTGTAAAATAGAACTGAACTGGCAGTGTGGGAGCAGCCTTTTGAAATGTGAAGCCTGGCTTGAGAAAAAGCAGCAGGACCATAAAGCAGCCCTGTCTGCATCTTCTGTCATTAAGTCCTCCCTTCCAGGTTTTTCAGGACCCTAGGAAATTGATTGAGGTAGATCTAAACAAAAATAAAAGGTCAAATGCTGTTCTGTAGTCTACTTGTGCTAGGTCCTGAAATAGGTTGCCTTTGACAACCTATTTGTTTGTTTTTAAACAATGTTCAGGCCCTAGGATAAGAATACTTATCCAAACTATTTATTTTATTCATTAAAGATGCCAAGGGTAAGAAATCACAATTATGCAAGGTTAAAGAAGAGAAAATTCTAAAGTTATCTGCCATTAGTTCCTTAGTAAATACAAGAATGCCACTGCTGTCTCTTGAGAATGTCATTCTCCATGTTTACCAAATCTAAGTCATTGGATCTCATAAATAAAATAAATAGATAAAATAATAAACATTGGAATGGCCACTGCAGGTGGGCATGGTAGAGATAATTGCACCAGGACAAGCAGTGTCTTTGACGCTGGAGCAGGCAAGGTGGCACTTCCTTCAAGAGTTACATAGGAGCAAAAGGATTGCAATGGCAACATCAAACAGAGGAAAATTATGGACAGCTATCTGGGAGGGCATTTCCAAATGGAGCGCAGATGCCAGAAGCAGGAAGCCAGGCTCAGATTATGCTCAGGGAGGTGGGGACAGAATGCTGAGTCAAAGCACCAAGGTGGGGATATCGCATAGCTTGGGAGACATGTCTTAGAGACAAGAGAGCCAAGAGGAACAAAGCAAGGCCCAGAGTTGGCACACCATCGAGGAAACTCAATCTTTAGAGACAAGCTAAGCCCTGTGATGTTACTGTTACCCAATGCCCAGACTATGTTTACCAGGATATGGTGGCTCCTTAGCGGTGAAGTGCCAAGAAGACAACATGATTTCTGAGCAGTTGAAGATCCAGGGGAGTATTTCTTAAAGTATGGTCCATGGTCCTCTTACATAAGAATACCATGGTGCTTCTTAAAAGGACTCTTTTCCAGATCTGACTGCATACCTTGCAATAGGATTTTGAACCACCTCCCCAAGGGAGAATCTTAAGGGTCCTAAAGTTTGAGAATCTCTCATTTAGAGCATCAGGTGGAATGAACATGTGAAAATCAATGACCCCAAAAGGGCCAGACATACTACATGAGAAATGATGGAGCCAGGTAGTAACTATAGGAATTCAGGAGATAGACAAATTTGAGCTGAACAAGTTAGAGCAGCTCTTGAAAGATGTGATGAGTTTTATTCAGTGAAGAGGTGAGGACATTTTTGATGGGAGAAAGGACCTCAAATGAAAACCCTTAAGGGGAAGTCAGTGTGGCATCATGCAAAAGGCCATGAGCTAAAATTACGTTTAGTGGGTATTGGGTTTAGAGGGAAAAGTGTTGGAATCTGATGTGGGCAGAATATAAGTGAGGTTATTTAGAAGCAAATCAGAATTCAAAGACTGATTCAGAACAGTTCATGTTCAGTGCTGCAGGTTTGCAAGCCCAGAAGTCAGTGAACTCAGGACCTTGCTATTGTTACACTTACTAAGTCATATTTTCATCTTATCAAATAGTGACTCTCTTCAGTGCAACAGATATACCTCTAACATTAGAGCTATGATGTGAAATGAGGGGAAAAATACAAGAGTTTTTGAAATTGTCCTGTTTCTGTGTCATGAACTTTATGTTCTTGTGAGCTGCTGTAGCTTTTCCATTGAAATGTTGAAGTAGATAGCCTTTAAAAGAGACAGGATGAGAAAGCAGACACTCAGGAACAATGTAGACAGGTAGACCAGTTGTCTGACACGCAATCAAGATGGGAAAGGCTGATGGTGGGTGGTGATGTCAGAGCCATCAGGGATGGGGACTGTAGGTCAGGTGACATTTTTAGTAACAACTGTCATTGCTATTAATAACTATGAGGAGTGGCCCTTGCAGCTTTTTCCTTTAGAAGCCCCTTCTCCAAATGTGAGAGCAGTGGAGGTTCAGGTGCCAAAAGTCCCTTTTTATAATCTCTGTCCCAACCTCCAACCTCACTGCTGCCGCCCCACCCCTCTTGGGGACTGAGGTCTTTTCAGCACAGAATACTGCATCTGCTGCATTTTCTTGGAGCCCACCTTGACAGAGGCTAGGGAATCAGCTGGTCTTGGCACTTAGGGCATCATTGAATTTGCTTTGTTACCAAGTGGTTCTGGCATGAGGAGCATTCTTGATTTATTCCCCGGAGTTGGGGGGGGGGGTTGTAGTCTCTTGTGTTTGCCAAGAACAAGAGAGAGACCAACAGAATAAAGGTTTGTGTTTTTATTTTTTATTTTTAATTTAACCTTGTAGTGGTGCTTTCTTTAGTGTCTGGTTGCCTCTGCATTCCTTGTCATGCTCTTTTACTAGCCCCTGAGTGCCCAAAGCCTCAGTTGTCCCCCTGAAATGCTACCATCCCTGATAGAGTCATGTGTTTCAGGCCATTCTGAAATATCTCCTCCCCATCACATTTTACTTATTTATTTGTTTGTTTATTTATTTATTTATAGATTTAGGGGGTACACACACGAATTTGTTACATGGATATATTATGTAGTGGTAAAGTCTTGGCTTTTTGTGTAACCCTAACCCAATTAGTGTATGTAGTACCCATTGGGTCATTTCTCATTCTGCACCCATATCCCACCCTTCCGAGTCTCTGATGTCTATTATTCCATTCTCTATGTCCATGTGTACTTCTTATTTAGATCTCACTTATAAGTGAGAACATGTGGTATTTGATTTTCTGTCTCTGAGTTATTTCACTTAAGATAATCGCGTCCAGTTCTATCCATGTTGCTGCAAAAGACATGGTTTCATTCTTTTTTATGGCTGACTAGTATTCCATGATGTATATATATCATAATTTCTTTATCCAGTCATCAGTTGATGGATACTTAGGTTAATTCCTTATCTTTGTGATTGTGAATAGTGCTGTGATAAACATAGGAGTGCAGGTATCTCTTTGACAGAATGAATTTTTTCCTTTGGGTAGTTACCTGATAGTGGGATTGCTAGATTGAGTGGGAATTCTATTTTTAATTCTTTGACAAATCTCATCTTAGCAAAATTTTTTTACACAGAATTTTTTTCCATTAAGGAAAATTGGAAAACAGAGAAATATAAGAAATCTTCATTAACATGCATATATTTTTTATTCAATCTTAATTTTTTGTCATAAGTATAAAAGGAAGTAAAGAATAAACAAAAAGAAGAGTGAGTTAATGAGTGAATGAGTAAGTAGACACAAATTACAAATGGATGTTTGATTTCATTTCCTTAAGGCCCTGCTAAGTGATTGATTGGCTAATCTAAGAAAACAAGTCATGTCCAGATGTTTATGGCTAAAAGTATCCTAATATATTTCCTCTAAAATATACAGAAATAATTCTAAGCCTTGTAGAGATATTTTGTATGGTGTTGGAGCTCTTAGTCCCCTTAAAATCACATCAGCATTGTCCACTCTGTTTTAATTGGCTCAAATGTCCAGAACGTGGCCTGGAGTGGTGGCTATAACATTTTCCCTCTGTCCTCCTCTATTATTCTTCATCTGCAAGGGGATAGTTGGGAAGATTGCCAATAGTCCCAGAGTAAGGAAGGATGTGCAACCTGGAGTGAATGTACCTGGTAAGATTGTTCACACTCATTCTAGGGTGACAGAGAACAGTTCATTACTAGGTGCACAATCCATAGGTTTGAATTGTGAAGATGGAGAAGGACAGCCAGGGGACGATTAGAAGAGAGAAAGAGGCAATGGGCTGAGTTAATAATGAGAGCAACATGGATAACCTGTAAAAAGGAATAACATGAAGAAGGTGTACATGAACCCAAAGAAGTGAGCAAAGATGTAAGAATAAGGAAAGTTGGTCAATGGCCAATTCTGGACTAGCCTGCCTTCTAGTGCCTGTCTTAGCCACTGTTTAGAGTGATTGTCCAGGTGGTGGCAGACCTATGTTAGGTAGGACAGAGTTGAGCCAAAGGGATGAGCCTCTTAGGGACATTCATTTATACAACAAGCTGAGTCAGAAAATCAGAAGTTCATCTGATCCTGTGACCTCCTTTCCTGGGACATAGGGATTCATTCCTTCATTCATTTCATTAGAGAACATGTATAGGGTACTTACCTTGTGCCAGGCTCTGTATTCATTCTTATGGGAAGGGCAAAAATCAGTGTTACAGTCCTGCCTGTAAGTGGCCTTGATGACAAAAGCAGAAACACACATGTAACCTATGTGGGTCACTCACTATCAACTGTGAACACGAGAAGTGCAGAAAAACAATGCTAGGCAAGCCCTTCATAGGAAGAGATGTTCTCAAACTGGGATATCCGGAAAGTGGTCATAGAGGTGGGGTTTAAGCCTTGACTCTGACAGATGGGAAGGACTTGTGAGTGGATCTTCCACTCGCTCATGAAGTGTTTGGAGCACCCACGTCCTGTCCTCGTGAGGTGACTCCATCAGCATGAGGCCTCTTGACTGCACAGACCTTTCAGCTCCAGCACATGAACGCAGACAAGGAAGTGGCTGAGATGAAACCTGCAAGGTCCCCCAACTTCCCCGCTTTATATTCCTTCATGATGCTTTTTCCTCTCAGCAAAAAGAAAAAAAAAAATGTTTCCATTCTGTCAGTAGACAGAGAAGGGATGAGAGAACAAATTCTGGTCAAAAAATGACAATTGGTTTCTGTTTATACATATGTGCTGTGGGTTGTTTTCAAATCAAACTTCTGCAATCTATCTTCAGCTGTTGTGGTTTATAGCATTGATGAGTAAGAGTTTCTTTTAAAAGGAAAAAAAACATAATGCACAGCAGGGAAATGAAAATGAAATATATTTTGGGACTGCAACATGTTTTTTGAACATGTTTAAATTACGACCTTTTTTATTATTTAAAAATAAGCTAACTTTTTGAAGACAGTAATACGTTAGGAGTTAAAAATAACCATCTGGTAATGCTGTGAATGGCAAGAATTTTTTTTCCAAGACCCTTTCCCTTCAATTCTAGTATGGTCTGTAGAACCAAGAATTGTTTCTTGATCCCTTTTCTGTAAAACCCAGGATTTGTTTCAATAGATGGTGAGAGTTCAGTAGATTCTTTTTCTGGGCTCCTTTGCAGATGTTTATGGACTTTTATGTTTATGAAAATTTGTTTGCTTGTTTTTATTAACCTCCTCATTGGAATTGGGTTGCACTGGATTCCATTCTAGACAAGTTTGCTTTAAGTGTTATATTAAAGCCTACAGTTTATTAAGTATTCACTGTGTATTAGGTAGTGTGCTATATATTATATTGCTTTATTTTCATAACCACCCTTTGTGCTAGGAACTATTAATGTTAGTACCAGTTTCCAGATGAAGCATTTGCCTGTACCCCAAGCTAGTAACATAGGGGGAACCAGAACCAACATCTTTCTAACTCTAAAGTTCATGCTCCTAACCAATAAGCCATTTTGCCTTATATTATTCCTTACAATCCATATCCCCTTTATCCTAAGGGAAAAAGTTTTTAGGTGAAGCACAAGCGTCATACAGGAAAAGCTATGAGTTGCTTTATGTATGTTTAGTGCTTTTGTCGAAGAATGACTGTGTAGTGAAGTGGGCCATGGTTTTTCTCCCAATTTTTCCTGAGTTAAGATATGAGTGACCTGTTTTGAGCTACACAGAGTGATGTTGGCGACACAGCTAAATCAGACTTTGACTTCTAATCCAACACTCCACTAGGCATCAAGGATCTGCCTAGATCCTATTTAAGAAAGTATCACACTGTTTCCAAATTGTGCAAAGCCCTTAGTGAGTTACATCTGACAATTCATAATTGAAGAATAGATGGGTGGGGACGTTGGAAGTCCTGATGCAGATCATAGGGTTCAGGCTAGACCAGCCAGTGGAAAACTTCCTTCTATATGTCAAATGTAAGATTATTGCCAAAGTATCTTATTTATTTTTTTCTTTCTGTCTACTTTTTTATGCATCTCCTACTGTCTCTTATTTCCTATTTTCTATTCCAATTCCCAGTTTTTCCCACCACTTGCTGGATAGTGCTGATAAGTCTAGATACTTCCTATATTAGAAAGTTAAGAGCCCCACAATAGCTTAAGCATAATATTTATAGACTATGTTATGAAATAACAAAACTCATGTAGTTGTGAACTTGTCAGTTCCCTCCTAAGGAAGTATTGATGAAGCATGTAGACAGGTGTGGCTAAACTGGTGTCCCTCTTCTCTCTCTGCATTTTCTGTCATCCTCAGATAGGTCCCTGAGTGCTGCAGGACTCCAAGTCACATGATGATCCTACCTTCTTGCATTAGACTGATCCCTTTCCTAAACCAGAGCTGATGCTTGAGCTGCAGTGTTCAGTTGTTGTCTGAGGTGATTTAAAGTTTGCTGCTATAATGCAAAAATCTTTGGCCTTAAGTACACCATGTGCCATTAGCGAATTCTGTGTCTCACTGCACATATGTATAAACACGGAATACACTGGGAGTGCTTTGACTGCCCTGCACACCCAATAGCAAGTTGGCAACATCCATTGCTGATGTCTATAAAAATGCTTGATATGACTCTAGTATGTGGGATTTTACAGGCCTTACATAGATTGAATAAGAAAAGAAAACTAAAATATTTTGGGACTTGGAGGATTCTTCCCACACCTCATTTATTAAGATCTCAGGAAGAAAAGTAGAGTCTTTGGAGGTAGCCTGAGTTTGAATTCCACCTCCACTGATAGCAATTAGGTGACTTTGGCTTGTGGTACCTTAGGTTCTCATACTTAAAAACGGGAGATCATACCTACCATCTGTGATCATTGAATGAATTTAAAGTTATTGGTTATGCACATACAATGCAGTCAATAAACGTTAATGTTATCCATCATCTTTGTGGTTTTCTATTAATAATTCCTGATATGAAATGTTACCCTAAACACTGAGCTCAGGATCTCACACCTGTCATCTCAGTGAGGTTCTTCTCTTTAACTATTTCATACTCACACAGAATCACTCAACAATTCCTGTTTCTAAGATTCATCTTTGAGGCCCTCTAGGATTAGGCTTGAATTTATGGCTAAAACGTTGTAGTTTTGAAACAGCTTTCAACAAGCAGCCTGTGCCAGCCTGACCACAGCATTGTGCCCCATGGCTTTGGTAAAAAGTTGGGTTTTCCAGCCTGCTGTGCAAACTACACTCATCTCCTCTGCAACAAGAACACAAAGAAGGTAGTGAGCGTGGATGGAATACTCCTTACCAAAGCCTGCTCTAGCTTCAGGAATTATTATTATTTTTTTTTTTTGAGACAGAATCTCACTCTGTTGCCCGGGCTAGAGTGAGTGCCGTGGCATCAGCCTCGCTCACAGCAACCTCAAACTCCTGGGCTTGAGCAATCCTCCTGCCTCAGCCTCCCGAGTAGCTGGGACTACAGGCATGCACCACCATGCCCGGCTCATTTTTCTATATATTTTTAGTTGGCCAATTGATTGCTTTCTATTTATAGTAGAGATGGGGTCTCGCTCTTGCTCAGGCTGGTTTCGAACTCCTGAACTGGAGCAATCTGCCCGCCTCGGCCTCCCAGAGAGCTAGGATTACAGGCGTGAGCCACCACGCCCGGCCTTATTTTTTATATCTATATATATCATTTACTCCAACTTGACAGCTTAAGCTAAAGCTGTGACCCAGTTGATATCTTTGAGAATCTTCCATTTCCCAGTGTAAACTTGAACAGAAAGAGTCATGTCATAAGGGCCAAGTGGGCACAAGGAATATATCTAGTCTGAAGTGTAGTGTGATAAACAGCAAGCATGACCAGTTTTACTTATACTGAGAAACAGTCTATGCTTTGCAAGAAATAAATCCCAAAAGAAAGTGGATAGCTTTCCAAACAAATCAGTAACTACACCAGCAACCACCAATAAAAAACCTACAAGGCAAATACCTGTTGAATAGACCTGATGTCAACTACCACTCACTGATAGTTTTGAGAAGGGAATTTTTTGATCTTTTATTTAGTCTTCTTAGAGGAACTGTGTTGCTAACATGTGAATAAATGGAGATCTATTTAATACAAATAGTGTGGTCTTTGTGCTATTTTATATTACCTTTTCAAATGGCTTTTGAAATATGGCAGTACTTTTCTGCTATCAGAGAAATTGAATTTGAAGATTAGTCACTGTCTCTGACCATAATAACACAAAATCCATAATGGTTAAAAATAATAATAAGGTTTATTGAACACTTACAATATGTAAGGTACCATTCTAAATTCTTGACATACCTTAATTCATATAATCATGATAATCATTCTATGATCTAGATGTTTTTATTTGCATTTTATACAGAGAGAAACAGATTCAAAAATTACATAACATGTTCAAGATCATACAGCAACTTAACAGTGAAGTCAATACCAAATTCCAGATCTAATTCCAAAACCTAAGTTCTTAGCCCTTTCACTAAGTACGTATTAAAATAACTAGAAGGGGAATTAGAGATGTTCTAATATCGCCTCCTCTTTGTGATGAAGAGAAACTGAAGTTCAGAGAGTTGAAGTTATTTGTCCAAAGTCACACAGGTACTTAGTGACAAATTCAGGATTAGAACTCAGATCTGGGTTCTGTTAATATCAATACATCCCTTTCTCTTATACTACATCCATGGTTATTTCTTCTTGTTTACTTTCTGAGAACACAGTTTTATACTTTTTACGAGAAAGTAGGAAAGACAGGCAGAGAGAGAAAGAGCAAGAGAAGAAGGATGCTGGATGGGGAGACAGGGAGAAAGAGAGAGGGAGATAGAAGAAAAAAAGTTTAAATTCAGATTTGAGTTAATTATACCAAAAAAATGTTGGGTTCCATAGTGGGGAGTCCAAGTCTGAGCCCTTTGACACAGCCTCATGGGAAGGCAAAGGGTGTGCAGCTGCAGATACAGAAGACAAATACACTTCTGTTGTAAGAGATCACCTGTTTTTTTTAATGATTCCTTTTATAAGGAAAGATGCTTGCACTTAACAGTTCCTACAAGGCCACTTGGAAGGTCATTTTCTTGCTGTCATTATAATACATTCACTGTTTTAAGCAAGGTGTGCAAGGGCCACAGGCCAGGTTCTCTCCATCTTCTCAAAATTCAGTGCCTTTTCTTCCTCCTAGAAGTAAAGAATAGGTGAACTATATATTTTTTAATATCTTGTGAAACACTCCACGTATTATCTCACACAGCTGATCTGGAATGGAGGGGCAAGCACTCCACCAAGCGAGCTCTTGTGCAGCCAAGTCACGTCTCAGGACCCAGTTGTCTTGGCTTCCTGGCTCACGTTCCTATTCCCCTTGGCCAGGCATTTTGAAAGCAACTGTCCTTATCGCTCTTATTTTAAAATCTTCATGCATGTATATTTTGTCCTCTCTCTCCATATCCCCTTCCTTCTCCCTTAGCTCTACTTCCACTAAAATTGCCTTTCTGCATATTTATCAGCTCTTTAATTTCTTTGCCTGAGAATATCTATTGCTGCCCTGCTTAATGGCAGGTTGGTGAGCAGAACTGTGTTTAATGCAAGCCATATCCACAAACCTGTTTTTTGACTTTTTTACATGAAGTTTTTAGAGAATGTCTTCCTTTTTACTGCAAGAAAGGTAGAAAGAGAAATTTCTGCTCTTGCACCATAATAGTATTATCTGAAAAGATAACAAAGATATTTACACTAATTAAGAGGATACAACATACATAGAAAGAATGGTTGTAGAGCTGAAGGGAAATGCATTTGACTCAGAGAAGATTTGTGTTTTAATATGAAGGATTGAAGCCCAACCACAATAAATTATACACCTGCTTTTAGAGTTTAATGAATAATTTAATCAAATGTGCTTTTAATTGAACCATTTACTGATGTAAATTATTATTGTCATCATTAGCCTTATTGTTCCCAAGCTATTGCAGAGTCTAAACTTGGTACTAGGCATTTTGTGTGAGACAGAGGAAGCCATGGTAATTAATTATAATTTTTAAAATCTTTATTTCACTGAAATAAAGCACCAGACAAACAAACTAACAGAAGGCTGTGGCTCTTTTATCAGCAGGTATGTTATTAATTCAAGTGCATTTTCTTTAACCCCTGGAAACACTTGTAGGATGTAAAGCCTATAATTGAACGATGGGGAATTAACGCTGTAGCTAGTAAAGCTACCCATATGTACATAATGGAAGCAATAGACTGCCTTTGAAATACCTGTTGGTTGAACTGTTTATATTGCAGAAGAGAAAATTATGCAGATAGATGAATACTTTCACCCAATCTCTTCTTGCCATCATCACCAATTCCTACCCTCTCTTTGGTACTTTAATTCTGCTATCTAAACATCCTCATGCCTTTCTAAAATTTATGCATATTTCTATAACACATAAGTGCCTAATTTTCACCTGTGTCCTTAGCTGTGTTTGAGGGCTATTTATTGAGTGGCTGTTAAGTACTAGGTTCTATGCTAAGTATTTTGTGCATATTATCTCATTTAGTCTATTCATCAACCTATCTGGTAGGTGTTATTATCTTTATTTTACATGAGGAAACTTAGGCTCAGACAGGTTAAATAAGTTGCTTAAAAGTATACACCTGATAGGTGACAAAGCTGGAATTCACACTGAAGTATATGTGAATGTCTTTGTGCTGGTCTACATCACTCTTGAATTTTCTAAAAAACACCTGCTGCTTTTCAGAATGCTAAAGCACTCTTTATGTTTCAGGTTAGAGTGATAAGAGTATGTGAATGAGTTTTTACCATCTAAGTTTTTTTTCCCAGCTTACTTGGCTGTGTGAACATTTTCCATGTTATCAAATGAATTTACTGTGGGACTCTTGGAATTTATTGTCTGTGTGCCTGAAAAACATATCAAAGCAAGGCTCCTGTGATCTGTTTTGATCAACCAAGCCTAATCTAAATCACAAGATGACCATGTTCTCAAAGCTCTACTTTGAAAATGCTGTCATTCCGTCAGAATAACATTCATCTAATCAGAGCCTGATTACGACAAATCTTTATCTAATTTCTATCCAACTCAATGCAGCATTTCTGTATTTCCAGTAACTGTTGTAAATATTATGGGAATCCAAAAGTAATTAAAACCTGGTTTCTCCTCTTAAGAAGCTTACAGAGAAGGAAAAGCAGATTTTGCTGCAACAAGTCAAGGGGTGAGTGTGGTATTGGGCTACAGAGAAATAATGGCATTTCAGCTGGGCAAGGGAGGATCAACAGGATTTGAGTGGTGGATCAGGTACATGAATATTAAAGTAAAGGAAAGGTGCAAGCGGTGCAGAGCATAGAGCTGGTCCTAGCAGAGAATTAAGTATATGTATAATATTTGTGGAACAAAAGTTGTACCTGAAAAGGTGAGCAGGGACCAGGCTCAGCCTGAAGGGCTTTTTAAGCCCCCAAGAGACACCCAATCTTCATTCTCTTGGTGGCAGGAAGCCTAGGAAAGATTTTAGGCATAAGAGTAATAAGAACACATCTCTTAGAAACATTAACACTGACAGCTGAGTGAAAGGAAAATGAAAATGAAGAGAAACTGAAGATGGGAGATTAGTCAGGAGGGTGCTGCAATGGTTTGGGTAAATGAGGATGTATTTCTAGACCAAGGCAACACAATGGTGAGGGAGAAAAAAAGACACGGATGCAACATACTTTAATAGGAGAACAAAAAATGCTTTGGCCAGTTGGATGTGAGATGCAAGGGGAAGGAAGAGTCAAATGTGACTCAGAGGCTGTTGCTTGAGGCAGCCAGACAGCTGATGATTCTGTTTGCTGGGGAAGAGAAAGCTTGGGGCAGTGAGTGGGCCTGGTAGATGACGCATGTGTTTGGATACTTTGGGTTTCTGGTAGGAATCTGTGTAAGATGATAGTAAAAATCCTCATTCATTCTCATCTCTAATATGTAATGCAAATGACAACAAGGAGTTGTGCAAACCTTTGTGAAGCCAGTTTATGTTTGTAGCTTCTCAGTGATATGATTTCTAATAGGGAACTTCTAGCTGGAGTGAAACACAGTTGCTCAGGAAGAAATAAAACATGCTTAAGGAATGTACACAATGAATTCAGCAATGGACAACACACTCCCAAATCATAAGTCTGTTAACTAAGAAAATCTCAGGCTGCAGCTAAGAACATGATTGCTTCCACTGGACACTTTAAATTATTTTCTATAAAACTTCTTTGTCACCTTTTATTTTTTTTTATTTTTTTTTTTTTTGAGACAGAGTCTCACTCTGTTGCCCCAGCTAGAGTGCCGTGGCATCAGCCTTGCTCACAGCAACCTCAAACTCCTGGGCTCAGGCGATCCTTCTGCCTCAGCCTCCCAAGTAGCTGGGACTACAGGCATGCGCCACCATGCCCGGCTAATTTTTTCTATATTTTAGTTGGCCAATTAATTTCTTTCTATTTTTTAGTAGAGATGGGGTCTCGCTCTTGCTCAGGCTGGTTTCGAACTCCTGAGCTCAAACAATCCGCCCACCTCGGCCTCCCAGAGTGCTAGGATTACAGGCGTGAGCCACCGCGCCCGGCCTCTTTGTCACCTTTTAATGCCCAACTTTTCTTTGGAACTTATAAATTCTTTATTTATGTGTTTTGATTAGAATGAGTGGTTTAGGTTCATCCCACAATTAGCAAATCAAGAGATGGACATATATTGAAAGATACTTCTGATCGCCATTAATATTCTAGACAGTGATTATCAAAATGTGGTCCCTGGACCAGTGACCCCATCATGACAAGAGAACTTGTTAAAAATGTCAATTTAGGACCCCAACTGAATCAAACTGAATTTATGACCTACTGAATCAAAAATGCTAGAGTTGAGATTCAGCAAATTGCATTTTTATAAGTCCTCCAGGTGATTTTGATGCTGGCTAAAGTTAGTAAATCACCATTTTAGTCTCAGAAGTAACAGTTGATGAAGAAAATATATGAAAAGTAACCAAAAGGAGAAAATAAGAGAACTTTAAAATAATCAGCATCCACTATCTCCCTGAACATGTGAATGAATATTCTTTGGGGTTTAACAGTTAGACTCCTATCTCTTTCAATGTCCATTCAACAGATATTTGTTGAGAATCCAATTAGTGCCAGGGACTGAGCTAGATGTGGCACATGCAGTACGGGAAAGACTGTGGTTTTTCTGTGTTCTAAAAGGAAAGAAAAAAAGAAAAAAACCCTATTGTTTTCCTTAAAGGTAAATAATATGTAGTTTTGAAAAATTCCATGGGCTTGACTATTGGTGATTCTAATGCCAGTTGAAATGCTCAATGAGCACCCCTGCAAGTAGTACAGTGAAGGGGTGTGGCTCCACTCAACATGGACATGTATCCCAAAGCTGGGATTTGCACTTAGGAATGCATCCCACACATGTTCCTGGGACACTTGCATTTTTTCACTGAGCAGAAACACTACGCAGCAAGTGTCTCACTGGCAAGCTTTGTGCAACAGAAATATCAAGCCCCATTTGGTTCATCTTGTGCTGCCCATTCTCTCTGAAGGGGAGATGGCTTTCAGTCCTCCATTCATCTTGTCTGATGATCCCTTGGAGCTCAGCTCGAGAAATCATCCCTCAGATGCTGACACCTTTGAAACCCAAGTGCATTTCAGCAAAGCATCAGAAATGTCAAAACTGCCTGTGCTGATTCTTCCTCCTCCTATTTTATCTCTAGCACACCCTTTGCTGCAGTGTTTACCACTTTTATCTTCTTTCCCTGATGGCTTTTTTTTTCTCTTGGTCCTGTCCAAGCTTTGAAAACATTACTGCTCCTTTTGTCACCCGTCGTCTCTGGCTCCCTGGGTATCATTGACCACTGCTTATCTCTGACGTGTTGCACGTGTCTTGTTGATTCTTTAACAATGCATTGCTCTCGTGATCAGGAGTGGAGAGGCTCAGGTCCGGCTACCCAAGCTGGAGGTTTATCCTGCTGACTTGGGTGTCCTTTGATGTATGAGGACATTTGCAGCTCAGCAGCAGATTTTTAGCTTCTTTGATGTGCTCCTCTAATTCTCATTCGATGTACGCTATGTTCCTTTTATGTTCAAAAGGAACCAAATAAAGAAATGTCCCTCCTGATTCTTACATCTAATTTTTGCCCAAGTGCCCTCTGATACTATTAGTACAAGGGAGTGGTTCTTTCCACAGAGCCTGATATAATTTCATTAACGAAAAACAAATAATATCAGACAGGCTGAATGTAGTCATTCATAAGGTCTTAGACAGCTCTTTATCTCTCCCCTCTGCCTCATGTTGCATTTGCATAAATGATTCTTTAATGCAAGGAGAACTGGCCGAAGATAAAAACAAGTCAAATTCTGAAAGAGGTTTAATACTTGATAATCACTTATGGACATCATGATTAAATATACCATCATTCTGTTATTTATAAGCTACATAGGCAAAACCAATTCCTATAAGTGGGTTTGTCGTGAAGCTTGCAGTGCGCAGGACAGCTGCCTGAACTCACCTGTGGATTACATTGGCCCAGATGTTGCCTTCCCTGGAGACTTGATAAAGGGGAATTGGCAAAGGGTAATTCTGCCCTGACCTATCTTTCGGTTTCCCTCTGCTCTTTAACACCTGGCCACTAATAGCAATTTAGGTCTTTCATCTGGACACAGGCACATAAATAAAAACACAAAAGGATCTGAAGAGAATCACAGATTTATTTATTTTTTACTAAACGTTACTAATGAAAAAATCAAATGAGAGTATTCTTAATGAAGTTTATGGATGGTATGAGTATTTTATTCATTTTTAATATCCCTGAATTTATTTAACCAGGTATTTGAAAGATGCATATCAAGAAAATTGAATAGAAAATCTATTAATTAGGCTTACTTTCCACTCAGTAATTTTTTTTAATTAAGCTCTCTTGTATTCATTGAAACCCTTGGGTGGAAGGGGTTTTAATTTCAAAATCATGTTTGAATAAATTAATTTTTGTGTGTGTACAGTACTCACATTGCTTTCATATCCATTCATTGATTTGAATCTCATTTGGGTGAGAAGGGCAGGGCAGTTATTATTAGTCCCATATTACAGATGAGGTAATGGAGGCTTATATATCAGTCTATGCTGGGACTACAGTTTTGATCTAATTTAGTCCTCTTTATAGTACATCAAGTCCAATTTTACACCATTTGCAATATGTAACAATTTGGTAAAAAAGGAGCTGTTCTTTTGATACACTAAAAATGTATTATTTATCACAACAAAAACCATAAAAGGAACCCTCTATGAATTACAACACATTAGGAGTTTTTGTTGGAGTTGATGAAAAAACAAAGATGTAATATGAAAACATGGTAGCATGAATCAAGAGATTATTATTAATCCGTCCTTTAAATGTAATTCTGGATTTCTTTTTCTAAATCTGATTATTTTATTTTGTCATCAGTAATAATTAACACTCATATTTGGTCAGTCCTATTTTGTTCTTTTTCACAACCTCAAATCAAGTAGATTTCTTGCAAATGTTAGGACATATCCTTTAATAATTGTTATATGCTGAAACTCAAGTGATGTCCTGTTTGCACGTGGTTTGAACCATAACAGCAGAGCCGAGTGTGGCAGTCCCGCAAGGTCAAGACAGTAAAAAACATCACACGTGTAGTTCCAGGGACACAAGTGAGACAAAAGCAGCAGTTCCTAATCAAATGTGTGATTTAAGGCCATTTTGATTATTGATTAGTAGAATTTCTTGCAGAATCAGAGAATCTTAGAAAATCCTTGGAGGGGATTGAGTGATTATATAATCCACATTCTGATCAATGCATAAAAGCCATTATTTCTCCATAACTCTAACCCTTGGACTTAACCTAGATATTAGTTAGCTATAATTAGATATACTTTAGACCACCCATTCTCAAATGAGAATAATTTTGCTCTCCTGGGGACACTTAACAATGTCTAGAGATATTTTGGTTGTCACAGCTGGGAGGTGCTTCTGGCATCTAGAGAGTAGAGGCCAGGGATGCTGCTAAACTCCTTAAAATGCACAGGACAGCCCCATACAACTAAGAATTATCTGGCTCCACACGTCAAAAGTGCCGCAAAATGTCAAGAATGCCCAGTTTGGGAAACCCTGATTTAGACGAAATATTAAGTTGTTACAACTGTCTATAAAATTCAACTCTCTGCAAAACTATAATATATGATACATGAACTATTTTAGATAATTAAATTGATTCTCCATCTCACTTTATGTATATGTGCAAATGCTAATAAACCAGCAGTTTTCAAAATTTTTCAGACCAGAGACCCTTTGAAAAGGCAATAGAATTTAGGGATCTTGTAACCTTTTGGTTATTTGCCACTTCCTAAAATATATGGCTAAAAACATCTCTTATGATAAGAGTGAGGTGATTGCCCATTTATTTTATTTTTAACACTGTACATACTAGATGCCTAGTCACTGACCCACCCCTCCTCACATTCTTCTCCCTGGTGGCCTTCCAGATTCTGCAGTCTTGATAGCACTGTCTATACCCCCAGACCTTAGCATGTATTTATTATGCCAAGAAATCTAGGTTATGCATATGTGTTCTCTAGATTGTAATCAATGTGCTTTTATTCTTCCCAGAGAATCATCACACTTTACTAGGACTAGGTGATTAGGTCATCCCTTAGGTTTTCCCTTGTAATTCTTGGCTGTTTCCAAACTTGAGTTTGTCTCTCTTATATCATTAGCTTCTTCCCAAGTGTGTACTCATATTCCGGCCCCATGAGGCCAGTAGTAGCGCTGGTGCCTTTTCAATCCCCTCTCTAATCTGCTCACCTTCCTGCCTGGATAACCTGTCAGGCCTTTGCCATTTATAATATTTCTCCTTCAGCAGTTTTCTCTGTTCCCTTGCTGATTGCTTTTCTGCACCAAGAAACTCCCAGCCCAACTTGTCTCTGTAAGAAAACGTGTGTGTGTTAAATGGCTCTGTCTTCCTTCAGTGGCCTCCCTTGCACCCCAGTTAGCCCTTTTCTCTTTCCGAGCGGTCTTTTCCATGGGTGGAGTGGACCGGAATGTTCTAGATCTCTGCTCTGCCTGGCTGCAGAGGCCATCCCCTCCGCAGAGCCCCAGGTGGATGAGACCACACGCACTCTAATGCTCTCTAATCCTTGCAGCTTTGTCACTGTTCAGCAATGCTCAGATGCTCACCCAGCTCTGACTTGTTTCTCATCACCCACTTGGAGAGTCAAGCTGCCTTTCCCATTTATCACACAGCGATAGTGACAGCAATCCACCTTCCTGGCCTTTCCTCCTGGGCCACCTGCTCGGCTGCCAGCCCTTGAGATTGACACTTGCCATTTCTGCCGCCAGGTTTGTTCTGGGCTCCGAGGGCACGTTTACTAAAAGGAGCATCAGTCTCGCTGGCCCGTGCTGGGGCAGGAAGCTCCATTATAAACTCTCGGTCGATCACTTTTCTGCCTCCCCTCTGCATCGGCTTCTATCTGTGAGTGAGGGAGCGCCTGCTCGGGGCGGGGGGGGGAGGGGTCTCAGGGAGTCCATCTCCAATGAAACACACTCATTCCTGCCAGCAGGACCAGACAGGCCTTCCCAAAGCTGGGGTGAGCCACAGCAACTATCTCCCCAAAATAGCACATTGCCTCTTTCCTTCCTGTTCCCATTCAGCCCAAAGTTCTCTCTGGAAACTCTGGGATCCCTTCACAGAGAGATCACACTGCCCCCTCAGCTCTTAGTTTTATTGCAACCACTGATTCTTTCTTACATAATTGGAGGGGCTCACGATGCTCATCTGGACTAGGGGGAGAAGGAAAGAGCTGGCAAAAACCTCCAAGTAATAAGTGTGAACATTTTGTAGAGTGGCTTTTGCTCCCACGTTTGCTATTTAACTCAAATAAATGATTTTGGTAGTGTGCATTCTGAGACAGACATTAGCAGCAAACACCGTAGTGGGGGACTCCTTCTGGATGCTGGTAAACAAAAGGGCCCTTTGTGACAAGCGCTTTACACGGCACTCTCCAATTCTTGCTGCTCACCGTGCTGCCCATGGCTTGCTCAGCATCGGCACCGCCCGGGAGCTTGTTACAGGTGCAGTCCTGGGACCTACCTCAGGCCTGCCAAGTCACAATCTGCATTATAATGAGATTTCCAGGTGCTTCCTGTGCACATTAAAACATGGGATGTTCTGCTTTCTCTATTCCTGCCTCAGAACAATCTTCTGAGGGAATTTTCCCATTTTACAGATGGAGAAACTGATACTCTGAATTTTGAAAAGATTTGCTTAGAGTCACTGGAAAACCATGTATTTTTAAAAAGTATATCACTACCATATAGGTATTCACAATGAAGTATGAAGTCTGCATTATTTTTTTTTAAAATACGGTTTTAAATATTAAGAAGGAAAACATTCTGGTCTCTTTACATTGGCAAATTGCCAAATGGAAAAGAAATTTCAGTGAGAGACAGGGCTCTTAAAGACCCAGCTGAGCGGAAGCAGGGACAGACAGCACATCCTACCTGAGATGGAGGGTTCGGGGTAGTTCACAGCCATGTGGCAGGAAGAGGATACACTGGGCCCCTCTGCAGACTGGCAGTTCAAAGATGGTCACAGCAAGATAAATTATGTGTTAAGGAGATAATTACTGTGGACTTTTCCTCTAAACGGCAGCTGGAAATAAGCTGGAACAGATGGAGCCAGAAATAGTGAAAAGGTTGCGGGGCAGCCTCAGAGCAGAGACAGGCGTCCTCGGAGCGCCCGTTTAAATAAGAAGAGCCCCTGGGTGGTTAAAGATAGAGACACATGTTCACCACATAGAACTGAATGGGTCTCTTAACCTTTGCTCTAACTAAAGTGTTATAGTTATAAGAAGAAAGAAGAAAATGAATCAATGAGATTTATTTCAAAATTTTACTTTTGTTGACACATCACATGGGATTGATTTGTATGTTTTTCTTTATGTTTATCCTAATTGTCTCTTCTTAGGCAAAGTTTAGCCACTAAGGTCCAGGGTACCTTAAACCAGAGTGACTACCCGCCTATAGTCAAAAAGAGTGTTAAAATTTAGAGCGTCTTCTTCTCCTTCCCTTTACGGTGGCAGCAAATTTTACAATATCTTCAGAAATCCCTCAGTATAGGAGGTTATCTATCTGAATTTTTGCCTGGTCAACTTTAAGTGGGTATTTAGATGCCAAATTTTGAGCTTGACTGTTCGTAGTCACTCCTTTTCACAAATATTAGTATTAAGAGCCAATGGAAAGATGAAGGCTTTCAGGCAGAATGGTGACACAGATAGATTCACTGATTAGATGGCACGGTCGTTATTGCAGTTGACCGTCCCCACTTTCAAAATATAGATCCCAGAGGCTGGAGTTTCTTCTTGATTTGGTGGCTTGTCCTCCCACTCTCCCACCTGGCACACACACACCCGGTACACATACATACATACACACCCAATTTTCACCACTGGGCTGGGTTCTTGACATGCACAAAGTTGTTGATGGGCAATTGCAACTTTGTAGTTTGCAAACGTATTTTGAGCAGCAAGGAATTCTGCTACTCTTGTTAGTTTCTTGGCTTTGATCAAGGGCATCCTAGAGCACAGTTTCTGTATGGGGTGCTTCAACAGATGTTGTGTTGGGTTACTAAGAGTGTTGGGAAAAAAGATAATTTCAGTTCTAATGGCCCACCTAGAACCACAAAGGGGGATTTTATTGATTTTTTACATTAACACAATATATTTAACTCATAGACTATCTTCTCTTTGGAAAAATTTGCAAAATTTCATCACTAATTGCTTCAAACTAAAGTTTTAAAATTATGTGAATGTGGAACATTTTAAAAGTTGCATTTTGGCACTGACATAAACAAAGAACTCTTTAAAAAAAACAATCCTCTATGTAGATTCAGATATAAATTAAAATACATATGCTTCACACCTAAATAGAACGAGGCTACAATAACAAAGTAGTGCTATGTATTTACTTCACACTTTAGATTTCCAAGTGGCATCACTATTTCATTATCATATTGCACATTCCACCTCTCAGCTCAGCAGACAGTCTCCTGCTAAAATGCCTTAATATGTATTATGCAATAAAATGGTTATGGGGGTGCATTTGGTTCAATTACTCATGGTCTTGATTGAACAGTAGAGAATCTAAGGGACCCATAATTCCCACTTTTCAGAAGCTAGAAAGACTGGAAAGATCTATTGAAGAAGTATGAACAGTGGCTAAATACTTTGCCTCTTCTTTCTAGCAAAAGGAATAATTAATTTTTTCTATAGTTACTGAGCTCTTGCTTTTCCTACCAAGCGTGGGAGCAAGGTGGGAGATAAAATTTAGATACAAAATTAATACAAATTTTCTTCCAGGCTTGGTTAGGGAAGTGCAATAAGGAGAAAACACAAGTAAACATACCACTCTTAATACTTTGGAATAACTATATATATATGTATATTATATATACACACATATATACATATATTACATATTTTATATGTAATATATATTTGTTTAGTTTCTCTAATCATAGAACAAAGTATAGGTAGTCTCTTACTACAGTGATCAAAGAGCATAGGTGGAAAGAATATATCTATAAGAAAACTTAAACTTAAAGTGAAGAAGTATATTATCCGGAATGTAGGAACACATTAGGTGTAGATTAATTTTTGACACAGGACTTAACCCCCTAATTTATCATGTTTTCATGCCTCTAGTTCAAGTATATATCAGGATGAGAAATGGCCCTATTTCAGGTGAGTTAGATGGGTCATTGCCAACCTTGCCTCTGTGCTCAAAGTCCCCCCATTACTAATTCCAAAGATAACATGCTGAAGCTTCCTTCAAAGGTATGCACAGAATTGAGTTGGGGGAGAAGTTTGGGTGTCGGCATTTAAAGATAACTAGGTTTATGGAAGTTTTAACACAGATTGATTCAACTTATTGAGTAGCAGACCTCTATGGGACATGCAGTAAGACAGGATCCTTCAACAAAGAGGAACTTTTGCCATCTCTGTATCAGCAGACTCTAACAGAGCTTTCAATAAATATTTACCTATGGGATAAATATTTGCTCAGTTAATAAATGAATGAACAAATGAGTAAATGGTGAAAAAGTGTAAGGAGAGAACTTGGGACATAGCTGTTTTCTCAAGAAGGAAGGAACAACATGTAGTTTTGGGGGGCAAGTGTAGAGGTTAGGGCATGAACAGGGTTGAGGAATTGGGATTGGATTTATGAGAGGAGAATGGGACCAAGGGAAGTGAAATAAGAACCATCAGATTTTTCTCTTTCATGTGTGCCATGGCTAGCCCTGTGAAAAGCAGAAGTCTCGGTAGACCCCAATTTGAAGCACACCCCCTTTTCAACTCTGTGCCATTCATCAGGGCCAGTTACAGAGAATGGGATCTTTAAGAGAATTCCACCATAATAATACACCCTCTCACTTAAAAAATCTCTCCTGAGACAGCATTCATGCTTACCTGCCTCTGAGTGCAAATCCACAAGGATAGTACTCAGAAGCTTGTCAAGGTGCTCTTGCGTTTCTTTCTTTTGATCAGTTTTTTTTTTCTTTTTGTTTCTAATAAGTGACCTCAATATTTATAGCACTTCTACATCCATTCATTTCAGGCCTGTGTAAAGAGCTGTTTGCCTGCCTATTGAGTGTGAATTATAGGACTGACATTTAATGGGGCAGCTTCTTTTGCTCAGTTCCCTCAACAATCGAGAGATGAGTTGAAAGGGAGTGATATTGCATAGTAAATAGTAAATGCCTCACACAATGGGAACTCACCATTTTGATTTTATTTTATTTTTTAAACGTAAGGTTTTGGGAAAAAATAGCATGAGGTCTATTGACATTATTTTAAATTGCACTGTTAGGAGAACATTAAGTTTTTCATTTCACACTTTCTGAGTCTTAAGCACCATTGCTGTATGGGGAAATCAGTCATTTTCTGAGGATTCATGTGCAGATTTGTGCCAATCAGAATTGTCCATAATTATGCCAAATCTCTTCTTTCAAGGTAGTTCATTGAGGGCATAGAGAAAGGAAAGCGAAAGGAGAATCATCCTCTGTAAGTGTTCTGTGTAAATTCACAAACCATAAAGGTACAAGTAATTTCATAGTACAATGGAAATCTCTTTGAATAGACTACTATTGTTATAAACTACAGATACTGATACAGCCATCTGGGGATCACTTGATAGGGACGTAATAGCAAATTCGTGGGTACATTTATCTTTCTCAACTTTGCCTTGAGGCTGTGGGCATAAGAAAACAGTCAATAACATCTTTCTATGATTAATTCCCTATGAAAAATCACTAAGAATTTGAAATCACTGATTTTTATCACTGGCTTCTAGAGTAGCTGGAAAGTCGTGAGACATGTTCATTTTTGTCTGAGACCATTTATTTTAAGAAACAGAAATCCTTACAGCATGATACAGAATTAGAAATGAGAATAACAGAGGGCAGGAACTCCACAAAACCGGGATGAGTGGCTGAGATATTAGAAGTGAGAAATGTTTGTATTGATTTGTGCATGTAAAACAGTCCTGTGTCTGTGTTTTATCTCCCCTGCTTCCCAAGGTGCTCTTTCCTTGAGGTTTATGAAATGTGGTTATGGATCTGCTCTTATTTATTTTATTCTTACCATAATTTTAGGCTAGAGTGCATTGTTGTTTTAAATCCTATCGTCATAAAAAAATAAAATAAAACCAGGACACAATTATTTCCCTTTGAACATTCCTCTGCCTTTTCTCTTCTATTCAAAGAGCTCACTGTTGAATTTTTAAACACTAGCATTTTTATCTTCCTCAGCCCCATGTAGTCATTTTGGGAAATTTGTGTCCATAGAAATATTTTCTAGAGGGGTTTGATTTGATTATTGCCTTTCTTTAACCTTAAAGGTACAAAAAAAAAAAAGTACTTCAAGCACCTAAGGGACTCTGGAAAGTAACAGCAAACAAAAGTTCAAGATGGGTCAAGTCCCACAAAGGAAAATTAAATGCATTATTCTCACACAACAAGATTAGCAAATCATCCATAAACTCAGCCACTATTTCTTCTTTTTATTCTAATGAGTTTAGTGTGCAGTAATGATGGTACAGGCTTCATCAGAATTCTGCCAGTGAAGGGGAATTTTCAAACTCCGTTTGCAAATGAGATGTGCACCATAAACCATAGTCATCCATCATAGAGAAGAAGCTTGTGCCTGATAAAATGCTGTTTGGGCTGAGTCAATCAAATGAGCATTACTAGAGCTTGGTATTACACTGTCCTTTAGGTGATAGAGAAGGGATATAATGCAGTTATGGAATGTGATTTTTTTATGCCTCTGTCCCTTTTGGAAGACTAAACTCTATTCTAACATGAATACCTCAGAGTGACATTCATAATCTATATTATAAAAAGATATCTTTTCCTATTTCTTATCTGTCAAGAGCAGTTAGAACCATGTAGAGTTTTCATGATATAGCTAACACCACAAAGAAATGATCCTTTAGCTAAAATTACAGCTCATAGTTGTTGCTTATTCATGAAAGGTAGGCTGAGCCCTTGTGTTAACTAAATGAAGACCGGCGAAGAATGTAACTTTTAATGTCCTTTGGCCATGACTAAAGATCGTAATCATAACAATAAGATTTTGAACTGATAGGTCATTTAGATACCATCCAATTTAGTGGTTTTCTTACTTTTATTTAGTATTGGAGCCTGTTTTTCATCCAGTTATAAGGTATTAGGTACCCAATTGGAATTTTTATTTAAAGAGAGGCAAGGGGCCTTCTCAGCCTTCCTTAGCTTGCCTCACTAACGCCCCTGGATGGGCATATCTGAGACTTTGAAACAGGGATATAGCTTATTTTTCTAATATTTACAGCTTGAGAAAATAATGGACAAATATATTAGTAGATCTGAACAAGGCTGCAGAACTTACTAATTACAATGCAAAGGTAAAGATCCAGAAGTCCGTACTCTGCAAAGGATGCTTTTCCCACTGTGCAGGGCTCCTCCGTTACATTGCTCTACATCAAGGGTCAAAGCGCCAACACCTGCAGGGAGTAAGGCAGGTGGTGAACTGAGAGGCACAAGCCCCTGCATAGAGAACAGCTGGTGCACGGTTACAGGTGATGTTTGTCGTTAGGAAATAGGACTCAGGATTCCTTCCTTTCTTTTTTTGTTCCAGCAAAAGTTGGAAAATCAGAACTTTATATAAAAATTATGATAATCTAATACTTTAATTGAATAATAATGATCATAATAAACTACTATGTTGATGAAACAGAACACATACAAGACAAATTCAGCCAACCCCACAAGGCAGTATAAATACCGAGATTGAGTTCAATGTTGTGATGGTGAGTTATAAGGAACACTAAAAATTAAAACATCTCATGATTAGATTCACAGGGTATGCCCAATAATTACACTTATGAACAGTCCCTAACAAGCTCTCAATAATTTTTTCCATATATATTAAGGATTCCCTAAGGACCAAGCTCTGCTGTGTGAAAGATCATACTCCCAGACTTTCAAGGGCTCAGAATCTACTGAAGAGAGACAAGAATACAAGAGATATTTGCAAGAAGGTGAAAGGAGCTAAAATAAAGGTGAAGCCATGGTGTTGTGGAACTTCTAATAGCAGCAAAAAAGACTTGTCTAACTGCTCAGAGAAGACTTTTCCTTGGGGGGTTGTGAAGAATGCATAAGAGTTTGGCAGACAGGTGAGAAAGAGGACATTCTAGGCAGAAAGAACAACATGCATACGAGAAAGGAGTTGAGGAAAAATCATATCTTGATCCAGGAACTGCAAGTAACTTGGCCTGGCCACAGGGCACGGAAGGTGGAGAGAAGGAATGAGAGGGAGATGTGGCTGGACATATGGACAACAGCTAGTCCATGAAATATTTCAAATTTGTGCTAAGGACTTAGAACTTTATTGTGGAGCTGCTGAGATAATATTTAAAGATAGTAATTGGGTGAATACATCACATTTTTATTCTAGAATGATGATTGAGATGGCATGTATGAATTGGGAGTGGTGAAGACCAGAGAAAGAAGGACCAGTTATTGAGATATTCCGTTATCATTGATGAGGGCCGTAAAGGCAGTGAGATTAGAAGAATGGAGGGGATAAATTTGAGGTAGTAGAGTTCACAGATCTGACTGCTGATTGGCTGAGAGAGAGAAGGAGGAAAGTATTGAGGAGGACAGATGCCCAGGTATGTGGCTTGGGAGTCACACTGTAGCCCATTTAACCAAGGGTGAGACCAAGGAGGTAGAAGATGGTGGCTTCAGCTTGGAAGGGCCATGGAGTGTGGCTTCCTGCCTCAGGTCTGGGAGGTCCCTCAGAGCACTTTGGTGTATCCAGTCCTGGCCTGAGGAATTCACCGCTAAAATGAAGTGTTTCCCCCATTTCTTCCAACACATTCCAAATATAAACTAAAATATGACTTTGAAAACCCAAACATCTTTATGTGAGTGAAAAAAAAATACTAACATTATTAGAAATAACCCAGTCATTGGAAGACTTCTATGCAAAGAAGCTTAGAATAACTGAATTTTTTTTAGCATAACACATTTTACTGTTAAAAATAAACAATAGCAAAGTCAATAAATGCCTGCCAAACATGACCAATAGTATTTCTCAGCTGGTTTAATGAGCACTAAGCTACAAGTCAAGACAAAAGCAAGCAAGAATCTCTTTTTTTTTTTCCAAGAATACAAATTTAACATGTTTGGCATTTTATTTTGCATTTGAATGCGGGTAGCAGACTTTAGTTTATAGCAAGAAGAAAAGGTTAAAAGATCTTTTTTTCTTCTGCCCTGGCTTACCATAGTATTAAACCACATTCTCCTGTGATCTGTTGTTTCGAAATCTAATCTTTTCCTTTTCTAAAGTGTTTTGAGTAATCACATCAAAAACTCATCGAAACGCTTTAGCTAGATTGCTAGACTCAGTGGTGGAGTGATCTGAGAGAGCAATTGAGTATCTATATTTTCAGATTAAAGCAAATCCAAACTTTAAGTATAGCGAAGAGCATATATAACTGTTTTGGTCAACAACTCGGCAATTACAGACACAGTGGATCACTATATAATTCACAAATAATATGCCTCAGTGAGGTCAGGGGTATGTTGTAGACAAGCTACTCATCTTTTTAATTTACAAAAGCAAAGCTTTTTCTTAACACTTTAGTGGGGGTGGGGCATGCAAGGTGAAACAAATGCAGGAGCCCTTATCCATGATAAGGACATTATCAGTGGGAAAAAAGGAGAGGCAGAGAGAGAGAGAGAGAGAGAAGAAAAAAGCAACCTGATAACTTTTAGTGCAATCCCTAAATAATAATTCATTTCAAGAGAATTTATGGCTCTTGATAACCAGCAAGTCGCAGCATACTTATTCGACATAAAATAATAACAACTAATATTAATAATAACAATTTCCAATGAATGCAGTGGTTACTGCAGCCTCTGATTTAAAATGTAGGTTTTAGAACAGCAGGAATATTACCGTTGAAATTCGATTTTCCAAGAGGATTATCCATAAAGAATCCTGCAGCTGCACTTTATTTACCTCTCTCTTCATAGCATCATTATGCAGACAGGGATACTGAGAAAAACACTGTAACAAAATTTAACAGACTGCATAATTCTTATAAATACACCCACTTTATATATTCACATATATTGTGTGCTCTTCAAATGCAAATTTTAAATGTTGTTTATCTGTTAGTTCTCTGCTTGTGTCTCTGCATGTAGTCTCTCCTTAAGGTAATAATATATTCAGATGTTCAGTTCCTCTAACACAGGAATGGATTTTGAATATGTGAGTTGGGGATTTTTCAATGAAACAAAATGACAAAAGAACCCCAGACAAACTGATGGTTTCCCTGGAAATTAATTAGGATTCATAGTAGCCTTCAAATGTACATCTCAAACCCTTGATATTCTAGGAACTGGCCACTGGTTTGGGAGTCTATCATTGCTGATCTGTTAGGGGAAGGTAGTGGCTACAGATGCTATCTCTTGAATCTCCTATATTCAAAGGATATAGAAACCATAGCCTGCAAAGTTCTCAGCCCTTTTTGTAATTTCAAAATCTCTTTCACCTCTGCACAACAGTCTTGGTGTTCATTTTAACCTGGATTAATAAAGAAAGATGATAATAAACTTTGTAGGATGTTTGAAACTGTATACTGCTTATCAAGGCCACATAATCCTCCATGTCTCAAATGCTGAGCAAACCAGAAATGCTGATAGAGGTATTGCCACCTTCTTTTCCTGATGTCAGGAACTCCATCAACATCAACTACCTCTCCAGATCCTATCAGATCCTTCACTGGCTTTGGCCTTATATTGTATTGACCCTTCTATATAAATGCATCCGAAATGCCACTTTTCTTGTTTTGCAGATAATCCTAAGGAAAACTTTCTGTAGGGTTTCATCATGTCCGTGTGATGCTCTCAGTCTACTTTGTGTCTGGTTGATTTGCATGCAGATGTCATTGGTAATCTCATCTGGCATTCTCCTTCTAGCCCCTGCCTTCTGGTATTGATGCTATTGTGACAATTTGCATATGGGTGGCATAGAATCATCCTCATCCTTGCATATTGTTGCCATTGAGATGAGATGGGTGTCGGAACAAACTCACCAGACCCCCCTGAGCTTCCTGATCCCCTTAACAATTCATTTTGAAGTGGGTTGAGTAGAACCTTGTCTCCAATTTTAAATCTTGGGGTCAAATTTGGCATAATGCCCAGAGAGACATTTGAATTCAATTGATTGATTTTTGTGTTATATTCTCAGGAGCGCTGTTTACCAGTTTCCATCTTCAATGCTATCTGGATAGTTCTGAGAGTTACACTGCTCTGCAGTAATCTCCTCAGAACAATTTTGGAACAATTTTCTTTTCCATATTCTTAAAAGGACCTCGAAGACTTCAATCCTCTTGTGAAAACACAATTATTTCTTACAGATGGAAGACCCAAGGGACACTTTAGTTTCAAAAGAAGAAAATATGGGACCTTCCTAATAGAGATAACCCTCAATCTTAGTCCATAATATTCCCACTCTGCTAACCTGTTAATATTGTTGTCAAACAATATCTTCAACAAATAGCCAGTGATAAAAGTCATGAGGGGTCAGAGAGGTGTACTGTGGCATTTGCCTTCAAGAAATCTTCATCATAGTTGGAAATACTGGGCTCAAAATTTAAAAGATTTCTATAAATAGAAAGCAGCATGTGTTAAAATGTCAACAGTAGAGTGTCAGACAATGGTTGCTATGCAAGTGGAGAAGCAAAAGACAGTGGCCTAGGTGGTCGGGTCAGGCTTCACAGAGGGGGTGCTACTCACTTGGATGCCCAAGGACAGGCTGGCTCAAATTCATCAAAAGGGAGGGTACTAGAGTATGGGAAATGGTGAAATACTCTATTCCACCCTTGCAGGTAGCATAATGCTTTGTTTTCTGGATAGAAAGTACACTGTTTTATGTGGAGTAAGATGGTCATGAAAGGAAGTAGTGGTAGATAAGCTGATAGAGAATTTTTAATGACTGGTTAAGAATTCTCAATTATTTTCAAGGGAAATTGGGCCATTGAATATACTTGAAGACTTTTGAGAAGAGAGGTTTTTCTAAGATTTATTTGCCCAGAAGTGATTGACATGGCTAAGTAGGTGGGTGGTAGTGGGTCGGGGAGAGGCAGATGGGAAGATGCCTTTCATTAGAGTTGAGTGCCTTTCATTGGAGAGAGTGGGATCCTGAGTGTTCAGATCAGAATGGTAGCACTAAAAAAGAACAGACATAATCCATATGCAATTTCTACTTGGTGGAGACCCAGGTCATTCTGAATGTGTAACTCTCTGTGTTTTGACCTTCCTAACTAAGGGTCAAACCTCCACGCTAGTTGTTCCCTGTGGCTTACCACATGTATTGAAAAGAATTTGGAAAATAGTTTCATGGGGTATAAAATGGAGAAATGAGCACTTGCTGGTTTCTTTCCTTAGACTAATAGTCTTTATCTCCATGGAGTCCTTTTGAGAATTAGACAAAAGTTATGGAATCTCTCCTAGAAAAAAAAATAATACATTTACAAACAAGATTGTACATACAGTGTCAGAGGTTTGCAGGCACCCTGAAACACCTTCATGGACACAAACTTAAGAGTCCTTAGAGCAATGTTTGGTCCTTAATGATTTAGTGCAGGAAAATTCTGAGCAGTAGTTACAGTAGGTCTAGGTAGAAGTGATAGCACAGTAGTGTTTGCTCATTCAGAGGGAAGAAAAAAGCAATGAAATGATGATACTTGGGCTGGCAGAGCTTTAAAGGAGGAGCAGTTGGGAATGAGCTTTTCTATTCCACTTAGAGCCTTGTGACTCTGTACTCTGATAAATGTACCCTGTTAAGATGAATAACAAGTATTTAACTGAAGGGTTAATTCTTAGTTGGGGAAAGAAACTATTATGGAAGACAGAACAATTTCAGAAACAAGCCTGTCTCAAACAGATGCTTAAACATTTTAATAGAATAGAACTGCCTTCAATCCATGTAATTTTACTAAGTGATTTTTCAGGAGTGCTGGCCAACAGCCACATCATTTCATCATTTCTGTGGTAAGATAGGCAGGAAGTAACCAAGGTTTGATTAATCTTGCTTTTATGGACGGAAGAGAGGATAAAAAGTTGGTTGGGGAATAATTGCCGCTCTCATTAATAATTTGGTTGGAAGTCCCTTTTATTCATATTTTTCCAACTAATTCAGTACATGCTTATTGAGCATCTACTATGAACCAGACACTGACCTAGAGCTGAGATGACCATCTATCTGGTTTGCTCTGGGGAGGTTCAGACTTATGGCTATTGACCCAATGTTATTATTCTCAATGCCACTTTCATTCTCAAAAGTGTCCTGTTCTGAACAATAAATTATGTGGTCGCTCTAGCTTTAGACTATTTGGGGAAGTGTTACCTCAGGGAAAACATATTTAGTCTGGCCAAACCTTTCCTACTGGGTTGTCCAGACTACACTGCGCTTACCTGTAGTATTTTGAACACAATGTAAGCGTGGTGGAAGACAGAATCTTGTCTGCTTTGTTCACCAATACATCTGCTGAGCCTACTTTATTGTTGGAACATAGTAGGTACTCAAAAAGTGTTATGAATGAGTGAACCATCTAAAATGCTTTCAGCATTTTGAAAAAATTGCTGCCACCATAGTTATCCAAAGGATTAAGAACAAACTTGCCTGCAGAGTAGGTTTAATATGAAGAACATTAACAATAACAAAAATTTTAATAGTTCAAGTAAATTATCTGATTTTATATTAAAATATGATTTAAATATGCTTATGTTGCTTTTGAAATCAATTTTCAAGTAAATAAAATGTACAGGTGTTAAGATGTTTGCCTTGGTTATTAAGGCGTGGGTAGCCATCTATTGTTGAAATAACCATGCAGAACATCAGAATTTCACTGTGGGGATGTTGTGAGACAGGGATTAAATACCCATGACTAAGGGAATTGCTGAGCATCTTCTCAGAACAGCACTGGGCCCAAAGTCAGCCTTTCTTCCCTCCCTTCTTTCCATTTTTCAGGATTTTACTGTATATAGATATTATATTTTGAGGAGGTGACCTAGGGTAGATGAGCCGTGTTCTTATTTTACACAGAAATCCATCAAGCTTGGTTATCTTGTTTCCCAGCCTCCAGAAGATTCGAAGCAGAAAGTTAGAAAGAAAGCTGTTAGAGTCAAACAGATTTATGGTAATGGGAGAGATTGAAAAACCACAAAAAAAAGAGGCTAGGGATTGAAAAAGCATCATTTCTGAAGCCATTGGGAAAGAGATAAAGAGCCTTGCACGCCCAGCAGCCCAGAAAGCCTCCTGTGTTATACCAGCTCACAGCAGTTGTCAGTAATGATGGCCCCAGGCATTCAAGAAAAGGTTAAAGTAGGTTTATTGTGCTCTGTTCAATAAGAGGACATAGTTTATAATCCATTTCAGTGAAGCCGGTGTTTTATTTGGGCTCTTTTGGTTGCAAGTAATAGGAGGACCTAAATACATCCTTAGAAAAAAGTGAGTGTGTGTGTGTGTGTGTGTGTACCTAGGGACTAGACATTGCATGTAAAAAAAAAAGTAAAGGTGGTCAGAAACTGAGTCAACCCTTAGAGTTGGCTGTCATTTTTTTTTTTTTTTTATAGGTTCCGGGTGTCATTTTTTGTGAAATAGCTGTTTTTCCTGAGTCTGCTCTCTTGTCATTTTGGCTAGCTATCACCTCTTTGGGCTCTTCTTTTGAGGTCCTTTTTCAGTTTGAGCTTCTGCTTCTGTCTTCTTCTGTCTGGATGTTTCTGATAAAGTTCCAAGAGGGATAATATGATTTTTCCAGCTCATCTGTTCACACTGGCAATGTCGTGGTGTGCTGATTGTCCTGTTTTACCTGCCCTGAATCCATTGCCTGTTCCTGCTCCAGTTTACAGATACATGGACTGAGTGGATTTGGTTATCTGGTCTGATTCTGATAATCTCCTAAGCAGAAAATACAGACAAGCTAGTTTTGCTAGGACACGACTGAAGACATTGCAGATACCTAAACAAATCCAAAACTGGGTAGCTATTTAAAAGTTTTGAGATTTAGCACAATGAGGTTCTCAGTTATCTGTAAAATTTGCTTTAGGTAGTAATACTTTCCATTAGTATTCTACAAATAAAACCCTACTATACATATACTTCAGGTGAATTCAGAGTTTTAATAAAATATTAATAACTGTATTATGCATTATAGGTCTTTTTACCCCACTAAATATTCTTTTTTTCCCCTGAGTATTCCAAAAGAACTTCTGCATTCTTCTCTTCCTATGTTACTCACCGCTAAGCATATTTCTAGTATCCCCTGGGATCCTGGAGGGGTAGATGTGATTGACCCCTGGTCCTCATCATTTTGTCCTCTTTTCCTAAAGCCCCACCCAGACTCAGCCAAACAGGGGCGGATGCTTTTACATCTGGAGAGGAGGGTCGCTGTTCCACGAATTGGTCAATGTGAACTGTCAAAGTTGCCAGTCCTGCATTTTGCAATAAGTGCCCAGAACAGTGATTCATGTCACGATGCAGCATATGCAGGGAATTATACTAGTGGACTGGTACCCTATGGCCCAGCTCACCTGTCAACCATTCACAGCACATTGATACGATGCAGTACATGCTCTGGAAGTTCTAGCTTAGAGCACCAGCAAAGCTGGGACAGGGAAACAAAGAGTTAACTTTAAAAAAAAAGTATTTCATCTAAAATTCCAAAAGTCATCATATGGAGATATCAGAATTTTGTTTTTGACATACATATGGATGTAGGGTAGGGATGGAGGATGCTATAATCTTTTCACTCCTTGGGAACATTTAGTTCTTAGCCAACATTCACTGGGGGCTGACCATGTGCCAAACACTGTTTTCAGCCCCTCATATATACAGTATTTGCTAATTTTTATTTTTGCAACAAACCCTATGGAATAGGAATGAATAACCCCATTTACCATTGAGGAAACATTGGCATATAGGGTAAATAAGTTCCCCAGTATCACAGCACTTCTAAGTAGAGAAGCTGGGATTCCAACCCAGTCATGCTTAACTGCCCCTCTAAAGGTTCTGATTTGTGCCTGAGTCTTGCTATGACACAGGGAATTAAAGACCACTGGCCAGGTGTGATTCAATTGAAGTTACTGAGTCCTCGTCAAGCTTTCTCATTTTATACATGCGGAAACCATTCCACATAGGGACGAAGATGTGTGCTTCAGATCATTAGCTGGATAGTGACAGAGTCAGATCTGGTTGGGACAAAAAAGAGAGGAGAAGAATTCTTGAACATGCCAGTAAGTCTTGAGTAATGACATAAAGGTTCAGAAGTAGGATGGTTCCCTGCTGCGTTTGAGTGATCACGGAGGATGAGGAGAATGAAAGGTTTATGGCCAAGACAGCTCAGATGAAATGTGAGAAAATAAATTCATTGAAATATAGTGTTAAAGCTTTCTGTATTTGAAAACAAAATAAAAAATAAACAAAATTAAATTAGAATTATGTCTATATCCGTGTTAGTGATCTGTAAGCTTTAAAAAATGAATCAAAATGAGCATAAGAATCATGGCAGCACTTAATGACTTAATAAAGGAATTTTAACTCTACCATATACATTAAATTCATAATATATAGGTAATAGTTAATGCTACAACAAGAAGAAAGTATGAATAAAACATAATGAAACACACTTGGAAACAATTGCACTAATGCAAAGTGAATCATGTGAATAGTCTAGTGGTATTTTTAGTTCATACAGGAATTGTATGCCATGGTGCTCTGACTAATACCAGCCACCTTGCCATTAGGATAGAAGTTGAAGACGATAAACTATAGAAATGCTTTTTGCTTTCTTCATGGGAATTGGAATTATTATGGTAAGTAAGAATTATTGTCAAGGTCCTTAAAAATGTTAGAAATGAAATTAAAATGTCACCTTCAAAGCTAAATGTTTGTTAATGCTTCCATTGAAAGGCATGCAGAAGAATCAATAGCATACTCATAAAGGATAAAAGTAATTACCAATAAATGCAAGCAATAACATTACAAATAAAAGTATTTTAGACAAGGTGAGGGTCAAGCTTCCTATTTTATGTTAATACAGTAAGTTGATGAACTGCATAGTCATGGAAGTGGAATTAATTTAACAATGTAATTATTTCTGCTAGTGATCATACAAAAAAAAATGTAGCTCATAGCAGAATTGGGAGAAAAACTTGTCCCATTGCAAATATATTCTCTGAATTAATTTTAGCTACTTCATGGTGGAATATACTATACCTACACACTTTGCTTCACTTGACAAAGTTATCCTCAGGTGTTTTTGTGAGCACTAAGTCATATGTCTTCTCATTGAGTGAAAGTGGATTTTAATCTTTACTTTCACGGGCTCCAAAGTATCAAGCTATCAGGAACATAATATTTTGTAAAACGTACTGAGGTTGTAGAGCTTTTTGCTCCAAATTACAGTATATGTGAAAAAAGTTGTAGCAAAAAAAATCCAAGGATTTCTTCCTTCATGTATTTATTTTTAAACTTTAAAGCTGATGTTCTATGAAGCCTTATTTTTCTTGCTGAAGCAATCAGAGCTAGAAAGGGAACTGTTACATGGACATATCATATCTGAAGCATACTTCCTGACCCCAAAATAAAGGACTTGTAATATTTGAGCATGGATGAGTAGTTTATTTCCGATGTTTGATTCAGTGACATGAGAATGAAGGATTTCTAGTGACTTGTTCTGTAATTCTAATTCTCTTTCAAGATGCAACAAGTAACTTCATTTCTGTTGAGCACCAATGTTTCTATAGTTGACCTGTCCATATTCTGGGGTTATGTTCCTCAAGGATGGGAATAGGTTCAGGATGAACTTAGGTTATTAGATGAGAGGAAAGATAAACCAGTTTATCAAGACAGCCACAAAACAAGATGTTAGAGGGGGGAAAATACTTATATGCTAAATGCAGTCAGTATTTGGCAACACTTTAAATTGAGTTGCTGTAGTTTCTCAGAATAATAAGGGATTAAAGGCATAGAATAAAGGTGGAATCTATTCCTGAGACATTAAGATTTTGTGTAGTCTACAAGCTACTGGCCATTTTATTCAATTACTTTGGTCTGCAGAAATGCATGCTTAATTAATAAAGCCAAGCCATAATCATTTATCTTGTAATGAAAACCTTTTATAGATAGCCACTAATGAAGATCAGACTTTGCCTTTCCAATTGCACCCAACAAGTAGTGCAGGAGCGTGATGATTGAGGGACGAGTAGATGCTGTGCGCTACATCATTTGGAATTGTCATTAAACATCCACATATCAATTATGTCACACCAAGGTTTATTAATGATGTACTTATCAAATATTCATTGTATGGCACTAACATTTAAAGAATGGGTTCTACTGAGCCTAATGGATCTGTGCTTTGACTGCCTGGGTTATTTAGTGAATTAATTCCAGAGAACAATTTGAAATACCGAAATCTGAGCTGATATGTCATGTTCTACAAGAGCTTAGCTGCTCTTTTTATTTGGGGGTAGTTATATGTTTTGTTGATGGGAGGTGGTGGGTGTACTATGACAGGGAGAGGGTGGCCTTGCCCACGCACACACGGGCACCAATGCATGCGCATGCACGCACAGTAAGGGTCCTCAAATTAGCCATCGTTGTCATTTATTTCAAAAGGCTAGTTTTCTGTTTATATTTAGTCTTGTCATTACAATTGCCTAAGATGATTCAATCAATCAGGATCTCTGCGTAAGTTGTACTGATGTTCTGTAAGCTTGTCCTGCTGGGTCTTTACTCTTGAGATGCAAAAGAGAATCGCCACTCTGTTCCTGGCTGTTTGTTGAAAACAGATTTCTGGTTTATATTAATTTAAATATATCGTAGGTATCCACTTATAAAAATAATATTTATCTAAGGATAAAGCTTCAAATATTTCTGGAGATTTTATCCTTAGGACTCAGATTTCAAATTTAAGTGGAGTATCTATTACATTCCAGCAGTAATGGAAAATTAATGACAAACTATATTAATTTTATAATAATAATAATTATTATTGCTGTTATTATCGTTGTGGTTTCAAGTAATAAATAGATATTATACTTCATTTGTCACCATTCATCACAAATAAGTACCAGGTGTATATGTTAATGAATATTGCACACTTCCTATTGCTTTCACGTGAAATAGGTGGGTGCGTTGTTGTCTAGGAGAGTAATGACGGAGAGTAGCCTTTTTCCCCAGCACACATTGAAGATATAGTAAAGGTCACTCAAATGCCAGATATTTTAATGACAATTTTGTTAGTACACCAATGTTATTATATTCATATATTAGGCGAAATGTTTATACAATACAGTTTAAATAAATCTAATGATATTCAGGTTGAAAAAATAAATCGTGCTTTCATATTTCATTTTTATGGGTCCAGTGTATTACATGGTTTTGAACTTACCTGTTGTTTGAAGATGTCAACATTTAAGCAAATGAGAGGATATTAAGGACAAATATATTATAGGTGATGGTGGCATTTTGAATGATACATAGAGTACCTGTGTATAGATTTCATAGAATCATAGACCTTCACTTGACTTAGGAGCTATCTGTTCTGATCCCTTATGGTACAGGTAACCTGCTTCAGAAAGTGTAAGTGACCAGCTGCCACTGGCAAAGCTAGAAACAGAGTCCTTTCTTTTCTAATACTGAGTCTGAGGCCTTTCCAAGGTACCACACGACTTCCAATACTACTAGGTGTATTTTTTTCCAGAGAGAATTTATCTAGCATTTACATTTTTCAGACTTTTTTTTAAATATAGAATTTCCATTCTGATTTGTATTGAAGTGAATAGAACCCCTATTATACTGCACTTTATGGAAATGCAACACACGAAGAGCTTTTTGTACTCGCTTTTCATTTCTGGTTCTCTTTGCCACAAAAGGCCCTTCACTTCTGTAGTTGAAATCATTTGTAATTATGAATTGTGCTTTTTAAAAATTCATCAATGAAATCTTTGATTTAAAAATGAGGTGCCAGAAGAAAGGCAGAAGAGGAAAGACTGGAATTTAATGCAATGTGATAGAGAAATCACCAAGGAGAGGCATCTCTACTAGAGTAGTATCTCAGAAGGTGGCAGGAAAATGAAGATAACACATTCAGTCATAGTTTGGAATTTGTTATCCAGTGTACGCTGATGTAGGAGTATACAGAAAATATCTTTATGCCACATATTAAATTGTTACATATTAAATATATCTACTATACAAAATTTGGAGATGATGGGTAGAGGGGATCACCAACATAGAGACAGAAGACACACATTTTTAAATAGCCAAACTTCTTTTCTTATTTTTTAATATTGCTGTCTTTAATTCTGACTTATTATACCAGGGATTTTACTTCACTATTATAAATGTGCCTGTATCTGTTAATAACATCTTTAGAGTATACATTAATAAACAGTCAAAGAAAGAGGACTACATTAAACATATACTTAAGATGGTGAGAGTGAATGAAAGTGAACAAATATTTTTAAGTGTGGGATTTTGGTTAATTTAATTCCTTATTCAAAATCTTCAGTTTATTATAGATCATATAATATATATGAAAGACACTAGGTTGGTGACCATGGTTCAATAAAAAGGCTGGAGTATCCTGGAAGAAACTGCTGGCAGGACAGGGTGATGGTGGGAGTGTCCCTATTTCATCAACTCAGAGGTAAATATGATCATGCACACCTATTTAATATTGTATTATTATTAGAGTTCTGGTGACCTGTCACATGGAAATCCAAGCTATTATCTCAAAGATTTTACCTACCTCTGCAGTCTCAATTGGTTACAAAACAAAAAACAGTAACACAAAAAACAGAAATAATGCAGACCACAGTGGGTCTGCTTGGCTCCAGAAGCTAATTTCTGAGAGTTTTGGAGTCGGATCTGTTCACTCCTGTTGCAGCTTTGGATGCTGCCACATGGTGTCACTGATTAAGTCCTGCATTGTCACACAGACACCTACCCTTGATGTCCTTGGTGGTTCAGATCTTAGCCAAGCCTTGGTGCTCTCCCCAGAAAACCCCAGGGTTTCATTACGCTTCACACCCCGCATCAGCTGAGATCTCCCGCTCCAGTCACATGTTGCAGTGGCTGCTCCTGGGACATCCCCTGACAGCAGTTTCTGCCATAATCCTCCGGTCTTTCTATTGAGCCAGAGTCACCAACCCAGTGCCCTTCATGTATATTATATCAGAAGACTCGCTGACCTTCCTTGACCATGTGTCTTGGGGAGGGGTGCTGTGTGTAATATTCTGTGTTACAGATCTTAGGCAGCAGAGATTGGATTTCCTTCTTCCCACACCCCTTAGAATTCTATATCCAAACAGAATCTTCTTATTCCTTTTGAACAATTTGAAATATCGGAGAAATAGAGAATGTCTGTGAGATCACCTCTTAGGCTCTTTTCCTTTCCCTTCCCCTCTCCTACTCCTAACAAGGGGTCTCTTGCTGACCAAAATTCACATAATTTAATAATAAATCACCAGTGACTCATTTAGAATAAAGAAAATATGCTTCAATGAAACATCTCAGCTCTACTCCTTGATCTAGAAGATGCTGGCATAAAACTTTAAATTACCTCTCAGTATTTAATCTTTGCTATAGCAGGTATTGTTACATGCAGTTTTTCAAAATATCCATTTTTAAGAAACTGAGAATATTTTAGATTTAGATTAGCCTAGTATTCACTTATTCCCAAAAGGGAGAGGGAGTGTTAAAAAATAAGAACAGTTCATTGTCTCTTTTATTATTGGTTTTGGCTAGAATAATTGTGTTGTTTGAGCTTTAAAAATGAAAAGGGAAGTTAAGACCTAACCTCTTCTGCTGTGCTGGGCCATGTGATTTGTGCACTGATAAATGCGGTTTAGCTCTCAACCTTGAAGCAACCCATATGTTAACCTTAATCTTTTCTTACTCTGTGGTTACAAAAGATTCATAATATCCAAACCTTACACCAGCCTCTACCCACAGAATTGTCTGATCACTCACACATCATCAACTTACCCCTTCTACTAGATCATTCTTACACAGCCTGCTGATATTTTTCTATAGTGATGAAATCCAACTTATCCTCTTCTGATCCTGCTTCCCGCTCTAGATATTGGTTTATTTCTCTGTTCCTCTGTACATCAAAACTTTTAAAAGTTTTTTATGTTGTTTCTAACTCCTCTCCTTTGATTTTTTTTTCTCAAATTGATGTTGGTCAGGCTTTTGCCCCATTCTTTGCACCAAAACTGCTCTTCAGAAGGTCTCCAGTGACCCAGTCTGTATGGCTAAATTCAGTGCTCCATTCCTCTTGTGCTTTTGGCTGACCTCTCCACAGCATTTGATGCAGCGAATCACTCCTTTCTTTTAATACTTTCTTCGCTTGGCTTCCAGGATTCCAAACTCTCCTGGTCTTCCTCCTTCCACACTGGTGGTAACAATGGGGATATGCGTATTCCGAGAAGTGCACCAGTAGGAGGTTTTGTCATTTGTGAACATAATAGAGTGTTCTTACACAAACCTGGATGGTCTAGCTTGCTGTACACCTATGCGATGTGGTATGGGCCATTGCTCCTAGGCTATAAAACTGTACGGCATGTTAATGTACTAAAGAGAGTAGGCAGTTGTAACACAATGGTAACTATTTGTATATCTAAACATAGAAAAGGTACAGTAAAATATGGTATAAAAGATAAAAAATGGTACATCTGTATAGGACATCTAGCAAGAATGGAGCTTACAAGATTGAAAGTTGCTATGGGTGAGTCAATGGGTGAATAGTGAGTGAATATGAAGGCCTAGGACAACACTATATGCTTCTGTCGATTTTATAAAAACTGTATACTTAAGCTACACCAAATTTATAAAAAAATTCTTTCTGCAATAATAAATGAATCTTAGACTACTGTAATGTTTTTTCTTTATAAACTTTTCATCTTTCTAACTTTTTGACTTTTTTGTAGTATTACTTAGCTTAAAACACAAAGACATTTACAGCCATACAAAATATTTCCTTTCTTTTTATCCTAATCTATAAGCTTTTTTCTACTTTTGAATTTATTTATTCATTTATTTTTACTTTCTAAACTCTTTTATTTAAAACTAAAACACAAAATCACACGTCAGCCGAAGCCTGCACAGGGTCAGAATCATCAGTTAATCTTCCAACTCCACATTGTCCCACTGGAAGATCTTCAGGGACAATAACACCTATGATGCTGTTATCTATGACAACAATGCCTTCTTTTGAAGTGCCTCGTGATAGACTGGCTGTTTTACATTTAACTTTTGTTTTTAGTATAAGTAGAATGAATGAGTATACTCTAAAATAATAACAAGTGTAGTATAGTAAATACATAAACCAATAATGTAGTTGTTTATTATTATTATCAAGTATTATGTACTGTACATAATTGCATGTGCTATACTTTCATACCACTGGCAGTGCAGTAGGTTTGTTTACACCAGCATCACCACAAACACATGAGTAAAGCATTATGCTATGATCTTAGGAGGACTACAACATCACTAGGTGATAGGAATTTTACAGTTTTATTATAATGTTAGGGGACCCCCAGTGTATATGCTGTGTGTGGTTGACTGAAACACCATTATGTGGGGCATGACTTTGTCTCAGGACTCAGCCTTGGACCTATTCTCTAGCCAAATTTACTCTTTTGGTGATCTCATGCAGTATCATGTCTTTAAGTGCACGTAAGATGCTCCTATTTTTATTTCCAGCTCAGATCTCTCTTCTGAACTATAGACTCTTTTTACCAGCTGTCTACTTGAATGTCTAATAGACATATAAAACTACATCTTTCCAAAACTGAACACCTGATCTTCTTGTTTTCTCAAAGTGTTCTTCCTACATTCTTCTCTGAGTTGGTGGAAACAACCCTTTCAATTGCTTAGGCCAACACGTTGGTGTCGTTCTTGATTCTTCTTTTCTTTCGCACCCCATATCTGATCCATCAGTAAATCCTACTGGCTTAATTTATACTCAGCATACAACTACTTATCACTACTTGTCCCACCCAGTGAGTGCCACCGCCATCTTATTGGAATTATGGCAAAAACCTCCTACCTTGTCTCTGAGCTACCTTTGTCCCACTACAACACACACGACAGAGCAACCAGAGTTACCCAGTTAACCTTTAGTGAGGTCCCACCATTTCCTTGTTCAAAACCCTCCAATGGCTTCCCATCTCAATCAGGGTAAACACCAAAGCCCTCCCAATGCCTAAAGACATCATACAATCTATGCCCCATTTTATCCCTGAGTCCAAATCCTATAATTCTCATCCCAGCTCACTCTGCTCCTGGCACTCTGGCCTCATTTCAACCCCAGGCCTTTGCACTTACTTCCCTTTTGCCTGTAATGTACCTTTCCTGATATTGCCACGCAGTGCACTTCCTCACCTCATTTAAGTCTTCCCTCAACTGTCACTTTCTCTCCAAGGCCATCCCTGACATCCCTGTCTAAAACTATAATCCTCTCCCCACATTTCTATCCTCCTTTCCTGATTTTTCTTTATAGGACTTACTACCATCTAATACACTATATGCTTGTTCATTTATGATTATTATTATTACCTATTGCCTATTTCCCTCTGCTACAATGTAAGTTCCATGATTATAGGGATTTGTGTTGGTTTTGTTACTTGACTCCTTCCAAGTGCCTGGTATGGTTGCTGGCATAGAATGAGCACTCCAAATTAGTTATTGAATGAGTGAATGTATTATAGAAGCGTCTTCTCTACTTCAGTCTCTCCTGGCCATTTCTGACAGTCCTTAATTATAGCCCTGCAGAAGGAGCTGGGTTTGTTTTTCTTCTCTCCTACCTGGTAGTGGACCTATAGATTCTCAGGAAGCCCAGGTGAGGCCTGTCTACTGATAAGGCTGCCATGTGCTTTTCTGTCCATGTGCTCAGCGTACAGCAATCATAAGCATGGTATACTTACAGTAATAGCTGTATTTACTGAGTGCCAATTCTGCTCTAGGTGCCTTCATATATGTAATCTGTTTTAATTAATCCTCACAACCGAGGAACAAAGGCAGTGAGGCTTGGTTCCCTGCTCCTGTGATCCTTTTTTATTTTTCACTGTGACCTGATGAGTCCTACCTTCCTGGGTAGCTTCCAGTCTAAGCCATAGTGACCTTTCCTGGGGATGTTCTGAATTCTACCTTTCTCTGCTGCACTCACCACCTCCCTGGAGCGGGTGATTGGGAACTAAAAAGACCAGAGATAAGGAGTATAAGAGAAAGATCAAGCTGGTCGAGGGGTTGATGCTTTGTTTAGGGACATACCATAATATACCAATTGTTTTCATATATCAAAAACACATTAAGAGTTAGGGATTGCACTAAGAACTATTAATGTGTCTTATATTCAGATGCTGTTACTCTCTCCATTTGAACAGTGAGAACAGTTGGTCCAAGGATTCACAGCTAGCTAATAAATACTGGGTTTAGGATCTAGACTCTGGTAATTTGAAATTAGAGCCCTTAATTATAAGCACCACAGCCTTAGTTGAAGGTAACTTCAGGAAGATTAATTGGATCAGTATTTTTCAGATGCACACCCTGCTCCAGGCACTGCACTAGGTGCTGATAATGTAACAAGAACAGAGGAAGGAGAGGTTCTTTCCCCATTAAACCTACAGTCTAGACCAGGTGGAAGATATTATATAATTATAAGTAAAGATATAAATATTGGTCTCCTAAATTTTTATATGCTTAAGCATCTATAAATATGAGTCATCTAAAGCCTTTGGAATCTTAAACCTTTTGAAGAGTACCTTACCATCTTTCAGTGATTTAGTCTTTATCACTTCCCTGCAGAATAGGCCAATCAACCTTGAATAGTAGATCCTCTTTATTACTTGTGACTTTAACTTATATTAAATGATTAATAGTTCATTGGTACCTTTGTATTTTTTATGTGCATATGTTTGGCTTGCTTCACCATACTATATTATCAGCCTATTGAGTGCAAGAATGTTCTATTAATTTTATTCCCTTATTCCCCCCTAAGATCCTTCTGTTCTGTTCAAACAGAATATTCTCAATATATGCTCACTGAATTCATTCTAAGTAGGGAGACACTTTTTTATATATTTCTTTTGAATTGAAAGATGAAAGTATCAGTGGGTAGAGTAATTTATCAAAAGCCATATCACTGGGCATGGAATCAGAACACCCAGACATCAGTGCTTAGGATCTAAAGTATGTGGTTTGGTCCCCTGAACCCTTAAGAAAAATATTCAGAGGTCAGCAGTGGATAAATTTTAGTAGAGGAAGTGGAACTAAGCTCTCTGTGTAAAGAGCTGGGTTTTACAGAATTAGGCAGCCATATTCATTAGGAGCTAAAGATTGATGAATTGTCTACCAGATCTGCACGGAGAACAGATCTGCATGGAAAACAATAGGAAGTGGTGGTATTTAATTTGTAATTATTTACTTTACATATTCAACAGGTGAAAATGCAGATTCTCCAACATCAGCTCAGATCTTTGTTGGCTGTTCTAAAACTTTGAACACAAAATATCACTTTCAACTTGAGTTTGAAAGAGTAGAAGGTGAGAAACCACTGGGAGACATTCTGCAGGCAGTTAGCCTTACCTGTTTTGTTTTATTGGAGTTTTTTTTTTTTTTTTTGTCCTCCCCATAGAAATTTCACTTCTTATACTTACATTTGCCATGTAAAATGACTTTTTCCTGGAGCAAGAAAAACCTGTCTGTGCCATAGCGGACATTTTTGTCGAGTATGGTGGTAGAAGGGGACGAAGGGGACTAGTGTCTTTCTTTGTATCTCTCCTTTGTTAATCACTTCAAGGGAATTTATAGAAATCTGCATACTTCTAAAAAAGGCTTCAGTCTGTATACTTCTAAAAAATCTTCAGTCTGAAGATTAATTTGACAAGAGGGTTTATTCTTTAGGGATAGGGTGAACAACTGTCCCAGTTTTCCCAGGACTGAGGAGTTTTCTGGAACACAGGACTGCCAGGACTAAATGAACTGGGGAAGTGGCAGGCATATGGGAAAGAACTGGACATGCTATTTAGGTGTTGCTCTGCTAAGCTTTTGGTAACTTCAGCCTACTATAGAGGGGACTCCCTGCCTAGTAAGTACCAGAAATTGCTAAATATTTTGAATTAGTTTGCCTTTGAGAGGCAGTGTACTCTCCAAAAGTTGGTGGTGGGGTGGGCCTTCCCAAAGATTGACATAGTAACTTCCAGCCAAGGGGCACGTAACTATTGCTGACTTTTCTCCCTGTTCCTCTTGGGTAAATTTCTCTTTCATGTTTCAGAGCCAAAAGGACCATTTCACAGCAAGTGTGCCGGGCTTTCCATGGCCCTTTCTTTCCTGAGCTTCACAGTCATTAGAGGCACAATAGCCACTCCATGTTGGATGCCTCAAGTTTTGTGGAGCTGCCCTCAGGAACTTGGGCCTCACAATATGTCCCAAAGAAGCTTCATCCCCTTGTCCTGACAAAGGAGCATCTATTGAAGCTCTTTTGCCTGCAGTAATTCAGCTCAGCCCTAGACCACTAGCTTGGCCCTTTTAAATCCCCAGCTCCATTGTTCAAGGCATTTCTTGAAAAGAAGAGTGCACATGTTCTTTACCTTTACTTGTTTGGTTAATGCTGAAATGTCTCGCCTACAGCCTGTCACCATTAGACTGGTCACAGTAACAAAAGCAGCTTGATAACCAACTTAAATTCATATGGCTCTTTCTGGCTTTCCCCGAACTGGGTACAGCAGTATTTCTTTTCATTCTTATGCAGACACAGGGAAAACAGTTGTGATTATACATTATATCCATTTTATAAATGATAAAACGTGTTTACTTCTTCAAGTCCAGTTGACCTGGGTTGTGATAAAAATTAGTTCAATGCTGGTTGATAAATTGCAATACTAGCATGGATTATTGAATTGTCTTTTCTTACTATTTGATATTCATGTGGCTTCATAGTTGAAGTCAATAAAAACAGCTTTCAAGATGCTAGATGAGTGGCTGGTACAAGTCTTTCAGCTCCAAGCCCTTTATAGAGCCACATTGCTTTATAGACTTTTCGTCTGCCCTAGTTCCATGCTTCTCAAATAGGGATCTGCAGCAGGGGGCATGAGGACACTGGATAATATGACCATGGTTTATCTAACATAAAAATAGCAGGATTTCCTAATAAACACATTATTTTAATGTTAAATCAACCATGCACATATTATGAAATAAAATGAAAATTCACGTAAAAGTGTATGTAACACAAGAAACTCCAAAGAATATTCAAAGGCCATCTGGGGGCCTCTCTGCTTGCCTCATAGTATTTATCTCGTCCGTGATAGCAATATCTGCTGTTCTACCAAAATAACAGAATTCAGTGATAACTTTTCTTCCTCATAGCTCAGACTGAAATGAGGGTACATTTAGTCTTCTGCAAATTTCAAATCAGAACACACTGTACAGTGAGCCTTCTGAGTTGCCACACTAAAAAGAAAACATATCTAATATTTACTGAATGTTCACTCTATGCCAAACACTTAGCTAAGCACTTCACATACATTTGTTACGACTGCTGTAAATGGCCTTTATTATTATCCTAATTTTGAAGATGAGAAAACAGTCTTGGCGATTATAATGAGCTTGCCCAAGATTACACAGGTAGTAAATGGTAGAGCTGGCATTTCAAATCTAGGTAGGCTGGGTTTGAGCCTGTGCTCTAAATCACTCTTTATGTGGTTCTTCCTGCTGTAGAAGTATTTTAAGAACAGTTCCTATGGAGCAGCATCTGAATGATGAGCTCTATTGCTTTGATGATAATTTTACATCCATAAATATTCATCATAAATCAATTAAGTAATACAGCTATGCTCATTCATTCAACAGAGATTTTTGAATCCTAACTATATGCCAGGTTCTATGAAATGCAGATATGAGTAAGGCAAGATCTCTTAGAGCAGCTCAAAGACTAGTGGTAGAGATGGACGTATAAAGAAAATATGAAACAATCAAACAATGTCAAGATGAAACAGAGGCTATAGCCCAGGGATACTTTACCACATGGACTTAGAATTTATATGGGAAATTGATATGATGTAATAACCATAACAAATGTTTCTCAAAAAAAAAAAAAAAAACCTGATGATTGTGCAGAACAAGGAGCAGAGACAAGGATGAAGGTGGAATAAATCTCAAGTGAATCTTTCAAACTCACTTGATTATTTTGTTGGGCTCTTTGGAAACATTTAATTGCTAATTCTTGTTAGTTTCTGAAATCAATTTCATTGGCCAACCTCGTCCCATGCCTTCAAGCAAAACTTCAAGTTAATGGTAGCATTTGTTTCTCGTTAATTTCTTTGGTTTCCTTAATGGCCAATTTTAAGGCTTATTAATAGTTAATATCTTTAGCAATGTAAACATTTGCATTAATAAAACAGATGCAAAATTACTGCCCCAACCAACCACTGCCATGTTAAAGTGCTAAGAAAGATAAATAGCAGTAGAGTTGGGTTGAGCTAATCCTCAGAGGACCAATAACATCCTTCCAATTGTCTTATTCTCCCTTGATTGCCATCTGCCCATCTATTTCAAAACTCATAGAAGACATCGCAACATTAAATTTTTGCTAGTTATTTTTTCTTAAGATACTGTTTTAAAAGAAAAACATTTTCTTGTTTAACTGTTCCTCTCCTTATTTCAGGACTAGACATGTAACCAGAACAAGTAGTCTATGACTTTCTTACGTTTAACTTTTGACAACTGACTTTTTTTTTGTAAGCTGACCACAATAAGCTACCTAATATATGCTGAATTGAGACTTTTGTTCATCACTGGAAAACATTTTTAAGCTATCCCCTAGTGGTATTACTGTTAGCCAACAATTTAGGCAATATAACCGTCTTTGCCTATAGAGAAGAGTTTACCCAGTTTGAATGTTCAGATTTACTTATTTTATAAGAATGAGTGGAAAATGAGAGGCTGGTACTTACACTAATGATAAGAAGTACAGTCTCATAAACTTTGATAATTACAGAAATAATTGAGTTTGACAAAAATGGTGAAATTTTGGCTTTAATTGGATCCTCATCTAACTTAGGTCAGCATATTAATCATGATATGCTAATTGCTATAACAAATAAAATCTCAATAAAGGTTTTTAATTGCTCATGTTATAGTAAATTATGAGTCAATGGGAGTCTCTCTTTGTTCCATACAGTGATTCAGGGATCCAGGTATTGTCCTCCTAGTGGCCTCCATCAGATCCCTTGCCTCCAGCAGGCAGATGAAGAGTGAAAGAGCAGGGAGAGAAAGAAAACACATAGGAGATTTTGGGGAAAGGCCTGGAAGTGCCACATATCACATTTGCTCACACTCTTTGGACAGATTTCTGTTACATGGCAGAGGTGCCTGGAAAATACAGCCTGGTCTTGTGCTCAAGAGCTAAAGTAAATGGGATTTGTTGATTACACAGCATTGCCTCTGGCACAGTGGGTCGAGTGTGTGTTTGATTATGAAGAAACAGAAAAAGATTGAGGAACATGTATAAAATGTTGGAAATAAATAGACAAAATTATGTTTAAGAGGAAAATATAACCAGAGATTTGATAGTCTCTGGCACTTTAGGAACAGACCTATTTCTCCTCCCACTGTTCCTGGCTTAGTTACATGTAGGTCTGTTATGGGCTTATGTGAATATGCACAGAAGTAGATTTTTAGGAGGACTGTAAATGCCTCCTTTTTTGCAGAAACTGTGTTCCAGAGAATTTAGAGAGGAGATATAAATTATAAACATATTTCCTACAAGACTTAGAATGTACCTGACAGCATCCAACTTTCTGTGCAATATCCTATATTTTTCTATTTGACTTTCAACCCCCTGGTAACACTGAGGAGGGGATCTATGTCTTATAACTTAGCCACCACTCCTTGGGATTCATCAAGTGGGTAGTGATGCTGGAGCAATGCACACAGAGAGGCGGGAGTGGAATTACAGAATTAAAGGATAGAAAGCATTTCACTTGAGGGGTTTCCAATGGCTCAGCAAATGGAAGACTTTCAAATATGTAAGTCAGAAACCCCAGTGATTTCCTGTACAAGTGTCTCAACACAAAAAATAAACATTCCCCAGTGGGAGACAAAATAATCACTTTCCCTGACAGGTTTAAAACAATACAAAGCTATGAATCATCTGTTGATCTTTTTAACACACTTATTGTCTCTAGAATTAGATGCCGAGTCCTAGAGGGCAGGGGCTATAACCTTCAAATCAAATTTTGTGCCACAAATGCAGTAAACATTAAAGAACTGCCCATTTACAGTAACAGACAGGCAGAATCTGCTATAAGACATTTAAAAAGAAGGATTTCCACCTCATGCTGACCTCCAAGTGCTGAGGCAACCCTCAGTCTTTTTCTGGGGCAATGGGTTATGTGGTTCTGCGCTAGGAACTATTCACACCCTGTATAGAATGTCAGCTCCCTCCACAGGCTGATTCCTCCTTTGATGTATAAAAGAGAACACACACAGACCTTTTTCATCAGTGTGTATCATTACTGAGGGTGATCATTTATGCTTCAGCATTTTGATTAGGCTAAACAAATCATCTATGAAAGATTACATTTTATCGACCAAGGTAAATCTAAATGAAAACAACAACAAAAATAATTCTCCTCAAGAAATTCACCTCATCAGCACCCAACTCTCGGTTATAGTGATAACTTGAAATATATTTCTAAGCCCAAAGTGCCGCAAGAGGGACAAGAAATTATACAGAGCTAAAGGAAGTGAACCTGTAGTAAATATATATCAGGGTAATGCCCAAGAATGCATCCTCTTCTCACAGGTACTTTGAAGTCCTGCAATCGGACAAGCCCTACAGAGGTGTTTTTAATCATGGAAAGGATTAATGAAAAATTGGAATTCTGAAAGGTTTTGGAATATTTTGTGTGACCTTGCTGAACCTTGAATTTTCATTATTGTTTCTCTCATATAGAAATGTTCACAGTTCTGTCTTATGTGAAGGACAGAGAACTGAAAAGGAATCTGCGACAATGAAGTCAGTCTTCACTGCTGAAGAATGACCTCATTGCTTCATGAGGCTGCAAGGAGGGAGGGCAGGGTCTTCTCAAAGCCCTCCAAAAGTTGTCTAGTCATTCTGAACTAGGCCAGCTACTATGCCCCAGCTGGGTTTCACAAAGCATCTCAAAGGTTTTATTAACTAGACTGTCATCCACACCATTTCCTGACTTTGTGCTATGCTGTCTGGATGAAATTTTGCACAAGAATGGATTCTGAGCCAGGTATGATAGTTTTATCCAGCGATTCTTCCTATACAGTAAAATGAGTCAAAGGTACCAAGAGATTCTTTTTACCCTTCATAGACAAAACCCCCTACTGTCCTGTCCCCTTCCCCTATAGTCCCTAGTCCTGGGGGCCCCATGGCTCCCCCTACCCGAGCCCAGCTTCCTCCCCTGTTCAGCCCATCTGCACTCACCTGACTTCTCTAGGGGGACCATTTCTGCCACTCTCTATCACATTAATAGTGATTCATCTTAGTTCCTTTACTTTCAGTAATCTGCTTGGCCGACCAAAGTGAATTTGATGGAGGAATACAAAGTGTTATTGTTAGAGTAGATTTGCACTTTCCATTTATTTCATGAATACTTAACTGCACACCTACTTTGTGCAATTTTCTATGGGATATAAAAAAAGGGGTGATTTACTTCCAAAATGTACACCATCCTCTGGAACATCATGTGTGTTATCTCTCGGTAACATATTTGTATTTTAATGGCCCTTAAGTTCCCAGAGCCATAAGCCAATGGAAGGAACGGTATTCAGAATTTTGGGCAGAGCTAATAGAGTGACACTTTTGCTTGGAACCTGGAGAATAAAAGTTGGTCTGGAAGTTCTTAGACCTAAAAAGAGAGGCAGTATGACTATATACACATAATAGCCCACATGAGCTCAAGTTTCACCAATTCAGTGTTACTATTACTTGGGGTAGTGGGTGTGGGTGTGGAAGGCATGATTGAAAATCTATATTTTCTGCACTCATCCGCAGAAGCAGTAACCATGTAGCGTGATAAAGGGCCTCTTGGGGTATTCTGAACAGCCATGGCCTTCCCTCATACCTGATATCTTTGGGGATTTGTGAAGTTCCGTTTTAGTGTTACTGACTCAATGGACTGAACTGAGAGAGGGAAGATTAAGAGTCCAACATTGGATTCTACTTTTAGCTTCCTATCCTGATGACCTGATGCAAATGAGTGTGTCATTTTCAAGAATCACTGCTTTTACTCTTTAAGGGAAGGGAAGTTCCTTGGGTAACTTAACATTCACTATCATTAGAATGGTCTCCATTTTCTTGGTTCAAGTTCAAGTTTGCAGCCAATCATCACAGGTCACTGTAAAGCTTTCAGTCAGGGACAGTAATTGGCAAACCCTAATTGCACATATGAAGGAGGTGGCCATGAGTTGGAGGCTACTCTGCTCACAACTGTTAGAAGAGAAGGAAAACAAGACCCTCTTGATTAGATGAGTTGTTCACCTCAACGCTCATCACCTGTCTTAAAAACAAAGGGATGCTGGCTAATCCTACCCACATTAGGAAAACCTACAAAACCAAAAGCCATATTTTCGAAAATTTTCTTTTTGAAAGAAAACAGGGTTTTAGAAATATATCAAGCTTGTTTTCAAAGTCACCTGTTGTTTGAAATCAACTCCATGGTTCAGTTATTTTTAGAAGCCTATGATTTAGCAGAAAGGATGCTAAACTAGGAGTCAGAACAGGTGGGCTCTGGTCTCCCTACTTCCAGCTGTGTGGTGGTCTGAGTTGCCCAGCCATTCATTTATGGCTCTCTTGAGAACTCACCTGTTACAGGAAAAGCAGGACAAACTGGCCTTTTATGTTGCTTCTCTGGTTAAAATTCTATGGTTCAAAGCATTTGGCTGACAACACTGGTCCCTGAACTCAGCCCCAGATGATGGATGGATCCAGCAAGTCAATTGGCATCTCCAATAATACGTTGCCTTCCTGCATTTCCGGCTCAAGGCCACTCACTTTCTCTCAGGGCCCTTGTTTTATTCCTCAGCAGAGTAATTGATTGTGGCCATGGACTCAATCCGTCCTATCAGTTACCCTTTCATCAGTGATTGTGTTGAGTTCACCAAAGTTCCTTCCACCTTCCTCTTCTGATGTACTTCTCAGGATCAGCAATGACCTTCAACTCAGCTTACAGGCTACATTTTTTTTAAAAATCAAGTGATATAATGCTGCTAAGAACTTTTCAGTGTCTCTAAACACTTTTTAGATTAATCATATTGAACCTTCAGGAGGGCTGACAACTGTAGCCCAGTCTTAAACTACATGGACAAATTAAGCAGGAGAAAATCACTTTAACTTTCCATCCTTAAATTATAATGGGCTTATGAGAGAGGGGAGGGGGAAGCAATTCACATGCTTTTACCACACTGGTTTAAAGGCAGTGGGGAGGTGGGGGAGAAAGAGGCTGTCATTTGTGGCTGAGAGGTTAGAGGCCTTGTAAGATTCATTAAGAGATGGATAAAAAGAAAAAAATCCAGGATTCCAAATTAACCAACTTTTTATGCTTCCTCTCTGCCTTCTTCAAGCCTCATTTGCTGATTTTAAGCCTGTCAGAGGCATCAGTTGAAGGCTTGCGACAGTAATGGATTTTAATGGCAGCCCACGTGGTCTTTCAACCTGGGCTGTACTCTATCTGATGATGAAAGCAGAGACTTCTGTCACCAGCTGAACTCACGGAGGCTACCCCTTCCCCTGTCCCTGCAACTGCAGAAGGCCACAGCCTCCATGCTGAACAGTCATTCATGCATTTATGTGAAACCACAGAAGTTTATACGTGAGGAAAAGGTGGTGCAGAGAAGTGAAATAAATTCTCCAAGACTGCAGGGCTTGATGGATAGACCCAGGAAAAGAGCTCAGGTCTCTGCCCCTTCATCTAGTTCCCTCTGCGTCGCAACACTATCCTGCCTCAGAGAGCCAAGGGAAAGACTTTCTGTTTCATGGAGGACAATGAACTCCCCGCCCCTCGCCCCGAAAAAAACTGGTTATCTTTAGACTGTTGTGTAATGGACTTCACCATTTGGTATTTAAAATTCTTCTCAGTCCCTGAATTGCTATCTAAATTTAGGAAAATAAATCACTCCTCTGATATTAGTTATTCTCGGGACTTCTTTGAGTTTATGAGAGAACTGACCATCATTTTAGTCATCCTGATCCCAACTGCCACCCCCATGGGGAAGTGCAGAGCCTGACATCTCCTCATTGAAATCCTGAGTGGAAACCCAGGAAATGCTTCATCTCTCTGCATTTTACTTTCTTTGTATCTGGATGATATTTAAGTAACTTTATGGGGATTTTTTTTTTACACTCTTTCCACTAACTTCCAGATGAAAGATACAATATGTTTTTAAAACACTCAAATTCGGTAGGCGCCATCAGGGTAAAGCTAATATGAAAATAACTGCTTGTAAGGAAATGAACAGAAAGCTCCAATCGTGGCAGAAAATAATGTGTACAATGTGGATAATAAATAATACCATTAAACCCTTGTATCATTCCCGCTTTCTGTCAAGATAAAAAATGTGATATTTATTGCTAGGCCCGTAATTACTTTTATGCTTGAAACGGGAAGAAACGGGGTTGGTGCTACAGGAAGGTATTAGTCAATTGCTTTTTTTTTTTTTTGGTGGGGGTGGGGGTGGGGTGAGGTTGCATTTAAAGGAAAAGAAAGGTCTGTTCATCCACGTCTCTTTCCTACCAACCACTCCAAACAAAAAGTGTTTTACCATTTCAGCCATTAGAAGAGATTGATTGGCTGTCATATCCTTCTGGGATGTGCGGTTGTGGGGATTATAGTAGACAGAAAGGGAGAAGACAGGGAAAGGTACGTAGAACAAGGGATACATTATTAACTTAAGGTAATAATTCTGAATCTCCAAAAACAACACATTTTTATCTAGTTGGATAGATGATTTATTATTACCACAGCAACTTAGATCTTGATTTCAATTAGGATTTCAACCTTTACTTTTCCCATCCCAACCCTCCCCCATCTTACATTACCTTCTAGGTTTTAAAGAAAATCATGTGGAATAATTTTACCAAGATGAATTTCTTTCCCAAATAACAGCTGCATGCACTATGTTGGAAAGAACTTTGATATCATCTTCAAACATTTGAATCCTAATACAACTGAAGCAAAGCTCTGGAGGTAGATACAGCCCATAATCTCACTAACGTCAGCTTCTCTACCTACAGCAGGGGCTCAAGGAAAATCAAAATCTGTCCTCCATGAGTTTCAAGGCTAAAAATAAGGTACTTGTAGCTTCAGCACCTGGGAGCTTAAATCACATTTTATATTCCACAAATGTGGCCACATTGTCTCTTTTCCCCTTTGTTCTTTTTCATTACTGACAGAAACCATTTGAAATTTTATTTCAAATCATCTGACTGTCGGCATAACAAACCTCAGATTTAGATTTGTGATTGTTTGGTGTGTGTATGTGGGTGTGTGTATGTTTGTGTGTGCATTTCTGTGAGCGTTTAATTAAACTGATGTGAAATGCTGTCTGAGCCGAAGGCAGTAATTTTTCTTTGACTCATTGAATGTTGCACAGATTATAGCAAGCTTTTCATTTGTATAATCTGTCATGTAATACCACTGCCTTTTAAGCATGCTGGTTTAGTCAAAAGCATTCACTTAGATGGGAATAAAAGTTTAATTACTCCTTTTCACCTTTACACATTTGGGACAAATTAACGTAGTGTCTCAAGGAGATTGCATTGAATGAACAGGAAGATTCCTGTCCTAGTTGTGGGTCTGCTTCTCATTAGCTGTGTGTGACTCTGGATAAGTCAATTCCTGCAATAGTCGGAGTAGGCTAAATGCTTCAATAAAAACAACAACAACAAGAAAAAAACTCACAGTTGGGTTTTATTTCTTATTCAAGTAAGATTTAAATTCAGATGGTAAGATCAGCCACATACTACCTATAGCATGAACATGAGAATTCTGTGGATCATCACTTATAAATGCTTTGGAAAAATAACAGGCAGTATGCTGAAAGTGTGGCATTATAAAGGTTTGCTCTTCTGTTTTAGTTGTGTGCAACTAAAACTTTTAACTAGTTTAAGGAAAACAGGAAGCTTATGAATAATTGTTATCCCAGGCAGTCTGAGCAACACCAAGTCTTGGGAAGGACCAGTGCATCTTGGCCTCAGGAACCAGGACCATGCATTTGTGTGAATTCAGGATTTTCATGCTCTGGCTCCTCTCTCTGCAGGTTAGGTTCCTCTTCTCTCACTGTGGATCAATTTATTTCACTATGTTATGTAGAGACATGGTGGCTGATGCCTCAATGTATGTCTTATAAATCTTCATCTGATGGAAAAGATCTGACTTGATTGTGGGCGTCACCATTCTTCAAATCACATGAAGAGATGGATTCTGGTATGGTTGAATGTGGTTCACCATACCATCAACTGTAGCCAAGGGGCGGGGTCACCCTGTAGTTGTATAAAGGATGTTGTAGGAGTTATGTGAGTGGAGAAGCATCTTTTTTTTTTCCCCATTTGAATTACCATCTTCCTGACCAAACGCCAAAGATACCAGTGTGGAAGTTGTCTGAATCAAAATGGAGTCGCTTGTGTCAAACCCTGTCAAAATAGAGCCAGGGACGGCCATGAAAGGAGTGCTCTCATGTGTGATTTGCTGGATAATAGGAACTATCACAAGAAATTTTCCTAAACAGCAGCTTACTTTAGGAGTCACACAAGGACAGCTAGCAGTGCAAGGAGAGCTAGCCTCTTATACAAGAACACTTGCCTGACACACTTTCTCACAAACCCAATCCCAAACTGCCAGGACCTAACCGTGACTCTAGAGATTACAAATCCTATGTCACAATTACTGACACTCGCCAAGCAGAACTCACCAGCTCTCCTAAGACACTGCAGCTGCCAACAACTGTTCTTTCAAAACAGCTTGTGTAAACTGCTTTTTCCTCAATAAACTCTAACCCTTTCTTTTGTTCTCCAGATATACTAGAGGTCACTCTGGTCTGTAGGTACATCCCAGATTACAATCCTACTTTTTGTATATTATTTCCAAATAAAACATTTTTACTTAGAGATTTGTTTCTCTCTTTTTTCCTTATGTTGACACCAATACTTCATAACTGTGTCCTCATTAGAAAGTATCCTATATTTTGAACATCTTTCTTCCTCTCTTACATCATATTTTCTTTTCTTTGTCCTAGCTCTTCAGATCCATGTTCTCTGATGGGTTAATCTGATAAATTAATCCCTGCTGAAGGGTTTGTGACTAATCATGATTTAAGGAATTAATCCTCTCGTGGGCACATTTTCACACAAGTCTCCGATGTCTTTAACTAGGAGGAGTAGTCAGTGTTTACTCAGCACTTCTTGCATGTGAGGCAATGTGCTAGAAAACCAGGGGAATACTAGTCAATTGCGATATGGTTCTGCTGGTGTGGAGATGAAGCTTGTCTCTGGCATAGATTGCTAAAATGTTCACCTTTGTCACCTATCCGGTGTTATCCTTGGACAAGTTACTTTACTTTTTTTACCTTGTTTTCTTTATTTGAAAATAGTGGGAATAATAATGGCTACCTCATAGGCTTGTTTGTTAGAATTAAATGATATGTACAATACATATTTGTACAGTAACTGGATAATTATAAAGGTACAATGCTTCTTACCTTTTAAATACTAAAGCATATATCAATCGTCTTTTTCTTAAGGAGATGAATTTAATCTATCTTTGCAAACCACATTTCTAGAGTGACCTTTTGTGTTATGCTTTGTATTAGAAAAGTCACCACCAAAGACCTATTTCACCATCTTGAAGAATATAATTTTAGCACTGTGGGATCATTTGGTTCATACTCTCTTGGTCTTTAATTTGAAACATTTATGTATAGGCCGTAGTTTGTTTATGCGTGGTTCTGGGAATGTCTCTGGACAATGAAAGCTACTAGGACATCTGCAAAATCTCTACTGTGCATCAATCTCCCTGTGTCCTCATCTCTTTCTCTCTCTCTCTCTCTCTCTCTCTCTGTCTCTCTCTCTCTGAGTTTTGTTTCAAGTGGTGCTCTCTTCCTCACATACTCATTCCAAAATTATAGTGGTTAACTAATCCATTCAAGTATAATTTGAGGACAAATGCAGACAACATTTTCTGTTAAATTTGATCTTTTCTGTACCAACATGGCTAGAATAAAAAGGAAATCAATAAGGAAAATGAAGACTTCCCACACTAAAGCAAATCTCTGAAGACAATACTTTTTTTCCTTTATTGGCTTCTGAGCTCTGTTTTAACTATACTAAAGGAAATATCTCACAAAATACTTTCACTGTCAGATATGTGCTATTTCTTCATTGTTAGCAAACCATATCCTGACAACAGACCCCACCAGTCAAAAGCTAATGCTAACATTTATGGAACATCAACTCTATGTTATACACTCTAGTTCTCTTCACAATATAGTCAACTTTATTATTAACCCCCGAGACTGAGCATTATGAAGGGATGTGTCCAAAGTTGCACAGCCAGTAAGAACTGAAATTTGGACCTGGGTTAGCTAAAATCTGAGGGACTTACTCTTTTTGTTCTACTATCTTCACTATTCAAGATAATATCAGCTGAATAATCCAGAAAGGAAAACAAACTACCAAATGATTTATTAAATAAGGATAGGGGATAGATATGCATACTTTGATTATCAACATATTTTAATAATTTGTTGGCTTAAAATGATGATTCTTCTCATGTTTCTAGAAGCTATTAAAGTGAACCGAGAATCTAGCTATGAATGACAACACATACCCCTTGAACATGCATTTCCTTTGACAAAGAAGATCTTTTTATGAGGTCCAAGTTCTTACATTAACAAGCAAACCTATTCCTCAACAGTGCCATGTTGGAGAGATAGGGCACCAGAATTGATAACAGGGTCCATGCCACTTTCTATGAAACAGTGATGATATTAATAGTGCTGATCTTGTGAACTTATTGTGAGAAACAGATGAGTTAATATTAAATTTGTAGAGTAATTAGAAGACTACCTTGTTCCTGATAAACAGTCATAAAGTATTAATTTTCCAACTAACAGAAATACAAGAAGGGTATATCTGAGCTTTCTTGCTGGGTTTGTCCTTTGGGAAGCCATACATCTAAAGAATCTGTAGTTTTTGAAGCTGTAAATAATTTAATGTTATTTGGGTTTATGCACTGTCATTCAAATTAGCCAATTCACTACAATATTTAGAGTTTGGATCTACCCCAAAAAAATATTGTAAAAAAAATCTAATTCAAACATCTAAGCTTCTTTTTCATATACTTGTTTTGAGTAATCCAAATATTTAGGAAAATTTCTTTAAAATTACTAAGAGAGTAATTTATTTTCTTTTCAAAATTTTCTCTCACAGTGTATCACTTTAGAGATTAAATTATAAATCTATTACTATAATGAGGATGTTCTTGAATTCCTCATCTACTCATTTTACATAAAATGGAGATAATTTTTTTTACATAGACTCAGATACAACTAAAGAAAGCAAACCTACTTATTGAGGTTTAAATATTTTGCTTCATTTTCATGCAAATTAATTTCTTCAAATTCTCAAACTTTCTTAGGCTTAAACAGGTGTTGGCTCAATCTATGAGAATGAAGTGTTGACACAAGAATGGAAATATTATAGAGGTGTGTGCCGGGCTGGTGCATGTGGCTGCAAGGCTGTATTCCTTTTCCTTTTGGGCACATACATTTGGCCTTCTACTTGTCACCTGCAGTCCTGCGGGTGGCACTTCCCACCTTACAACCTTTGCACCTGGAGGAATTAAGAGTGGATCAGATTGAGTTTTTATCTGGCCAGGGAAACTTTCATCCCCTGATTGCTATTATATATTTCCACCCACCCCTACTCCCATATTTACTCTGATTCTGAGGCAGAGTCAACACCAAAAAATGTGCAGTAACAACTTTCATCTTCTGATGGAATATTTCTAGTGATTATTCTTTAAAACCAAAGTTATGTACATATATAATTTAAAGGGCCTATTAGTTAGTTCTACAGGTTTATTAAACAGTATCCCCAGCTTCCCTTCCCAATATTTTCTGAGAAATGTTGAGGTTAATGTAGGAACTCTTAACAGTGACTACTTATGTCCCAAACATGGCTCTGACACTGTTTACTGTGTGCCCATATCACCTCAATGTCCCTATTAGCAGAATGGGGATAATAGCACTTCCCTACAAGACTGTTCTACAGAAAAAAATGAGTAAATTACCCAAAATATCTAAAATGTACTGTTTTATATGAGTTTTATTAAAATTATTTACTTTTGAAATTATATGTATTAAATATTAAATATATTATTGAATTATTATGAATATAAAAATATTATTCTCCAGAGGTAACTGTTTTCAATTATTTAGGTGATTCTTTTGATATTTCCTACCAGATCTGTAACTAACATGCTTAAATTGCTTTTATTCAGTTTTCAGTTTTAGGGATTCAATTTTGTAAAAGATGAAGATTTTGTTTATTTCCCACCTTTGCCCCATCATGCCCACCTTCCCATCTACACACATATAACACCACCCACCTGTGCACACGTATAGACACACACACTTACTCCCACATTTGCTTCCATCCCTAATCCTCCTAATAGAGCTATGTCATCATTTTGATTAGAACAGTATTCGTCATTTACACTACTATGACCATGTACTAATCCTTATTTACTTCTCCATTCTAAACTTTCATTTGTTTCATTACCTATGTATCTCAACCCAAACTATCTGCCAATTGCCTAACTCTCTTTTTGAAAGATCTAAGAAATAGTCTATTCATATCTTGGTCTTAGTTTAGATGGCTATAACAAATTATCATATACTGGGTAACTGGGTAACTTAAACAACAAACATTAATTTCTCAAAGTTCTGGTGACTTGGAAGATGCTTGCAAATCCAGTGTCTGATGAGAACAGCTTCCTGGTTTGAAGATTTCCTTTTTCTTGTATCCTCACTTAGTGGAAAGAGAGCAATAGAACTCTCTATGGTTTCTTTTATAGGAAAACTAATCCCATTCACAAGGTTTCCATCCTTATAACCTAATGGCTTTCCAAAGACTCTACCCCCTAATACCATCACATTTGGGGTTAGGATTTCAATATATGAATATTGAGGCTACACAGACATTCGGTTCTTGAAGAAGCTTCTTGCAGACCCAGTCTAAACTTGTTGCAGTTATCATCTTGGGATCTCTCTTCACTTCCATCCTAATGATTCTTTTTGCTTGTATCTCTGTCAAATCTACTTGTCTTTCTCTAATAGGGACCTGTACCGTTGGATTTAGGGCCCATGTACATCCAGGATGACCTCATCTCAAGATCCTTAACTTAATTACATATGCCAAGGTCTTTTTTGCAAATAAGATCATATTCACAGTTTCAGGGCGGGCATACCCTTTTGGAGACCACACTAAGCCCACTATACCCTTGTCTTCCTTTTTTGCTTTACTCTTTCAGTTTGGCAGAACACTTTCTCTAGTAGTTTTTTGAGAAAGTGCATGGAAGGTAAATTCTTTGAAACTTTACATGTCTGAAATATCTTTATTCTACCTAGAAATATTACTACATTTTGTCTTAGAATAGACTTCCAGGTTGAAAATCATGCTTCTTTAATATTTTGAAGGCAATATATTCTTGTCTAGCTTCAAGTAGTCTAAAGCCATTTTAATCTCATACTTTTTATGCATTTTTTCTTTCTAGATTCTTCTTGCTTTAGTTGATCAGTCTTTTTATAATCATGTAAGTGCTTTTAATCTAATTGTACTAGTCCTTTGCTGGGTTTTTCAATGTGGAAAATTATACCCTTCCATTCTGGAAGATTTTCTTGAATTACTTTATTGATGATTTTTTTTTCTTGTTCTAGTCTTTCTTTCTGGAGCTCCTATTATTTGGATGTTGGGTTTTATAGCATTGTTCTACTTTTATTATCTTTTCTCATCTATTTGATTTTCTTTCATCTTTGTGCACTACTTTCTGGGAGATCTCTTAACTCTGTCTTCCACCTATTTTTGCTAGCCTATGTTTTTAATATCCAAGAGCTCTTTTTGTTCTCTGAATGTTCCCGTTTTTAGCATCATGTTCTTGTTTACTTGTTTAATGGATGCAATTTCTTCTCTTATTTCTCTGGGAATAATAATATTTGTTTTAACTTTACTTTGTGTTGACTTTCTTCCCCACCCTGAACCTATGTGAATAGGCTAAGAAATCAGCATCAAAAACTCAACATTATGACCATGAGCCTTCTGGTACTGTTAATTTTAATTCTTATTATTTAAAACTATTCTATTCTCCCCACCCTGCTTGAGGTAATGATTATCAAGACCAGCCAGCTCAGTCTGCTCATTCTTGGGGTTGACTGGAACTTTGCCCCAGTCTCATTTTAGTTCAGGCAGAGAGGCATCTACTTCTATTACCTCCTGCAGACATTATCTTCAATTTTATTATAATCTGTTTTGCCTGAGAAATGAGGTGGAAGCTGTAATGAGCCCAATACCTACTCTAGGAAGAACTCTACCATTCTTATCCTTTTCCCTTTTAGCATTCCTTGGTCAGCTTCTGTTTTGTACAATTTCATAGAAAAATCAGTGGATTGAGAGACACATGGAAATTGGTCGGATTCTGTTATCAATAATTTCTGAGGTTGGAGAGCAAGTGGTTTAGCTCCTCTGGGTCTCAGTTTTCCTGATCTGTAAAATGTAAGGAATTGTACTAAACTGTATACAAAAGCTCATTGTCTGATTGCTCTTTTTTGGGAGATCAGGTTTTCCTGTCCAAATCTTTTTTTTAAGAAAATATTATCTGGTCTCAGTGACTTCAACATTTCTTTCTTTGTTTCCAAAATCCTATGGTTTTATGTGGTACTTTTGTAGTTCTGTTCTTTGAAACTCTGAGCATGAGGTGGTGAATGCTGATGTGTCATATTTATGAGCACAATACAGTCTCTTTCATAACATGACAGGTGGTTTCTTCTGTGGTTCTGGAACTGGACTGGTATGGTGCTAAGAAGTCTTGGTAGTCAGTTTAAATTAATAAAGAAATATGGTAACAGACGGGAGATCCCACACTGAATGCTTCAAAAGGTTATATTGGCTCCAACAAGGTGGAAATGGTTCTTAACTTTTTAAAAACTATAGAATATCTTAGCAGGAGGATGCTTATAGATTAATAATCACTTTACAGCACTGTTGGAGATCAGTTATCCATCATCACTATATAGGCTATGTCACCAGAGAGAATTTTAGGAGATTTCAATGCAGAATGCACTGCAAATGCAGTACTGAGTTATTTCTTCCATCCGATGAAATGTATTTTAGTCTAGCAGATAAATTGTATCAATAGACATTTTTATGCACTGTCTGGCTGTGTCTTGGCACCAAAAGGTTTTACCTATTCCTCACCCTCATTGCAAAAAAAGGCAGACAAATGGCAACTCTTGTTGAGTATCAGAAGACCCAGGAGTAGTAGACAATGAACAGAATCTCTTCCTTCTGAAATATTTGTACCGAAAAAGAGAAAAGGGTGTTTTAATGGGTATTTATACTAGTAAAGAAGCATATAATGGTAGAGAAATTAGGAAAACAATTGTACAAGTATTATGAGTGCTTCATTTAGTGTATTTTATTATAGTTCAATGAAAATTCCAGAATAAATCAAGGTGTAACAAATAACTAGAGTTAAAAGGGCAGAAAACATTGCTTAAATGGCAGAAGAGATTGTGGTTAAACAAGCAAAGCAAACTCTTTCCGAACTAAAAGGATAATTCAACAGTGGAGTATGATCCATAAAGTTAATCAAAAGTAAGATTGATAATTTTTATTTGGAAAATAACCATATTTTAGATTACAAATATAGTATAATTTTATGATAGAAAAAAGCATACAAAAAACAAAAAATGACACCAGTACTATCCTTTCCCAGCTGGTATTTATTTTATCACCTTATTTTCAAGATTGTAGATAACAGTTTAGATCAGTGGTTTTCAAATGTGAGCATCAGTATCATCTGGAAGGCTGGTTTGAGCACAGATGGGGGTGTTTCTGGTTCAGAACCCTGGTCAGGGTTTAGAATCAGGTCTATAGGGGAGTCCTGCTGCTTTTAACATGTTCCAGCTAATGCCATAGTTAAGGAGTATAGCTTTCTAAAGATAGGCTGCTGAACCTCATATCCACATTACATCCTCCAACTTATTTCACAAAATACAAAGTAGTTGATTTATACCAATTAATCAAATAAACCCATATTACTTGCTAAGACAGATTGTGTGATAGCAAAGAAACAAACAATCACTGAAGATATTTGTTTCCCCTTTAATCACCAAAGATGCATAATCTAGTTATGCCACTATACAAACCAGGATGAATATTTCCAGTCCTGGAAAATTTCTCCCTAGCTCATTTTCTTTCATCACTGTGTTTTACTCATCATAGAATATGAAGCACAAATCTGTGAGTCTTATATCTGTTAATTATTGACTAAGAGAAGGCTTTACAGCAAATGGTGGGTTTCAGCTTTAATAAATAATGGGGTTGATTCTGCCCAATGACAGATGTATGTAATTCTCATTAAAGTCTGTGGCAGTTATGCAAGTGAATCAAAGCAAAATGGTATCTTTTACAGAATGTTCTGATTTGGTAAATTATTCACTATCTCTCAAACATAGGAGACATATGCTATTGTTCTCTGTAGGGAACAAGAAAAACTCTTTTAGGCAGATTTATTTTCAAATTTTAGACTTGGAATGTACAACTAAGGAAAGATATAAAATGTTTTTACCCAGAAACCTTTAAATAAAACTGTTTTTGAAGATGTTTCCAGATACTATGCTATGGGCTGAAAGGGTTCATAGATAAATGGAGAGCTACCTGCTCATCTCGGGCTTGTTCAAATAGAAGGTTAATCCAGCAGTCTTTGCCAAGCTGTGGCAATAATCAATAGTATCACAACCAATGACTAAGATATCAAAAGGGAACCTCATTATTGTAAATTGTAGATACAGCTAGAAAGGCACAAAGGTGTTAAGAATTAAGCAGTAAGTTAGGGGACTGTTAAACTGAACTCTAGTCTGTTTTATCATTGAAATACTCTGTATGAAGAAGTGCTTCAGTTAACACATCTATAAAATGGAGAAAAGTTTATCTTCCCATTTTATTAATATCTCCTGGGGATGCTGTAATTAACAATAATGGAAAACTGTTGAAATAATAAAAAGCACTAAATTAATTAGAAGAATAAACATTACAGGAGGCATTCAAACAGCCACTATGGTGGCTCTTAGACAAATACATAAACCGACCCTCTCTGATTACCAGGCTGGTCTGGATATGAGTCTCCCTCAAGATGTTCAATCCTTTGGTGCCGGAGAGGAGCTTTCCTAATGCCACATATTTAATCAATAAAGATGAAAGCAAAGATTTTGATTGCATGTGCATATGAGCAATTGCCCCAATCCCAAACAAATGTTTCTTTAATTCTTGATCAGCAATGCATCTTCATAGATTTGAGAAGAAAAAGAAAGAAAAATGTTAAAAATGATGAAAAGAAAAAGCTGTTTTGTGTTTATTCTCTGTTAGTTTGTCCCATCACCATTCTGTTTTCCCTGAATCATTCCTCATTTTTGGAGACTCTTCTTTAGCTAACTACATTTCTTCAAATGCGTCAATATACTTTAATTATCGAATCATCTGATTATTTATGTCTTTAAATGATTAATTAATTAATTAATTTAATTATAAAATAAATTTATTTATTTAATTAAAATTATAGAAATTTTAACTGGAAATTGGTGATCAAATACAATTAAAAAAAATAAACCTTGGACTTTAATGACACAATAGCATTTGTAAAGAAAACGGAAACAAAGTTAATGTTTTTTTTTCCTCCAGGATTAATGTGCTTTTTTATACCATTAGAATACTGTCTGGTGTAGAAATGCTTAGTGGGGAAATAGAATATTCAACAGATTGAGCACTGGCATTGGTGTAGGTCAACCTACAGGTAGAAAGGAGACAGGGAACTGCATAAATGAAACTAGATTTGACTGCTGTTTTGTTGTTTCTCTAGAAATCTTCATGTGAACTGGCATTGAACCGACATTGACTGCGATTTAATCTGTGGGACCCTCCAAGCATATTCTGAAATGCTGTAAAAGTCTTACCCTATAGACACCATGACTTGATTATTTAAATGCAAAGTTTCAAGCTATGATGAAACCACCTGCCACATCTTGCTGTTTCTAGGCAGGAGGCATCTATAAGACTGTTTTATTAAAGCAGGAGACTTGAAATCAAAGAAGTTCATTGTGTTCTCTGCATGCCCTAAATGTGGAAAGAATATCTACTAAAAATTTGATGTCAGAGATCTGGTTCATTTTAGAGCAAATTAGGAAAAGAGAAATTTTGCAGCATCAACAAGCCACCTTCCTCCTCCTCCTCCCCTTCCTCCACCACCATCTCATTGTTCTTCATCTTTTTTAGATTTTGGACCTTACAGTATTATGATTCCAGTTCCCAGTCTCTGTTAACCCTTTATTACAGTGTTTGTCAAACGTGAATGTGCTCATAACTTCCCTGGTGAAAGTGTAAATTCTGACTCTAGGTTTGAAATAGGAAGAGATCCCATGTTCACACAAGCTCCCAGATGCTCCCACTGCTGCAGATCCAGGGAAGACCTTATGACTTTAGGAAAAGTATAGAGTTTAGATTCTCATCAACCTTTCAGCTATATGGGTACTTCTAAAAGGTTTGAATGGAAAGATTCATTTTATAAATTGATAATATCTTTTCTGCAATCACTCTCACATGCCATAGAGGGGTTTTTTTGCATAAAGAAATATAGTTTTGATAATAAACATAGAGGATAGAGAGATTGTTGAAGGCAAAAAAACCTAAATACACAAAGGGAGGTAGAAATAAATGTTATATGCTGAGATCTCAAAAACGTGAGTAGTAAATCATCCTGTTGGGTTAGAAAGATTGATTCTCAATAGCCTGTGGCTTTGGGAGGGGAGGCAGTAATTCCTGGCTTTAATTCTACTCACTGCTGGCAGGAGACCTTTGCTTTTGTAGCTCTTTATCCACCATGGATATTTTTTAAATAAGTCCCCACACTGTTTCAAATGTAAAAGAATATCCCTTCTTCCCTACCCCTAGGTAAAGATCAGATTCACCTGTCACCCTTCTAAACAGGACTCTCAGATGATAGAAGCTTTACCTGGGAGTGAAATCTCTTTCATCTGAATTTCCTGGGTTAACAAATCTACGACCCAACACTGCTCAGATGTGACCTCATCTAAGCCCATTCTCTCTAACTTTAGATGCTGTTTCTCCAGTAAATATGAAGCAGGAATGCTTTTCTTTTCATAAACATTTATTGTGAGCACCATAAACATTTTGACACAGTATTCTTCTTTTATACGTTTTCTGTAAATACAATTAGAGTAGATATTAATCAAAATGATGGCAGTCCTTTTACAGTTTTTTGAAGTTCCCAGGAGTGCTGTTGGGCTCTTTAATTGCTTACTAATGTAAAAATATCAGTGTTAGTAAAGCATAAATCATAGCAATTTTGCCCCACTAGAGGCTAAAAGCAGCACAAGATGTGGTAATTAAGATATACTAATAGACCTGGCAATTTCTATAATAGGAGCTTTTAACAAGGTAGAAAAAGAATGTCATCTCTCATGCTACAGTGAGGCAACAAAGAAAATATGAAGTTTTCTTCTTGCAAAAGAGATCACCCTGCTCTGACACACACCAGGTAAGAAGGTGCTTTATTTTTTTCTTCCTCATTCTTTATTTATTTTTTGTATTTCTAATCACATGGCAGCTTATGAATACAATTTTAGGTTGAGCTTGAGCTTCACAAATTTTAAAGACTCAAAGAGTCTTCAGTTTGGAACCTAATTTCTTTGCTTCCGAGATCAGGAAACAGACAGACTAAGATAGAGAATATAGCTGGTCTTAGCTAGTTGAGAGCAGAGCTGAAACAAGAAACCAGGCACTTGCTTCCCAGCGAAGGGCTCTTTCTGTTATGGTTGGCCTCATCTTTCATCAAAGACCCTCAAAAGTTTTCAAACCGTGAACATTCTTTTTTCTATAATATTTTCTAGTCTCTCTCCCTTTTCTGTAATGTTTGGCATATCTACTTTAAAGAATCATTGGAGTTGTATGTCATTGATGGTATTTGGATTAGTAGGAAGGAAATGATTTGACTTTGGGTGCTAGGAACAGCAAGAACCCCACCCCTTTTGAAGGACAGGGAAAGGATTATATCCTCAGAGTTATTCTAAAGCTTCCCCATGGCTTTTAAAGTGAAAGAAGAGTCTGTGTTAAAATAAGGAGTTGTGCCTTTCAGACCTGATGTTCAGGAGCTGTATGCAAGAACAACAACAAAACAATCAATTTCCCCTTTGACATGTATTTAAATTCAATTAGTAATAATTAGAATTATATACACACAGCAGGGGGGCCATACTGCAGTGTAAGGCAACTTCAGTTCCACTTAACACCTCTCAACCTTCCATGGAGCCTTTCAGCAAAAGCTCTCAGGATGTTTTCAGACCACGAGTCTTTCTTTCTTATTTTACTATTTTTTTTCTTTCTTTTCTTTTTAATCTCACCTCATTTATTCATTGATCCATTAAGCTGGAACACCTGCTATATGTTATAGGTCATGCTCTATCTGAGATAATTGGGATAGAAGATGATCAAGACCTGCGTTTTATTTTCCCTGATGGAATTTACAGTCTGGCGGAGGGGAAACACAGAAATCAAACATACAAACAAGGACATATATAATTGCAAACTGTGGTGTGATCCATGACAGGAAGATCAGGTACCAAGAGAGGACAGGCTCAGATATTTTATGGGGTGATATGTGAGCTGGGAAAGAATATTTCAGATAGAAAGAAGAGCATGTGAAAAGTGGCTTGAGTGGAGGGCAAGGCCAGCGAGTTTGGGGAAACGAAGAAAGGCAGTGAATGAAGATAAAGCACAAGGAGGGAGGAGCCCAGAGGCACAGCATGAGGTGATGAGGAGGGCAAGGAGCAGACCTCACAGGCTGGGGCAGAGTTTGGGTTTTAGTTTAACTAAAATGGGAAGCTCTCAAAGGGTTTTAAGTGGAGGAAGTGTTGTGATCATTTTAACTTTAAATGAGTTTCTCTCCTGCAGTAGTGGTGACATGAATCTTTGTACATGACCAGCACTACCCATATTCATTGTCCAATCTCAATTTTCTGAGTTTGAAATTTATCACAGTTATGCAAGATGTAACCATTGGGGAAAACTGGGTGAAGGGTACTTGGGAACCACTGTGTACTATTTTTGCAACTTCCTGTAAATCTGCAGTTATTTCTAGAAAAAGTTTTTGAAAAAAATATTTCTCCGGATGCTTACAGAGAATGGATTGTTGTGACATGAGCTCAGAGATCAGTGACAAAGCCATTTCAGTAGTGCTGGTGAGAGAGGGTAGTGGCCAGGACTGTGGTGGTGACATCAGAGACAGAAATGGAACGGCAAGAGTTGTATTTTAGGAGTAGAATTGGTAGGACTTGCTAAAACATTAGATGTGTGGAATACAGGAAGAGGGAAACTCAAGAACTTTCAGGAATTTTACTTGAGCAGCCCACTGGGTTTACAACGTTGTTGTTCACTAGTTTTAGAATGGCCAGGGCAAAATAGGTTAGTGGTAATTGAGATGTTTGGTATATCTCTAAGACATTTAGATGACCATTCTTGCCTGGAGCTCAGAGCAGTGGTCTAGGGGGTGACATAAATTTGAGAATAGACAGGATATGTTCAGAGGAAAAAGAATTGTGCCTAAGACCATGTCCTGGGGAAATCAGTGATTAGAATTTAAGAGAAGGAGCAAGAGCCATTGATATGGGATGCAAGCCAGGAGAGAACAGTGGTATTTAAACAAAAGGAGGGGATAGTTTCACACATGGAGCAGTGAATTGTACAACTATTTCTGAAAGTATGAGTAGGAAATTAGTGTCTGTTATATTTAACAGTACAACATCTGACTACCTTGACAAGAAAAGCCTGGGGTAGTGAGGCTGGTGAACATTTAGGAGAAGACATTAAGTAGACAACTCTTGAGAATAGAAAAGAGAAATATGGTCATAACGGGAGGTAGATGTAGAATCAAAAAAGCTGTTTTAAGAAAACTAGAGTGCCTTAAAATATTGCTGGGAATGGTCAATGAAGGGATGAGAGACTGATGATGCAGGAGAGAAGAGAAAAATCACTAAAGGAACAAGGTCTTGGAGGGGAAAAGATGCAATATGGAGTGTCAGTGGAGGGAGTGGCCTTAGGTAGAAGCATGGGTAGTTCCTCCATTGAAACAGAAGAAGAGAGGAGAGGGACTTCTTTGCTGGTAATCTTGAGTTTTGTTGGTAGAAGATGGAACAGTTTGAATTTCATGATTTATTTTTTCCTTACTGAAGTATGAGAGGAGCTGTAAGAGAAACAGGGAGGTGGACATGGGGAAAGTTTAATGGATTAGGAAAAAAAGACATAATATTTCATCATAAGCACTGAGAATGAAGACTGCCCCAACAAGAGAGCTACATTGCTAGGAAGTGTGTGTGATTTTCTCCAGAAACATTCAGCTACTCAGGTGAGACACTTAGTGGAAAGCGCATGATAGAGTAAGTACACCCAGGATCTGGCTTTTGCCAGATAGGGACTTCTGTGAAAGAAGAAAGGAGTACAGTTGTTGGTAGCATTTGGTATCACTGTGATACCCAGTCATAGCTATGACCATAGATGGCCGGGGTTCTGGTGAGGCTACAAAGTGAAGGTGCACATTGAGATAAGAGATTGAGGATGTAGGTTCATTTGCTGCCCATACATTGGCAATTCCAGAGCATGCAGAAGGATGTGAAAGGGAAAGAAAGAAGGAGAGAAAGATAGATAAATGTATCAGAAGACAAACCAAACCATAAGGGATGACCAAGGAAAGGTGGCCTTCTGGCAATGACTAATATAAAAACCTTGATGGCTTCTTGGAGGAGGAAGTGTAAACTTTCCAGAATGTGACTGAAATTCTAAAATGTCTGCTCATCCCAGATTTCAGGGCTTGCATTTTATATTTACATGAGCCCAGAGGAAAATCAGATGTTTGGAACCATCCAATATTATGACCATAGTCAAAGAAACCCACAGGATGGTTGTTTTATAAACTCATTTTTTAAAATAGGGAGCACTAGTGTACAAAACATAAGATATATTTAAATTCAGGGAAACAGTTGAAAATCTTTTCTAGAGATGGTTTATGTTCCTAGAATATCTTCAGAAGAAATCTGAAAGTTCTTACATTATCCTCATACCAGTTTTATGTTGGTGATATTTGTGTGGTAAATCTTTATCCTTAAAATTTCCGGTTTTCTATGTCCTTAATGTTTATCGAGTCTGATAATCTTAATTTTTAATTAGAATAGTTAGTCCATTGCAATGTAATTATTGGTATATTTGGGTTTATATCTATCATGTTTTATTTGTTTTCTATTTGTCCAGGTGATGTCAATGCTCCTCTTTCTCTCCTTCCATACCTTATTAAAATTAATCATTTTATAACTATTAGAATTTGTCCTCTATTAACTTGTTACACATCTATTTACTTTTTTGTGGATAACCTAGAGATATCAACATGTGACTTTGATTTATTACAATCAGATTCATATTACTATCAATAATGGTAGAATCTTAGAATACTGCATTTACCCCTTGCCTCTGATATTTATTATGCATTTTAATTATAAATATATTTTAAAGCCCATAAGACATTAATTTCCATTGGAATATAATTATTCACATATTTACTCCTTTTCTTTCTCTCTATTCCTGGCACTTCCTTGTTTCCTTCTGTTCAAAGAATTGCCTTTGTAATTCGCTGTTTTTGTTTGAAAATGTGTGTGTTTTGCCTTCACTTTTGAGGGATATTTTTGCTGGGTGTAGAATTCTAGGAAGTTATTTCCTTTAATATTCATCATTTCTGTTGAGAAGTCAGCTATAAGTTTTATTATTCCTCCTTTGAGAGAAGTGTCTGTTTTCTCTTTTTTCAATATGTTTTTGTTTGTTTGTTTGTTTTGGCTTTCAACAGTTTGATTATGATATGGCTGACTTTGTGGATGGTGTGTGTTCCTGTGTGTATGTGTGTTTTCTGGTGTTTATCTTGCTTGATATTTACCAAAGATTCTTGAATCTGAGAGTTGATCTCATTAATCAGTTTGGAAAATCCACAGCTATTATGTACTTAAATATTGCTTTTGCCTCATTTTCTTTCTCTCAATAATATTCTCATTGCATGTATGTTAGATATTTGTACTCTGTTCTGCCATCTCTTATGCACTTTTCTATATTTTCCACTGTACAAAAAAGGCCAAGCTTTTCTATTGACTAATTCGTTTTGCTAATTCTGTTTTATACAATGTTTAATTGTCTGATAAACTCATCTATTATGTTCTTAATATCAGTTATGTTGTATAGTGCTATCATTCTCATTGAGTTCTTTTTATAAATTCCAATTCTCTGATGAATTATCCATTCTTTGCTTCTGTTTTCTCCAATTGCTTTCTATTTTTTTGAACTTACTAATCATAGATATGATAAACCCCTTGTCTTCTAATTAAAATACCTGGCTCACTGTGGATCTGTTTCTCTTTTTATTTTTTAAAAACATTGCATGTCAGTAATATTGTTCTGTCTCTTGTCATACATAGCAATTTTTTATTGAATCCTAAATACTGTATATAAAAATTCAGATTATTGAGTATCTGCTATCTTCCTGCAGAGATTCACTGTTTTCTCTGCTAGGAAGATAGAGTGGGAGCTGATCAACTGCCCTGAATATGGAACTGAGCTGAATCAAGGATGGATTATGTTTCTCTCACTCACCTTTGTCCCTAGGCTGTAGTCCTGCAAGACTTTTAACCACGGACCTGCTGTGATCATTTGGGCCTCTCTACTTATGGGTCTCACACTCTAATCTTTGTCTCCAGCAGCAAAGGACTATCAGAAAACTCTAGTTTGCTTCTCAGAGGGTTTATAATTAGCTTTTTATCCTCCCAAATAGCCTTCAGAATCTGGCATATGTCTTGAGGAGAAAACTGGGAGTGTTTTTCTTTCTGTCTTCTCAGTGGGATCTATTGAAGTCTCATTTTTGTCTTCACAAGACCACAAAAAAATTCTACTGGTTTCTCTGTTCTTCTCTGTACGTCTCTGCCTAAGCAAAGGTTGGATTCTTAAGTTCTTTCCATGCCCCAAGAATTGACAAATGCCCTAAAGGAAAATGCTTCTATAGAGTATCAGCTCACTTTTAGGAAGTTACCCTTTCTCTGAAATCTTCCCCTTAGTTCTCATTGCTTCAGCAAAAATCTGAGATTGAAAATCTGCCTTTAGACAGATGGGGTTTTTCTTAATTATTTTTTTTCCAGCTTTTCTAGTTTGTCGTGGCAGAAACCATGGTTTGCTATAGGTTATTTCATCTTGTCCAAAAAGCAGAAATTTTAAAACAATGCCATTTTGCAAAATAAATCATCCTACAGGGGTTTTCTCTTAAATTGAATGGGCTTGAGAAATTGTTAAGGCTTTGAATGCTAACTATGTTTCTTAGCAATCTGGAGTTTTGTGATGCATTGTTCTGACACAGTATTGTTAGCAGCTAAGAACAGTTGCTGGCTGTGCCACTTATTATATATGCAACCTTGGCCAAAGTACTAGATTTTTCTACACTTCATTTTTTTATCATCTGTAAAAAGGGGAAAGAGGAACCTGCTTCCTATGTTTACAAGGATGATTACATGATAATGTATTTATTGATTACTTTTGCTATACAGCAAGCCTTATATATCTCATCTTAATATGCTATTTACCATAGTACATGCTAAGGATTCAAATAAGAGACAGCAGAATTATTACTCATCTTGATTACCACCCAGCCTCTATTTTGGTTTTAGGTGAAATCACTAATCACCCCATAGTCCTAGGCCTCATTCTTTGCCTTTTTAACTACAGAATATATACAGTGTAAATACAGGCCAAAGATAATTGTTTAGCTTATGACATTCATATTTTTTGTGCTATACTTGTCAATCAAAAGTGTGCAAATCAACAAGAAAAACAAAAAATAAAGTTTCAATTGTTTATAACTGTGATCATCAAGACAATATAGAAATATGTAGTATATTTCCCTGTGTATTTTCCAAAATAGCATAGCTAATTTTATATGTGGGTTGAATAACCACTATGTACTCAAAACAGCAGAATATTTATTCAGGATAAATCTTTAAAACGCCAAGTTTTACTTTTTGGGTAAAATGACATGTTGGGCTGCTGCCTGATTAATTTAAAGCTAGACAGTTACACATGTGTAGTTCACAGGTTGAGGAGCCTGTAGCTTTGGGTCTTAGTAGCTTCTGGGGTGGTATTTGCACTTCATTTCTGGCCCAGTATATCTGATTTGATGACATCTGTTAAGGAGACAGTGTCGGGAAGACATGCATATGAAATTTCAGTGAATACAGCCTGCATTTCAATGAGCTGAGGCTGCTGTTACCTTGCCATTTATTTTGTAGCCTTTGGGGCTTTGACAGGCAATGCCCAATCTGTTCCTCATCAGTTTAAATCTCAATATTTACTTTTAGATGTTTTACTTTAAAATCTTAAAACATCAGAGGATTGTGCTTGTCCGTGTCATACAGAATTTGCCACATTCACAAAAATCAGAAAAAGAGATTTGGGTATAACTTATAAAGGAAAAAAGAACCACTTTACATATAATAAAAAATTATGAAAAGGAGCAACATGAATTTTTTTAAACAACCGAATCACTAACTTAACATAGCTACAAATGCTCAGTTTTAAGATGTTTTCCTTCTTACAGTGACTTACGATTGCTAACACATAAACCAAAGGTTCCCATTCTGTTTTTGTTCTACCCATCTACTAAGAGCTTATTTTTGAATTTTAAGATGAATCCCAGGAGAATTGGCGTTAGTAGTAGGTGCTGATTACCCAATCAACAAGATCATTAAGAAAGATATTTCTCTACGTGAAAATCTAGATCTTACATCAAATGGATCTTGAACCTTCTAATCAAGTGTAGCTCGTATACAGTAGCAGTGGCATCACATGGAACTTGTTAAAAATGCAGACTACGAAACCCCAACTAGATATACTGAAGCAGAATCTGTGTTGTAACAAGATCCCCAGGTGATACATATGCACAATAAGGTTTGAGGAGCTTACCAGTCTAGACCAGGGGTTGACAAATTTTCTTATGAAAGACCAGATGGAAAATATTTTACGTTTTACGGGCCATACAGTCTGTTGCAACTACTTAACTCTACTGTTGTAGTGCAAAAGACACCATAGACAATATATAAAGGAGCAAGTGTAGCTGTGCTCCAATAAAACGTTAGTTATTGACATTGAAATTGGAATTTTAAATAATTTTCACATGTCACAGAAGGTTATTCTTTTTTTGATGTTTTCCCAAATCATTTAAAAATTTAAAAACCATTCTTAGTTCACAGTCCATACAAGGACACATGGTAGGCTGAACTAGTTTGCTGATTCCTGATCTAGATTATATCATTTTCGTGACCTCTGTTGGGATGTACCTACCCTTAGTGGCTGTCTTAGCCTGCTCGGGCTGCCATAAGAAAGTGCCATAGATTGGGTAGCTAAAATGACAGAAATTCATTTTCTCATAGTTTTGGAGGTCAGGAAGTCTCAAATTAAGATGCCAACATGGTCTGGTTCTGATTTGGGTTTTATTCTTGGCTTAAGAAGGCCATCTTCTTACCTGGCAGAAAGATAGCGATCTCTGGTGTCTCTGACTCTTATAATGACACGGGACTTACAAGATTAGGGACCCACTCTCATGACCTCATTTAACCTTAATTATTTACATTACTTATGTAAAGACCCTGTATCTAAATATAGTTATAGTGGGGGTTAAGGCTTTCACATATGAATCTGGGGGAAGGTGGACACAACTTAGTCCATCGCGGTGCCCATCACAGTTCTCTCTAACATCTTCTCTGATCATAACCACCCTTGATCATCTCCCTCTATGTGCTGTCCCATTGTCATTGTTCACTGTGTCTCATATTTGGTATTTAAACATGTAATTATAAATTTATGATAACATATTCTGTTCTTTCAACTAAATTTCAATCTCCCCCAATGCAGGCAGTGCTGATCAAGGATCTAGGGGTTCAAACAACAGATTCGAATTAGTGGGTTGAGCTGAGTAGTTAATGACTGCCAACTAGCAATGACACAGCCTTACCATTCCTGCTCTTGAGTCTCCCAGTTTGCTAAGGGAGTTCAGCCTTCCCAAGCATCCTTTTGGTCTGTTTTTCTCACTCTAGCATGAGGGAGGAGGTGGATGTGAAGATATATCTATCTTCTCTATGGAGGGATTAAAAATTATTCACTCAAGGCCCATTTTGAAGAGCCAGTCCTCTGTAGTGTATGGAAATTAGGAGTGACATAGGCTCTAGTGAAGGTCTTACCTTTACTATTCCATCTACTTTCCTCATGCAAATCTGTCTATTGAGTACAATGTATACTATTCTGGTGACAGGTACACTGAAAGCCCTGACTTTAGTGTGATTTAATTTATCTGTGTAACAAAAACACTTGTAACCCCCAATTTTTTTGAAATAAGAAAAAGACGACCAGCCATTCCATTTCCTGATCTTCTAATAGAGTGTCCTTTTTCCTCTTCCCCCATCAGATACCTATTTGGCAGCCCTCATTAACACAGCTCCTTGCTTAACAAAGATGTTTCAGTAAGTTTTATTTACCTTTAATGTTTTAACATTGTCAGTAGTCCATCCTAAATATTAGGTCACTGTGAGTTGATTCCCTGGAGATCCATTCTGCATTGTTCCCTCCTGTATATTTTCTAGTGTTTTCCCCAGTCCCTTTATATGACTCCCTATACAGAGCTCCCCTCACTTGCTTTGGAAATGTTTACATTAGTGACTTATGCTGCAAACAGATGGGGACTTGGGTCAGGTCTCCATAAATCATTCTCAGGGGTTATCTGTGTCAAAATCACAATTTAAAGCCCTAGGAAAGAGTGAATGACTTAGGGATAAACCCTATATGTTATCTCATATGCTTTCCTGGCTTTTGGCTAGAATTGGCATGAATTCACACCTTTCCCTGCTTCCGCCCTTTTACACACTCCTTATTTTTAGGGGTCAGGGTCTCTGATGCCATGATGGCTTTAGACATGCAGTGTCATTCTAGAAACATAATTGTCACTAGATTTTTTTTCTCACACCAAAGAAAAATGCAAGTGACAGGCCACCAGTGTTCTTGCTGTGTTACAAACATTCACCACAAAGTGGCTGCATCCTGTATTTCCTGCTCGAGGTGAGCTCTTGTCAAATGCCTGCAAACAATGCAGCCTCAAGTTCAGGGGTGCAAGGACGCATGTAAAGGATTCATGAATGGCAAATGAGGACTCTGAACAGAAGCACTTTGAGAGGGGATGTGCATTAGCATCCAGAAGGAGTGATCTCTTAGGGAGGAATTCACCTCTTGATATTTCATTCACTCTGGATTTATCATGTGGGGAAGCAGGCAGTCCTGTAGGATTTAATTTGGAATAAATGAAAAAGAAACAATTAGAGCCATTGTAACACATGTTGCAGGCAATGCTAAAGAAGCTTCCTTTGTTGTGCAATTATTTTGGCGCTAATAAGAATGTCTCTATACCTTCCAGATAGGAGTCTTGGATAGTTTTTTCTCTCTACCTTGTCTTTCCATGCAAAAAACTTCAGATGAATACAATTTTCTATTAAAAATTAACTTGTGTCACTTAAAATTAGCATACATTAACATTTCTTTTAATATTAGAGCTCTAAAAAGCTTTTTTGAAAATGTCTCTCTCATGGGTGTGAAATGATTTTCTTTTTTAAATCCAGCTGCAAAGAGAGAGAATAAGAACATTTCTGAGTTGTGTGACTTAGTCTTTTTGATTCTCAATTTCCTCAGCTGCAAAATGGGGATAGAATATTTATTTCCCTAGGGAACTGGAAGCATTAAACAACATATACACAGCACTTGACAAAATGATTGAAACATGCACATATTAGACGGTCGATAACTTGTGATGCACATTAAAATTATGGTAATAACCATGGGTTCTAATATGTCACAGATTCCCCCAAATAACTGTGTAAAATTGAGAAGAAAAAAAAAAAGTCATCTCTTAGTGAGAACATCTTTATTTGAAATCCTTGCACGTTGGTAATTTTGTATTAGAGATTTTGTTCATCAGTTTCTGTTCAGCCAAGTGCATGGTTTTACACGTTGTTGCTGAAATGATAAGGAGCAGGACTCTTATTCCTAAGGACTCTCAACACACTTTTATTAAAGATGGAACAGGTATCTGGCAAATAATTGAAGTATAGTAAATCACACAACAAATGGTATGCCAGAATCAATTTGCCACAGTCCCTCAAATACAGTCGCTTTCTCTTTACCGGTTTTGAGCATAAACCTCTAAGCACACCTGATATGCATGTATCACAAGTAACTAAATGCCTTTATGTTGTCTCTCTCAACAGAAGTTTATGCCACAGAGGTAATGTTTTTTTTTTGTTTTTTTAAAGAGAGAATAGCTATCAAGTTAAGTTTTGATCTTTTGAATTGTTATTTGGGAAAGAGAAAGCAGATGGAATCAGAGTATCAGTGCTTGGTGGGTGCCTAGTCATCGCTGATGAGTTTTCACTGATGAGGAAACTGAGTCACAGAGAGTGGATGTGGCATGTTAGGGAATGCCACTTGAGAATGGAGGAGTCACGATTTAAGCCCGTATCTATCATCTCTAAGGTCCCTTTTTATTTTTTGTATAATATATTGCTATCAGAATTGCTAAGTGGTCATTTCCCCTAATTACTTGTTGCTTAAGGTAATAGTACACAGTTTCTTCTCCTGGAGCATATGATGGAAAACAGACTAATGTTTATTCATCTACTATGTGCCATTTGCTTTGTATACAGATTCTCATTATCTTTGGACAGTCCATGTTATCTTGATTACATGGATAGAGCAGTTAAAAATTAGATTGATACTATCTCTCCAGAACCACAGTTTGTAAATAAGGAAGGGGTCTTAAAAATTATCTGAACATATGATGATTCCAGGGGTAAAAGTTAATGGATAGACAGATGAGGAGCTCTGAGATCCTGACCCACAGCTCTGCATTTCCATGCATGTTTAGAAGATATAGCACTTTGGAAACTTGATTTTGTACTTGATATTGTGTAAACATTTGTTTTATAGATTTTCCAGTAGATAACTTGGTTCTAAGCCTTTTTGTTTTGGCAAGTTAGAATTAAAGAAATTGCAATCTAGAAGAGGACTGTCAGAATAAACAAAGGAGAAAAGGTTCAAACCACCTCTGTAGGAATAAGAATATTGAATAGTCCTCACAGCCTGTGAGTTATAAATAAGTACTTCTTAACTATTTTTGTTTCCTTGGTGTGGGTGTTCATTGCGGACACCCTTTTCCATGAGCCTATGTATCTTAAAATTTCTGATTATAAACACTATTTAAAAATTTCCAAATATATACCCTTTTAGGAAAGGGATTGGGCTATTATCCTAGCCTGTTGGGTGGGTTTCTATTTTAGATTTCCTTTTAGTTATAAGATAATATAATGATAAAATATACTGGGCCACTGCACACGTAGAATTGATCTTCCATCTATCATAGAGGAGTAAAGGACGCTTGCATCATGCCTGTAGAAATAGCAGAGGTGCAAATAGCCAATTCATTGTTGGTTCCAATTTGGAAGCTGACAAATACTTGCTTTATTGCCCTGCCAAATGTGAAGTCTATCTTTCTGCCTACACAGCACAAGTCAGTAACCTACATAATTCTTCCAGGATATTCTAAAAGCCCTGAGGCGGGAGTTCATACTCTATATATTTTACATTCGGAATCAGATGGTGAAGCACACTCAGTGACATCCTGGGAGAATTTCCAAATAGACCAAAACAATATTTTGCATTTCCTCCTATTTGCATTCTTTAGTTTGTGCTGTCTTGCCTTTGTCTTGCCTTTGTCATACTTTTGTCATACATTTGCCATTTAAAATTTTGATTCAGCAATACAAACTACTGATTTGAAGTTGCCTTGCTTCTCAAAGGGGTCTGAAGCTCCAAATCAATTGTGCAGGATCTTCTTTTAATCTCTTATTTATTTTACTGTTTTACTGGGGGTTTTTTTAAACTTAAACAATCATAGCAACATTTTAAAGTCATATCTGTTTGATACCACAATGAAATAGTCTATTAGTAAGATGATGAAAAAAAATAGGTATTAGAAGTTGAATGACTATATGATTCATTGTTTAAACTAGAACACTCTTGAGAGTGAAAGGAGGGGCTATTAGTCATCACACTGTATGTTCTAGGCAAATTGGGACTCGGTGTCACCCTTCTTATAGACATGTTACTCTGCTGATCTAAAAATGCATGCCCAGCTCTCAAAAAGAAGGCTAAGCAAAGCAGTGTATTTTTTTGTGCCAAATCTAAACCCCTCTCTACTAAAAAAAAATCTCATATATATGTATATATATTTATACATAGATAAATACATATTTATCCATGTAAAAATATATAATAGGAAAATATGTGATTGTGCTGAGAATCCATGTGCCTGAGTTGGGCCTATTTAATGTCCTCTGTAACACTGTTGACAGAGTTCTCTTTGTGTTCTGCTCTGCTGAAATGACCATGGGTCCATCTGTCCTTGGCTTTTGTCACTGTTCCATGCTAACATGTTCTGAGATGACCGTGTGCTCATGCAAACTTTAAGCACCCAATCCATGAGTCTTTTGATTGCAGGGTCTTCCATATTAATCCAGAAGACCCTCTTGGTTCACCTATGTTGATTGTCTCACTTACTCTACTTATGGTCACTTGAGGAAGAAATTTGGCTGCTTCCTGAGCCCAGTTGGGATAGTCAGGTTACTTGGGTTAGGCACATCTGCTGGGGCATCCTATGCAAGGGACTCTACTGTACCCCTCTCTACCGTGGGGAAATGGGGAGCTCCTTAGGGATGTGTATGTTATAAATACTTCAAGTGGGAAGCAGAACAAAAACACCTTCTAATCTCAGCTTTCTAAACCTAAATGGAGTGTCTCTACCACTAACCCTCCAAAACTCCCTTCAATCTCAGAGATCCTAACCAGGGTCTAATTGACTTTTCCCTCTTTCCACCCCTCCTCAGCTCCAGTGAAGGGAAGTCAATCCTTATTTCTACCATTTCACCAACAAGGAAACTAAGAGACAGGGAAAAAAAATTGTCCAGTTCACGTGGCTACAGAATAGTTAAGATTTCAACACAGTTCTTCTCCCTTGGGCTCTTTTTATTCTCCAGTACATTTAATTTTTTAGGGTAAATAGTATATTTAAAGGAAAGATTGAATCTCCACCAAAGGACATGAGTATCAGGAAAAATTTTGATTCTTTAATCACTTTCTAATTTCTGGAGGAGCCAAAAAGAACAGTTGGCATCTTGATTAAAGAAAACTTGTAAAGTTTGCCCTTTATCTTATTCTAATCCATCAGAGAGAGACTTGAGTTCAAGCTAAAAAATGAAGATGTGCAAGATTTCTATTTTGTCTGTCTTGGGATACATTATGTCAAGAGAGGGATTTACTTTTGAAAATTAAAATCATAAAAATAATGAGTAGAAATCGGAAGGATGATCACCCCTCTCGTGCACATCTGATGCTGCCAAAATACCATTGTTTTTATCAAAGAAATTCTGGAACAGCTGTGATGTATTTGAAATACTTGTGAATGCATATCAGTTGTGCTAAAAAGGTCATTTATAAAAATTTGCAAATTTTATTGAAATTCTTCTTTTGGTTGTGAGAAAACACATTTACACATGTTACCATGTTCACAGACCTGCCTGACAGGGTTAAGAAAAGTGCGAATTTATAAATGTGATTGTAGCATCATCATTTTTTTGTTGCCCATGCAAATACCAAATTTCCATAGGAAAAGTATTAGAGTAGTATTTTTTTTCTCTTTGTTTTTCAGCTAGGTATTTTAATTGTCTATAAGGATAATTTGGTGGATGAACTATTTTGCATAAAGCTATGCTACATGATACACTTAAGGACTAATTAACAAAGCTGAAATTTGGAAATATTCAGCAATAATGGAATACCTTTTTAATGTCCACAATTCAAAATAAAAACCTTTATGTAATGCATAGGAGGATTTATAATCTATTAGATATTTTTTTAACTATTAATATTTCAGGTTGACCCGTGGAATGTACAAACTCATATAAACATGATTTGTGTTATAATAGAGTTTAGCTGGATGGAATGTAGTAATAAATAAAAGGTACACAAACACCACTTAAAATGCATACCCATATAAATGGCTAGGTTGTATTATGATCATTGCCTTTGTCGTAGATTCTGGTTGTATGTTTTCAAGACAAATAAAGCAATATCTATTGTCTGATATTAGAAACTTATTAAACCGAAGGTGATTGCCTATGTTATTTCAATATTAGTCACTATGATTAATTCTATGTGATTTTTCTCTTTAAAAAATCTACAGTTAAGTCTATAAATCCTCTTCTCTCCCCCTCTGGAAATAGCATCTTCTTACCAAGTAATAGTATTCAACATTGCTGTTAATGAGGCCATAATTACTGGATATTGCTACTTTATCATCTTTGCTGTCGCTGCCGGTCATAGATACAATTATTTCTCCATTTTGGTAAAATTTTTAAAGAATGATTATGAACAATAAAGTCCATGGGGAATTTAAAGTGACGGTTGTTATAGGTTTGTCATTGATACTTTAGATAACTACGTTTAAAGTTCAAATTGGTGATGGATTCTATTGATTAAAGAGAGGTTGGTAGACGTAAAAAGAGCCTCTAAAAGAGAGCTTTGGTGTCAATCCAAAGATAATATATTGCAAGATGCAAAATGGACACCAAATAGTTAAAAAGACTAATACATTGAGGCTGTTTGTTAACTTGAGATAAGATGCTAATCCTTTACAGCCTAATAGGAATCTCATATCCTTTCCTAGGAGTCTTATTCTCTGTTGGGCTTTAGTATTTGATGCCCCCTTATTATTATTATTAAAGTGAGCCAATCAGGTTGAACTAATTAATTTCTGTCAAAAGAATCAAAGTCTGGTGAACAGGACTAAGATGTTATTTTTCTAATCATTTCAAATTTTTCAGAATCAAATATATTAACACAGTGCTTGCAAGTAAATTAGTATAGAACTGACTGCACTGGAGGTTGGTGTATAAAAAGCTTTGACCATGAAGAGATTAAGCATTTGCATTCTTAATATGTAAATCATAGATAAGAGATTGAATAATATAATGGCTGAAGCTCAATCAGAGATAGTTAGTCCTGTAAGAAAACTTCAAATGAGACAGCGGTTTCTCTCGCTGAATTCGACACTTAACCTGTCAGTTGCCAAACTGTAAATTTAGCTAGTGGCAAAGGGAAGTAAAATATTTTATCTCCTGTGTTGCCAGCAAGGGCCACAAAAGTGAAACCAGTCCAAGAAGTATATCTTTTGTCCACCAATGTGTCCCCAGTTAGATCTTTTCCTTTGCTCTTTCAAATAGATCAAAATCTACCATTTCTAGGGGTGATAGAATCCTCAGAGGGTCTTTTTGTATCAAAGTATTTTTTTTTTGGTCTCCCTCTGCTGTTAGAAAATAAAATAATTATTTCATTATAATCTATGCAAACCAGTATTATTAAGTGACCTTAAGTTGGAGAAGCAAGATGTCTGGTTATGTTTTGTTTTGTTCTTCTTAGGGTAATGCTTCCCCTACTACTAGATTGTGTTAAATTTAAGGTTTCCTGATGTTAGCGTAATTACAAATGTATTGCATGGCGTAGGGAATCACCTTTATACACTTTATCATTACTACTAACACACGTAATTCCCCTCAAAAGCTGAAAGATTCAGAATTCCAGTCTATTGAAATAAAAAATAATCTTTCTTTAGATACTTACAATTTCAGATTACACAGTACGCTTCTATGGTAAATAAATGTTGGATCCACACCTATAATATTATTTTCATATTTTGTCACTGAATCAAATAAAAGATATGAAAAAGCTAGAGAAGGTCCAGAGAACACTAACTCAATTCAATGGGGATATAAAGTGATTCCATGCAGAATTGACTTTACAAGATTAGGGATTTATATTCAGGAAATGTTAAGACTTAGAAGTGATATAATCAAAAACTTTAAAAGCATTCATAAAGAGGAAAAAGTTACCTAATCCTAGAATACGAGTGCACAAAATTTCTTCAAGTTTGAAAGGAGAAAATTTTCAAACAAAGATGCTACTCTACACATAAGCCATGAAATACTTAAACACATGCTTTAGGCAGAGGTGCAGTCTAGATCTGCGCTGTCCAGCACAACAGTCACTGGCCTCGTGTGGCTGCTGCACACCTGAGATGCGATCGATGTGACTGAGAAACTAATCTCCCATTGTATTTCATTTTAATTGAATTTAAAATCTATTATAATACTCAGTTTAATTAATGGAAAACAGTTTTTGAAGTACATTTGGAACAAATTGAATATGTGAATCTGTTCTTTCAGCTGTACATTTTATAAAATCTAAATTCACATCTAGCATTTCCAGAGAAAATGTTGCGTTCAAATTGAGATGTCCTGCAAATGTAAAACACACATTGGTGTACAAAAATCTCATTAGTCATGAGATAGTAAAATAGCTCATTAATAAATGTTTAATATTGATAGGTATTATACTGATAAATATTTCGGGTATATTGAGTTAAAATAAAATAGATTAGTAAAAATAATTTTACTTGTTTCTTTTTACATTGTTAATATGGCAACTCCAGAATTTTAAATTACATCTGTGGCTGGTATTACATATCATATTTCTGTTGGATAGCGCTGATCTGACTACAAATTAATGGGATGAGACAGTTAACAGTGTTTATAAACAAGCCTATGTTAAGTTTACTCACAAAAAAGAGGGCTGCTTGGGAAGATCTCCCTAACCATTCTTAGAGTGATGTCGGCTCACGGCCCATTGTGTTCTTCCATCTCTTCTAGAACCTCATAGCCGCGTGAACAAATGTCCTATAACCAGTTAGTTCACTCCAGTGTCTACTCCTGTCCTCACTGAATGTCGCTAGTATGAGCCCATTCACCTGAATTTACTCTTTTTTATTTAATAAAATCAGCTTTACTGTAATTTAGGATCTTGTGGCCTTATGTTTCTCCAAATTACCATGAAGGCAGCAAGATCTGATATCCTACACCCGCATAGATGAGCCCCGTTGCCCTTCTCCTGGTTAAGTCCAGTCCGTGAATGTGCTTCTGACCGGGACTACTCCTAAGTATTTTCAGTTTAGCCTGTCTTGTCACCCAGGCCTCTTTTAAGACAGAAACCCTTCTCACAATGTGGCCTTGCCATCTAGAGTGTGTGCATCCTTGTCACCACTGGCTAGCCCTCTTCCCAGTACTGGAACTTGCCTCACTTCCCTGCATTCCACCTGTGGGTTCAGGTCTTTCTAGGCATCTACGCCTGTATGACAAGTGGCAGTCCGCCTCCCTTCTTTGTAGATAAGTGACCTTGATTTCCCCACAATGCTGTTTTCCTTGCCCAACCTAGCTGGTGCTGATGAATTTGGGCTTGACCAAACTGGGTTACCCCTTAGACCTTGTATTTAGTGCACCATCTGCCTGGAGAATGCCTCCTCACCCACCGCCCAGCCCTCATCCCCACTCCTTCCTGACTCTGAGATCCATCGCCCTTCCTAAGCTGTGGAGAGTGAACTGATGCAACTTCTAGTTAAGACAGTTAATGCCATGGAGTGCAACTACAGTATATTTTTGTGAAGCAGCTTTTTGTGCCCTTATCATAGGGAATATACTTAACTAGAAATGTCATCAGTCTACCCTAGAATACTATTTCTGAGCAAGAGAGAATCGTCCCAGAATTTCTGAAGATGCCCAAAAGAGATAATTTCCTATTGTATCTTTTTATGTGGTTAAATTGGCTCTGATCTCAAATGATCTCTGAGAGAATTATCAATGACATGCACCTGTTTACCAAACTTACAAATGGAAAATGGCTAGAAGAGGGCAGAGGTTTTTCTTGTATTAGGTGGTAATGATGGGAACTGAAATGACAGAATTAATTTTCCTTGCACAGCTAGAGGTTAAACAACTAATTTGTCTCTAAGTTTTTCAAGGTGAATACAACAGACCAGGTCTTTAACTAGATTGTCTAGAGAGAGACTTTATGGCCTGGTTTTATAGGGGAAACAATGTAGATAGAAGCTCTAGAAAATAATTCTAAAGAAGGGAAGAAAGTGATTCCCTAATTTGGGACGTGCAACTTTTCAATGTGGAAAAGAAAATAATGTAACCAAAATGTAAAGCAATGGTTTTCAAAAGAGGGGTGCTGTGACTGTACTTCCCAGGGGACATTTAGCAATGTCCACAGATGTTTTTAAGTCAGGACCTGAGGGTCAGAGAAACGCTACTGGTATCTAATAGACAGAAGCTAGAGTTGCTGCTAAACCTCCTACAATGCACAAGACAGCCTCCTCGATACAGAATTATCCAGCACCAAGTGTCAATAGTTCCAAGGTTGGGAATTCGGCTTAAGAGTTCACCTAAATTTTAATCTCATAACATTTTAATCTTACGTACAAAAAGAATGGGGCACACAGATATTAACTAATTCATTTAAAGTATTAGAACTAATCAGAAATGTGTTTGGGCCAGAACACAGAGAGTTTCTCTTTCAGGGCTGGCTTTCCCATACTAACATGCTATTTTCTTTCCTATCATTCACATGTTCTTCTGAATTTAAGAAGAGCTTCATGAAGCTACTGAAAGGGTATGACATGCTTGGTTTTTTCTTTTTTTAATTGTTTATATGATATATAAAACTTCTGCTTTTCATAAAACTGAATAACATAAAGAAAGCTCCCATTTGACAACGCCAGCCACTTAGGAGGGTAGAGGAAGTCTAAGTTATTATTCTTACCTTACCCAAAAGAAGCTGATGATCTCACGGGGGAGGCTGTTGTCAGCATTATGATAATATGTACAGTAAAGTAGGGGCTTAAGACTTGCTCTATTTTGCTATTTTGGTTTCTTCATCTTAGCTTTTTGTACATTCATTTGCCATTCCTGGTCTTCCATCTAGATTTCCTCCTTAGCTGTTGCTTTTTACTGGGGAAATCATCTCATCTTAGTGTCACCATCTAAGTGAACATGGCCATCACTTCCTGCCTGCCTTCCTCTCCCCACATAATCACGTGGCTACCTCTTACTAGAAGGGCTATGTTCAGTATCTTAGACACCTTCTTTTAACTCCTCACCTACTGATGTTCTTTTCTTGCTCCATTTAGCTAGTTATTAAGCCTTATACAATATTTTTGGATTTTAAATTTTAATTAAAATTTGATATGTGTGTTTTATTAGATTTTAGTTGTTTCATGATGTCTAAAATTCATTGTCATATTTCTTGAACATCTATTATATGCCAGATAAAAATTGTAGGCACTAAGGATTCAGTAATGTATCCCATAGGTGGAAGCCCTATCTGTACAGAGCTCCCATTCTAGTAAAAGATACAGATAATAAATAATAAATGCATAGTACAGCATCAAGGCATGGCAAGGGGATAGAGATTGACAGAGGTTACTGGTTTGAATGCAGTGGCTGGTCCAGGATGACTTGTCTTAGATGTGGTGTCTGGAAGAAGAATGCTTAGGGTGAAAAACACAAATACTCTGAAGCTAGAATATTTTTGGTTCATTTAAGAAATATCAGAAAGGCCTTTGTGGCCAAAGTAGAGTAAAGAAATGAAGATAGTAGGTAGAAATGGAGAGAGAGCAAAGAGTAGAAAATATAGATCCTTGTGACCCCTAAAAGGGGATTATTCTTGCTGCTCTGGGTTGAAAGACTATAGGTGGAACAAGAAGGAAGCAGGAAACCACTTAAGGGGCCATCTGTCATAGTTATCCAAGGAAGAAATGATGGTTGCTTGTAAAGGAGGGAGTCATTAATGATTAGTTTAGTTTAGTTTTTCTCTAAGAATTCTCATAATACTAACACCTTACATTTGCCTCTTGCTTTTGTATCTGGCAATACAATTTCCCAGACTGTGGGACACAACTTCCTGGGTGTCCAACCTGGACCCATCACTTGTTAGGAATGTGATCTTAGACCTATAACTTAATCTCTCTGTGATTCAATTCCTCCTGTGTCAAATGGGGTTCATACTTGTACCTAAGTCAAAGGGCTGTAAGAGTTTATATATGTGTAAAGCTCTTAGAATGGTTCCTCATTTATATTAGGCATCATGGAATTATATAATTATCATTTATTCTTTAAGGAAACCTTTGAGATAAATATTCCTTTCCTCACTAGAAGGCAGTTAGGTATGATTTAAAATTGTATTTGTTGAATACTTAATAAATTTATGTTATTTATTAATGATTAAGAGCTAAGAGATAAGAGAGTCAGAATGCAAACCAAGGACTTTGGGCTCTAAAACTCAGGCTCTTTCCTCCAATACTACATGGTGTTTAGGTTGTCAGATTCTACTCAGGATTATTGATGGGCCCTGTGCTCCTCATTTCCCTGTTAACTTCTCAATCAAATTTTACAAATGTCCAGAAAAAGTCTTTGGAGGGTTGTTTCATTTTGCTTAACAGAAAAATGCTGCAGCAGGAGGTCAGGATGGCGAGAAGTAACCTAAAGGAGACACTCTATCACACCATAATTGTTCTTTTGCAGTGTTATACCTTCACAATCTATAGGTATCATCTGTTCCTATTGCTTTCTTTCTTTTTTGTTTTATCAGATTAATTTCTTACTTCCACAAGATAGTTTAGCATTTAAAAGCATTTCTAATCTATTAAAGAAAATTTTCCTAAGAGTTGAACTCTTCTCATAACAAAATATGGTACCCATTTAATTATTTTTTGATAACCTCATCTTTCTCTCTCTCTCTTTCTTTCTTTCTTTCTTTCTTTCTCTCTCTCTCTCTCTCTCTCTCTCTCTCTCTCTCTCCACACACACACACACACACACACAAACACTATGGAGAGAGGGGGAGATATGAAGTTATATTTTGGAATGTATTAAAAGATTCAGGGTTGCTTAGACAGCATTTTTCAACCTTAGCATTATTGATATTAGCGGCCAGATAATTCCTTCTTGTGAGGTGATACCTTGTGCATTGCAGGATGTTTAACAGCATCTTTGACCTCTATCCACTAGATGCCAGTAGGACAGACTCCTCCCTCTCATACCTTCTGACCACCAAAGAATATCTCTGGACATTGTCAAATGTCCCTTCTAGGGGATAAAAATTGCCTTCAGCTGAAAACCACTGGGTTAGAGACATGACAATGTGATTGGTTTTATTTGTATGCATGAGACTGTTTATTTGTCTCCTTAAAATGTGAGCTGTGTACCTTAAAAAAACAAACTCTGTTGCTTCTCATTATCAAATGGGTATGTTATCAACGGAGTATAATTTTCCATATGCCTTTCAAATTTTCCAGGCATAAGAATAGAAATACAAATGGGATTGGTTCATTATCATTCAAATGGGATATAAGAAGATCAAAGCTCTACAAAATAAGTGGTTTGATAAAAAATAAGTAGAAATAGTGCCGTATTTAGAGTCTCTAAACTTCAGTGATACCAAACCCCATCAGTGAAAATGTTTGAACATGAACCTTCAATCTATGTATATTTATTTATCATATACTAATATATTATAAAAATATAAAACAAATAATCTCTTCCAGAAAACAGAAGCAGAGAGAATCTTTCTTATCTCATCTTATGAGGCTAGTATTGCCCGATGCCAAATACAGACAAATACAGTAAAAAAATAAAACTGCAGACTAATATATCTCATGGACTTACCCACAAATATATAAGGAACTCTAACAACTCAACAGTAAAAACAAACAATCCAGTTAGAAAATTGAATTTGAATTGAAATTGAATAAAATGAAAAGGATATACATATGGCAGATACACATGAATGAATATCATTAGTCATTAGTTAAATACAAATTGAAGCCACAGTGTGATATCACTACACACCTAACAGAATGGCTATGATAAAAAATAGTGACAATTCCAAATGCTTTTGAGGATGCAGAGAAACTGTATCACTTATATGTTGCTGGAGGTGTGTAAAATGGTAGAGCCACTTTGGAAAACAGTTTGGCACCACAAATTAACATGCCTACTTGGGGACTTTGTATCAATGGGTTCATAAAATACATAACATCTGGGTCTGGATTTATCCAGCTTTTGACTGCTTCTGATTCATTCATTCTCATTACTGCACAGTATTCTTTTGAATTATTAAACTACAATTTACTTCATTGTTGATGGACACTTTTTCCTTCAGTTTTGGCCACTATGAACCGTATTGTTAAGTACGTTCTATTGTTTGCCTCCATTTGTTCTTATTCCAAATGGTGACATTGTTTTTCCTCAAAGTGTGGTACTAATTGCCTTAATAAATCCCTGATTCTTCAAATTGGAAAATAAAAAGTAATACTTCTAGAGATAGTAATCTTTCTTATCTGTATATTAATACAAATAACTCCTGGTCATCTATAGGGTTTGAGTCCATAGGTTAGGAGAGTAGGAGTCTGGGGAGGCATGACATGTAGTCTGTGCCCTCCTAGGTCTGAGATTTCACAAGACAAAGCTGTGGCCATGTGCTGGGAGTGATGAGGGTAGACTTCCTAAGGAAAGGTGGAACTCAGAGTTGCACCTCTCAGATTAAGGTGTCTTTATATAAGGGAGGACACTGCCTTCAAAGCAAGAGAAATATAAAACAAAATAAAACAAAACAAAAAAAAATGGAATGAAAATATCAACAACTTGGATTAAGCAGATTTGTGTAGGAGAGAGTGTCAATTACTCCTTGTGTAGTTTGCTCTTAGATTCTTCCATTTAGGGATGGGTAGCCATAACAATAACTGAAAGCTTTCTGCCTTGATGTATCTTAGAAAACCAAACAAAACCGTGCTAGTCTTAGAAAAAGTGTAGGGCAGCAGGTGGAACTAAATATGAGTGAAAAGAGCCCTGCATGATATATATTTGTTTCAGTTCTCACTCTCTGTTCTCACTTTCTTTTCTCCTGCTCTTGTGTGTACGTGCACGCCTGCAAAGTGAACAGCCTGGCAATTTTAAAACCATTCTTTACTCGTAAACTGTGAATGGTTGACAACAAAGCCTAGGGAGAGAAAAACCACTGGACCCTTATGGTGTGTTTTTGTTTTATTTGCTTTTAAGAAAATGTCTACCTGCCCCTACCTGCTGGCCTGGGGCTCCTCCTGCCTTACTTTTCTCTCAGGCAGATTAATCACCTGTCAAAGCATTTGAGGTACTGATTAATTTGTGACCCCAAATGAAGGCCAGAGAATTCTAACCATGTCCCCTGAGTTGAAGCAGCTCAGTAGGCTGATGAAAATCCATCTTGCTAATTATATATTTTGGTAACAGATGAAAATATACAGAAAGGTTTCCTCCTCAGATGATTAGATCTTTCTGAATGACAACTTTCCTATTTATTAGCTCCACATACCTTTGAAAAAATACACTTATGTGGGAGAGCTCAAGAATATACCTGCCCAATTGGGAAATGACCTGGCATTGGCTTGTGCCTTTCTGAAGCTCAGTCTATAGCTTTCCAAAGATTTTGTTTTCTGTGCCTGGGTTTTGCTCATAAAGTAAGGTCTTGTATGCCCCAATAAGGGGACTTTGTTAAATGTGATCTGCAGTGCAGTGGAGACATTTTTTATTTATATAAATATTTTAAAAGAAGCTGATGGGAGAAGTGAGGGCCCCAGGGAATTGATGCTTATGTGTAGATTTGGCTGATATAGGAGAAGAAAAGGTGCTCTATTTTAAAGAGATACATGTAATAGTTCAAGTGTGCTATTGGGATTGAAATAGTTCATCTCCACTAGCTTTACTATTTGGGATGTCTGAGTAAATTGCAATGAGACCCAGGGTTGGTGATGGGGTGGGGACAAGTGAGAAAGGAACAGGTAAAGCAAACTTATAAGGAAAGGATGGAAAAGAGAGGATTTGGTTACATTTGCCTCTTTGTTGTGAATCTTTTGGCTCCATATCAGGTTTCTTGTGGGTTTATAAAGTTGAGCCCTGGTGGGACCCACCTCGGTTGTTATCATACCACGACTACATAATGCAGAACTGAGGATGGGAATACCAGGATGGCTGACATCTGGCTAATTGCCATTGAAATTGGGGGCTGCTTAGCAGTCGAGTGGAAACTGCTTGGAGATGAAGAACTTACAATGAACTGTGATGCTTTGTCTGAGCAAAGAGATAGTGCGAGAGGGAAAAGGTGGGTCAGCAGACAGGGAGGAAAATGCGGGCTATATCCTCCCCTCTCCTGGCTTTTCCTCCAGTTGTATCTCAAAAGTAAAGCTTACTTATTTAATGTCAAGTTGTTTACAAAAAGAATATTACTAGAGGCGGACGAGGAGCTGCATTAATTCGAGTCTGGAGCTTCATTAATTTGCCTTAATTTTGCCTTCCTCCTATAAGCACCTAAGGCTGAGAGTTGACTTCTGAATTGTCAAGAAATTTTCTGCAGCTAGTCACTCCTAGGACAGGTGTGCTGTACCCTGCGGCTAAGTGGTTGCTACTATAGTCCAGAAATGTATGTTAATTTACCTAACCATTTCCTTTTTCATACCTGTCCATCCTGTCAACAGGAGCTTTTCTGGTAATATACATACATTTTAACTGTGGCTGTGTGGAAACCATTGTTGATCACTAAATGGAATGATACTGATGGTGGAGTTTTCTAGAGATTTCCGAGTTGGTGGATAATGCCACTAGAGAAGAAATTTGTGGGTCGGCCAGACTTTACAAACTCTTCACACCACCCCTGATTCGGGGAGAAAAGGTAGCCTACTGACTGATCCAATTGTTTTATGTGTGGTTTTGCCCCTGTGATAATTATGGTCTTTTGGGTTAGATTTAAAATACCTTTTTTTTTTTCCAATCAACCAAATTTTATTTATTCCTGTGCAGGGGCTATCACCACTCCATGCAAGGAGGGAGAGCAGCTGATTTAAAATACCTTTTAATAAATGCCTATTATGAGCCATTGTCTTTTAATTTTGAAATATAGGCAATGCTTCCTTTCATTTAGAATTTCCTAATAATTTTAAGGGTCGGAGAATCAACATATTATTTCCCTCTTATAATACTTTGGTTTAAAGTGCCTTACAAAGATAGACTTTTTTTTTTTTTTAATTTAGCTGTTGTTGTTTTCACGCATGAGTTGCATTTGCTGTGATCAAAACCTATGAACAAATTCTTTGGCCTTACATGAAGTTTTGGGAATTACTGTGTGCCTTTCTAACAAATAATTTTAAGTTCTGTTTAATTGTGCAACCTTGAGGGGACAGATAATGTATTTTTCAGGCCAAAAATGGTAATATATTTCAGGCCAAAAGTTCTCTTGAGGGACTTAGTTTTGTTTAAAAGACATTTTCCTTATTCTTCATTTCGCATGTGTACATTCAGACTATGATGCTCTGTCTTTGAAAAAATACATATTTGATTTATAAGTATTTTTCTTTGAGATTTAACTAAATTTATTTATGTAGAGTGGAAATTAATAGAATATTTTGGAAGAAACTCAATTTGTATGTCAATCTGGGAGTCCAATAGATTCAATTGAGGTTCACATTATGCCTTCTAGCATAAATAATTTAAGGCTATCTTAGCTTGGGCTGCCATAACAAAATACCATGGACTGGGTGGTTTAAACAACAAAAATTTACTTTCTCAGTTCTGGAGGCTAGGAAGTCTAAGATCAGGGCCTGGAAGGGTTCAGTTTCTAGTGAGGACTCTCTTCCTGGCTTACAGATGGCCACCTTCCTACTATGTGCCCCCATGGTTTTTCCTCAACTAATCCCATCATGACGCCCTCATTCGTATGAACTCATCTAATCCTAAGTACATCCCAGAGACCCTGTTTCCAAATATCGTCACTTTGGGAGTAAGGGCTTCAACATGTTTATCTGGAGGGGTGGAGAACACAAACATTCAATGCATGAAAAAGGCTTAAGGACTCATCCTGTTCATAAACTCAGTGTTTATCTTCAGTTTGGGAAAGATACACAGGAATCTGGGTTACACTGTTTTGAGGACATTATCATAATCTTAAAACTAAACTGAAAAAGGTGAATGGTTTGCCCCATGGATTGTTTATTAATAAATGATAGTTTTTTTCCTTCTGTGTTGACTGAAGGTGACATAAAGCTTCATATTGATTAGTAGCTGTGTTTCCATCTCTCATCCTAATACTGCCTCTCCAGCCAAGGCAAATTGCAGTTAAGGCGGCACTCAATAAATATTTGTTGGAAGAATTAATGAATAAATGAATAATTTAGACAAAATCTATCATGCCTAGAAAAACCCCTCAGTCCTCAATCTTATTCAGTACACATTTTCTGCAAGCTTACTTTATAAAGAGTAATAGAATAGAAATTCCTAAATTTTAAGAAAATGATGACTTAGAAAATTAGGAGAGATATAATGAAATGACTGAATAATTATAAGGCAATATTCAAGATTAAGACATAGTGTTATATTACTCAGGGATAATTATCTACAGATACATCCATGGCAGTGTCTACATTTGTGTAGTCCTACCATTTCTACAACATCATTTTTATTTGATTCATAAATTTTCACAGGCATTTTTCCTAGATCTAGCTAGACATACCATGGAAATGCCAGACATGCCCAACATTAAATAAAATAGCCAAGCTGAGTGACGCTTCCTCCTGCGCTCTCCCTGGTATGGTATCTTAGTGCAGCCCAAGGGATACACCAAATTCCCTGATTCCCCCTGCCCCCATCCAGGACTAACAACACCCTCTCAAAAAACCCTCTTATTTCCTTTCTCCAAACTAAGGTTGCCATATAAAATATGGCAGTTAAATTTGAATTTCAGAAAAACAGCAAATATTGCATATTGCCATAGCTACTTATACTAAGAGTATCCTATTTCTATTTGCTAAATAGGTGACCCTACTCCAAGCCTGTCCCAAGTGCCACTTTATCATTGCATTGTAATTTTAACCACCCTTCAAAAGATAGGGTCTATTTTTTAAAAAATTACACTTGGGTATAAATCCCTGGTTAGTAGGTAGATGAATGTATAGTCATTCAATAAAGTGTGTTTATCTATTCCAAGGAGGAATTTGTTTATCCATAGAATTCGCCTTCTTAAGGTAAATTTTGATCAGAGATATTTTATTATGTTCCACCTCAAGAGAGAATTAATACTTCCTTCTTCAATTTAAACAGCCAAGATGCAGTTAGATGTGATATTCATTGTGGATCTATGAGAGAGGAAATTCTGGCACCACAGTACTGAGAACAGGACCTGGTTGTAGTAATCATGTGTTAGCTTTGGCCACTGGTTAAAATTATTCTGATGACATCGGTATGGAATGATCATTTGCTCTCACGTACAGTTCATTTATCATTCTTATTTACTTACTATTCTCTGAAACATAAACAAAGAACACTGGATTAGGGTAAGGAAACACAGGTTTTAGTCCCAGATTTGCCATTGGTTTTTAGGTGCCTGAACTGAACTGGGCCTGAGTTTCTCATTTGTAGACTCTACGAGATTGGATATCAACTTTACAATAAATAAGGCGCCAGTGAAGTGTTTGGGAGAAAACATAGATTTCTAGGCTTCCTGTCAGACATTGTGATTCTGGCATGCTAGGGGTGGGCCAGGATAAAGAATATTTTTAGTAAGCACATAAGTTGCTCTGATGCAGGTGGTTCATGAAGCACAGGTTGGTAAACTTGGAGTAGATGACCACACAATCCCTTTCCATTGAGTACTTAAATGTAGATATTTGTGATTCAAAGTAATAAAATTGTTGATGAGAAGTTTAAATACATCTTATAATAATTCTACAAAATGCACAAAAGCTATATTAACTCTCTACATTGTGAATGCCTCTGGTTACTTGTTTATTGGGCAACTTAATCTAGAAAGGTTCTTTCATGAATTTTCATCATTTTTTCAACAAAGCCCTGTTGCAAATGGTGAATTATGCATTAACATATGTTCATGCTAATTTATACACCAGTGACATATTTTTGGCATAGGATCAATAACTTATAATTATATTTTTAAAAGTTTGTTTATTAATACTATCAAGGATTTTGGATTATCATTTAGATAACAATGTGTCATTTGAACCCGATTTTTGAAAAAGGGCAAATTCAGCACTTTTCATCTGTTGGCATATTTGTCCAAGTAACAACAAATGAATCTGAAACTAACAAGTAAAATGTCTCCTGCTCTTTTCAATTAATAATTTTTTACAGCTCTGTTGGATTATCTGATGTTGGTGTCTTGTCATTGGATGTAAACACAGAGTGTTGTTATAAAAGTTTCTCTAATACCCAAATAATTATAGGCTAGTGTATTTAGATCACAATACTTAAGATAAAAATTATAATTTTGACTAGCCTCTTCTGAAAATGTAATATAATAGTTTATTTCGTTCTGTATAATCCTCCAAGTTAACACAAAAATTTCCTACAAAGAAGTCAAAATAATCCTGTTAAGAAGCTTTCATAGTATGTTTCTATCTCTCCATTGTACTTTTATTTAAAAACACTGCTTCTTAAATAAATCTTGTTTTGGGAAGCCCTGGTATACAAAACAATATTTTGTAATAAAACAAGTAAATTAGAGGATGTTTATTTGCATGAGTGAAAGATTTTCTGCTTTAAAAGTATTATTGGAGGTCCCTTGATGAAGCTCCTGCCTGTTACACTGAAATGTGATTTGTGTTAAGTAATTTTGTGCCAACTTTTTGGAAATATATTGTTATGCAAATGGAAGCTCAGCTTTTCCACACAAAGAAAGTATTTCATCAATCACTATTATTAATTCGCACAGCAATATTAGCTACCACATGTGATAATTATATTTCAATATTTATTTTGAAAAAATTAAAAGTTAGTAAGACTAAATCAACTGTATGCCCACTTTATCCCTCTAGTGTTGAGCACTGGAGCTAGAGAGCTCATGAGCTTTGATTATGCCTGTTGTATATCTTTATTAACATCTTTGCCAGTGATCCTTACTGGGGTTGGAGGAGGTAGGAAAGAAAAGAGCGTATTTTTCGAATTAGCAGTTTTATATCAAGCAGCACATTCTAATGGAAGGCGAAGGCAAATTACGCCTATAGTCACAGTAGGGGGTTTTAGATTTTTAGATTATTTTTGGTCATAGAAGGAACATAGTTTTGCATAGCAAGGAGAGCTGATTTTAAATCTTGGTTCTCTTGATTGTTAGTAGTGTCAAGTTATGTAACTTCTCTGAGCTTTTGCTTCTCATCTTTAAAATAAAGATTATAATGCTCTCTTTAAAAGGTTATTATAAGAATAAAGAAAAATTATCTTTAAATTATCCTAACCAGTGTCTGACATTTAGGAGGCAATTAATCAACATATAAATGTACGTTTCCTTCCATTCTGACATAATAGAGATGCCCCTGTGTACTGATTTGAAAGCAGAGCTTTCTATCTATCCCTCATGCCCACTTGGATGTCTAGTCTGATAGGGTATCACTCTGCATCTGTTGATAGGTTGCTTTACATTATTTGATAAACATGTATGATTATCCAAACTAGCCTGGTAGAAACTTCCATGCCCGTCTTCTACCCTTTACACTACCACTCTCAGAGTCTGTGGCTGCTTTTGAACTTCAATGGTTGAGATGAATAGCTCTTATAGAAACTATATGGCCCCATGAAGTCTAAATTATTTACTATTTGACCATTTGCAAATAAAAAGCTTATAGACACTGGTTTATTTCCTAATACTTTATAACTAGATTTTTAAAATGTAGCTGATTAGAAATTAAATACTTGTTGACAAATAGATGCTGATTAATTGGAGAAGAGAAAAATGTGACGGTTCTTGTCCCAGAAGTATTTCTTAATTCTCTCACTAAAAATGATGGCAATGAAGACAGAGAAACAATGTAATTGAAAAGAAATAACAGAAAGATGGAAGCCAAAGAAGATGAGTTCTGCCATTAACTACTATTGCATATTATTTGAGTTATGCTGTCTTTGTTAGCCTAAGAGCTCTCATCTGCCAAACGAAAATAATTTCTGCTCAACCTAATATCATAAAGTCCAAATGCATATTTTTTACATTATGTAACCTTTATTTTGTTTATATGATAATGACCCCAATTAAAATACTCCCTACCTGATGACAAGAGTTCATGATATATTCATTCTTCTTTTCTAAAAGTTTCAGAGGAAGTGGTGTCCTTGGGGAAAAGCCAGATGTAAGTTAAGCAAAGATGAAGAAAGTATCTTTAGACAGTGTTTGAAGGTGTAGGAAACTTTATTTGACATGGAACAGAATTTCTAGAGAGCCCAATGGAGAGAGAGAGAGAGAGGAGGAAGAGTGAAGGTCAGAAAAGAGAAAGCAGAGCTTGGAAAGAGGAACTAAGGGGAAAGGTAGATGACCTTGCAGTGAGGGTACTAAGCATGGCGAATTTAGCTATTCAGTGTTTCCAACAGAAGCAGTGACAGCACATCCTAGTAGACAAGGTCTTCCGGTACTGCGAGTAGCTAGGATAGAAGACCTGGTAGTTGGCAAATTACAATTAAAAAGAGCCTTAATTGTAATTAAAAGTCTTAAAGAGTCTGGTCTTTAAGCAGCTCCTTTGGTCCATGAAATGGGCACTGATGTACGATGCACAGCCCTGGATTTGAGGGCAAGCCTCAATTTCTTCATCTATAGATTTAGAATACCTTCTTTGTCTACTTCATGAGACTATTCAAAAAAGTTAATGAGATAATGTGAATGTGTTTTGAAAACTGTTCAATTATAAGCCAATATTATTATTTTAGTGAGTATAGCAACTGAATGACCACAGAGAAATATGTGCTTTTAGTGTGATTCCAACAGAGCTGATGTATTTGTGCATGTGCAGGCAGACACACCACAGGCCCACACATACACACACAAGTGCAGATTTATTTCATACACTTATCTTTTTAGATGATGTGGAAGTAGGAATATAGTAAAATGTCCTCTGTGTGCTAGTCTCTTAGGTCATATTTTCTACTCATCAGGTTCCACATATCACCAGAAATTTTCAGAATACTATCTGCAGGTGGTGGTATTTAAATATTCGAAGTCTCACATAAATACCTTCTTACCTAGTGAGCAAAAGAAAGCTCACTGGGAACCCTTTCTATAATAGTAGTGCACAGGTATATCATCATTCTGATAGGCGTGTAATCTAAGGCTTTTACTGGGTTTCATCCATCTGGATTAACAAAGAGCCACACTGCAAATGATTCTGTTCACTCTGTGATGAAGGAAATGACCACTGAGGGGGGTATCATGCCATAGGACTAGAATCCTAGGTTTAGGGATATTTGTTCTTCCTCTTTTCAGCTCTATAGTAATGGTGTCCATATACTCTATTCAGTCGACTGGGAAATGTGATTAGAAAGAAACAAACATGGTTGTTTTTTAACAAAGAGATGTTATGTACTAATACACCAAATGGTGGTTCTTTTGTTATAATATAATAAATGCGTAGCTGGTGATTCTCCCAATGAGCAATTGGTTGGAAATGTTTTTATTGGTCATGATTTATGGATGACAAGTTTGAGTAATTATTAAGCTTAATTGCACTTAAATGATGGATTTTCCCCCCCAATTGTTTATCTTCAGGGCAAAGATGAAAGCAAATGTGTTAGAAAAATGCAGAGTTCAGTGGTTGCTAAATGAGCTTATTAATGTTTACATATGTAGCAATTTAGGATATTAATATGTATATGTTGGAATGAGCTGACCATCTCATCTCTCAGTCTGCAGAAAATCCTGCATAAACCATCACAATTTTACTTTTGGGTAAACACATAGCCGTTCTATTTCAATCACAAGTTCAAGCTGTCCTGAGATTAATTTTGGTCTATTTGTGGCTGTAAAAGTCCTTTCAAGAAAATGAAATTACTGTACCTACTTGGCATGCAGTAGGGCATCAGATCAAGAGCATCCAGCCTCTGCCAACTCTGGGGAGGGAGTGAAACTAGTCTGATCCCCAAGGGCTTTGCCTTATTTCCATGGAATGATTTCCTGGGAAGCCCATTTTACCTTTAATACAAAGGGTCAGCGAGCAAATTTGCCTGCTTTTGCAAAGGCCAGGATAAAACACTGAATTTCTATGCTCTAAAATCTTGTTGTTACTCCTTATTTCACCTAGAGATGATGTAGAATCTTATTAGGGACTTTATGGCTGAGGGCACAAGTGGTTTAAAATTCTCAGATAACAATACTATGTAATGGGCTGATCATGAGTTAGGCTGGCCTCTTGCAAAAATAAAAATAAAAATAATCCTCTCATTTTCCCTTTATCTCATTAGTTTTTCAATAAACACTTATCGTACAAGTTATAACATTCTTCTTCAAAAATAAGGCCTATATATATTAATATACATATATATAGAAAGAGAGAAAGTTAGATTATTTTTGTATATATTGGCCTTATATGTATAACTACACACACATATGTGTGTATGTATATATATATATATGTAGTTATATTTTAAATATAATGCACCAGGTGCTTTTTGTTTTTAGGAACAGAAATTCACTTGGTTGACCTAAGAAAGAGAAATTTATTATAATTTTATACATAAATTATATTTATATGTATTATATTTATTTTTATATTTATTATTTACATTATAAATTATATATAAATTTTATGTATATAAACTTATATACATAAAAATAAGGAAGTCAGGAATTTTGGTTATGTATCTGGGTTTTATACAAGAATCTAGAAAAATCTATACTACTAGGTTTCAAAGAAGAACAGGTTCAGTGGTGGTGCCAGGTTCCCAGAGACTGGAGCCATTTTAGGAGTGAGACCTTAGGAACTGGGCATGTAGTATTTTAAGATTCATCAGCCTTAGGGACCTGATGATTACTCTTCAACAGCAGGCGTTCACTGATCCCCATGCTAAGGTTTCACCATTTACAGAGACATCGCAACTCTCCACACCTCTGCTTCTCTGCTCCTACTGTAATTAACTTCTATCTTGGGCTTTGCTTACACATGCTTTCTGCTTACTCATAGTTTTTAGACATTTATGAATTCTACTTACTGCCTTACGTCTATTAACTGTTCAACTTTATGTTTCTGCACCAATTTCCTGAGATGGAAGATACGATTGGGGTAGTTGGTCATCAGTATCCCAGTTAGGCCACTAGTGAGCATATAGATTCGCTGCAGTTGGGTCACATGACCAATATTCATCAATCAGCTGTTGCCAGGTCGATACGAATGATAAGCTCTGCCCACTTAGTGCCATTCTGCACATGAGTCTATGGGCAGTCTAAGGCTCAGCCTTTCACTACAATGGGTTTTCTCAACCGACTATGTCAATTAGAAGGAGACCAATATTCCCATACTCATCTTTGTGCCTGGTTTTCTAAGAGAAGAGAAGACATGTTTTCCTATATTTTATTGTTATTCCATAACAAATATTAAATATGTACAAAAAATTGATTAGGTACCATGATTAGGACAGGTCCCCTCAGATTAAAGGCAGAACAATCACATTTCTACCCATGCTGGCATTTAAAACACCTGTTTACAAAAGCAACACATGGTTATTTTCTCAAGTCCTTTCCTGTTTATTCAAAGTCCATTGGTGTCACCTGTTCCTTAGAATTTCATACTCTATTATGCTTACTCGTGCCAAGGCCTTGTAGTTGTAAGAATTACATATAAGTCCTGCCTAGAATAGGCATCTACCTCTAGCTTCCTTCTTATCTACCAAAGTCACCTTGTGTATACAAAGATGATAATATCTGCTCCAAACAGAATTCTTGTGCTGTAATTCAGAGAAAAGGACACATTTACCTCTCTTAACTCATTTATCTTTCTGGAAAAGTATCATGGTTAATTCTCTTCTCCATTCAAATGGAAAATTTCAGCAAAGTTCTGTAAAAAGAAAGAAAAAATCCCAAAAACCTCTAATAGAAAGCAATAGTCAAATCAAAACTTCTCAACACTTTGAATACAACTAAATCGCTAAAATATTTCAGTGAAATTAAAATATATGATGTAGTGCAGTATATATTACATAATAAAATATAAAAAATACTTTGTTTTTGAGCTTTTGGAGTTTACAAATATTTCATATGCATTCTTGCACCAACTCTGTTAAGTAGGCAAGAATCATCATCTCTCTTTGAGGGATGGCACATATTTTGTGTGTCCACGTACACACACATACACACACACACACACGGTTTGGATATAGAGCTGCTTGGGACCAAGAGTAGTTAAGTGAAAAGAGTGGGGTTTTGAGTGGGTCTGTCTGTAGGTTTAAGTCCTCCTTCCACCGCTTTCTAGTTGCATGACTTTGTGGTAGTTACTAAATATTTCCTAGGATATCTCAGTTTTGTCACATGCAAAATGAGGATTGTTGCAGAGCTTTTATGAAAACAGAGAGGAGATCATGTATGTAAAGCATACTTGGTAAATGACACCTACGAAGTGCTCAATAGGCAGAACTAGCACTTTGGTCCTTCTCTTCAGGGGTCCCTCTACTCCACTGTACTTTAAGGATTAAAAATAACATTTTCTCAGAGAAAAGTACTGAAATGACCAAAAACTAGAGAGGATACATATTCATTCTTTTTATCCCAAAGCATTTACCTAGTATCCAAAATAATATTCAGAGCCCTGTGCCAGGTAATGGAAAAGTCCTGAGACATACAAGGACAATTTGTTTCTTTACTATTGCAGTCAATGAAAAGTATGGAGGAGAGTGAGGGCAGGTGGATACGTCAGCTTCCTGGGACATTGGTCTAAATTATTTTAATGGGCTTTAGTGAACTCAAAGTAGGCAGGCAAGTGTTAAATATAAAAGACCTAGTTAGGTGGTCCCAGATAGAAGGAAACACTGAAATTTCAACTTCAACGAGAGGTTACAAAATAAATAAGGACAATTTGGTCTCTAAACATCTACTATTTACTGCACAGTTTCTATTAATCTCAGTGAGTTTGGGGTGCCCTTCTAAGTGCTCACACATGTACTCTGAAGCAGTATGGCTTATAAACAGCCTCCTGTCTTCTGGGCTGTTTCATGGGGAATTCTTTTTTTCCAGGGCTGCTTTTGAACTGATGAGTCAAGCAGTTACCTGGTATATTATCAATCCTTGTAAACTTGCCCTGAGATGTGTGACACATATAAACAGTAAAAACCTTAGACTTCCCTGTATGAGGATGCAGTATTTGCTTGGCTCTAGAAGGGAAAGAAGCCACTAGAAATCCCGCAAAAGCAGACTGGAAAAGGCTGCAGTTCTATTCCACATTTGCCAAAAATCATTCAACACCAGCTTTAACTAAAAGAAATATGATAGTAAAAAGATAAACCACTTTAAATATATTTAAAAGTAAGGCAATGTATTCATTACAATATGGTTTGCATTTGGCATTTAAAAATATCAAACTTTTTCCCATAGAGATAGTATCTTCCTTCCTAAAAGTAGACAATTGAAAGATGTTTCTCTCTCTCTCTCTTTCTCTCTGATCTACAGCCTGTCTGGCCCCAGTAGTTTAATGAGTTTTCCTTTCCCTTTATTTTCCTTTTTTTCCCTCTTTCTTTCTTTCTTTTTTTTTTTTTTTTTTGCTTAAACTCTTCTTGGCTGGTGAAAATTTCTCAATATTGACACCACATTCCTACCTCCCTTTTGTAGTTTCTTCTGCTTCATGGTTACCTATTGTCATCAGTTTCTCTGAGGCTGAGTGTCTGTACTAATACCTCCTAAGATGTTTTAGAATAGTCAAGCATAATCTATCTTTTATTCCTGATCTTAAAAAGAGACTCAGAGAGAGAAATAGAGAAAGAAATTAAATCTCCAAAACCAACCCACTGTCTTATGCAACTATTACCTTCTGTGAGCCAGTCTCATTTCCATAACCACCTCCACCCTTTCACTTTGCACAATGCAAAAGGTAGAAGTTTCATTGCAATTTTTATGACAGTGACTTCATTCCCCTCACAGTCATCATCAAGCCTATAGGTATATCAGAGTGGCTTCAGTGCTTATGCATGTGTTTGGGGGAATGTGCACATACCTTAATCTAAATTTTAATATGATGCTTATCCTCCAGTTTCTTCTATTATAGGAGTAAAATATGTATGCTGGCACTTAGAAAAAAGTTCAAAAAAAGCATACTAAGCACATTTTGCATGTGATTAGTGAGACATCAAAGCTATATCTGTTCATTCTCTTGAGAATTTCTTATTTTTTTTTCTTTTATTAAATTGTGGAAGATGGATAGATCACATTTAAGTTTTACCAAAGTAAGTTCAAGAACTTGATCTGTTGTTGCCAGTTGTTTTGTACAGTCAGTGTTCAAAGTACAGAATAATATTAACAGTTATCTTGATTCAAATGACCTTTCTATACAAAGCAAATGACATTTTTAGACATATTCTGGGAGTTGGATTTTTCATTCAAGTGCTGCTCGACAGAGTGACAACAGCTGAAAAATGTGCATCACCATTGATTGAAGGGTATGTATGTGGGAAGCCCTTCTTTCAAATGAGCAATTCATTGAAGGTTAAGGGAAAGTGTTTCTCACCCATAGGGTGGTATAAGAGAGAAGATAGTTGTCTATAAATTCTGTCCTATCCTTTTTCCTTTTCCTATGGACCACCTTCCAAAACCTGGATACAAACTGTCATGGACAGGTGAGATAAAGATAACTAGAATCTATATAGAATTCAGCAAAATCAGCAAGAAAAAAATCAAACATAATAAAAATAACAAAAATAACAAAAATCCCCATAATAAGTGGCAAAGGACATGAACAGAAACTTTTCAAAAGAAGACAGACTAATGGCTAAAACCACATGAAAAAATGCTCAACATCTCTAATCATCAGGGAAATGCAAATCAAAATCACAATGAGATATCACTATCTTCAGTGAGAATGGCCTTTATCAAAAAGTCCCAAAACAATTTCTTTTTTTAGTGTTTCGTAGTTCTCCTTCTATAAATCTTTTGTATCTT
>VBSM01003157.1:35686331-35756061 GCA_008086735.1 Cheirogaleus medius
TTATCCTGGATAGAGCTGGAGCCCATTCTACTAAGTGAAGTATCTCAAGAATGGGAAAACAGGCACTACATGTACTCACCATCATATTGGTATTAACTGATCAACACTTACATGCACATATAGTAGTAATAGTCATCAGGTGTTGGGCATTTGGGGGGGATATATTCACACCTAATGGGTGCACTGTACACTGTCTGCAGGATGAACATGCTTGAAGCTGTGATTCAGGTGAGTCAAAGGCAATATATGTAACCTAAACATCTGTACCTCTGTAATATGCTGAAATTAAAAAAATAACTATATAAATGAAATCAAACATTATTTAGCTTTTTGAGATTAAAGATTTTTTTATCATAATTCCCTGGAGATCATACAGGTTGTTTCCTTTTTGTTACCAAGTAGTATTCCATGGTATACAAATATCACAGTTTGTTTAACCATTCACCCCCTGGAAAACATCTGGACTCTTTCAAGTTTTGGGCTATTATGAATAAAGCTGCTGTGGATGTTTTTGTGTAATTTTTGTGTGAATATATGCTTTCATTTCTCTGGGATAAATGCCTAAGAATGCAATTACTGGGCCATATGGTAATTGCATGCACAGTTCTTAAGAAATTGCCAAACTGTTCTCCAAGATTCCTATACCATTTTATATTTGTATCAGCAATGCGTGAGTGATCCAGTTTTACTTCATCCTCACCAAAATTTGATGCTATTGCTATTTTTTATTTTAGCCATTTTGATAAGTATGTAGTGAATATGTAGACTTTGTCATTGTCTTATTTCACCTACCACATTTTTTTCAAAGTTCAGCTATGTTGTGGCATGCATCACTAATTCATCCCTTTATCACCAAATAATGTTCTATTGTATTGATATACCACATTTTGTTTATCCATTCATGAATTAATGGAAAAATATGTTTAATATAAGAAAATGCTTTCTGAATTTCTTCTTGTTAAAATACTATTTATAAGTGTAGCCTCTATTTTAAAAAGTACCAGGCACTGTATTAGATGTTTGAGGTATATTCTGTAACAGAAGTTTCATAACAACTCTATGATACCACACATGATGAGAAAATTGGAAACTCACATATTAAATAAAGCTTTGGAAAGAATAATGAATTTATTAGGAATATTTATTTAACTTGGCTAAGTCAGTTTTGAAAATAAAATTTTAATACCTCCAATTCACTATAGACCCCAAGGAAGAAAGCTTCCTTGTCTTCTATTTGGTTAATTCAAACATTTTGGCCTGCTTGGACTAATGGAGAAATTCAAGTTTGCCAGACCTGACTTACTATCTGAGTAATTTTACAGATAAAGAAATTAAGATTCATTTGTTCACTGCACAAATATTTATTGAGAGTCTAATGTGCATTATTAGGTCTACAGTAGGTACTGTGATTTAGAGAGGCTAATTAGCTTAGCTAAGGTAACAAATTTAGCAAAAGCAATGATTAAATACTACGCATTGCATATTGAGAGTAAAAGTTTATCTGTAATACTTATTTTCTCTGGATCCTAATTACAGTAATCCAGGGAAATATTTTAAACCTAAGTTACTTCATTAGTGATCTTTAATTTTTTTCACAAAAGTGAACTATTAAGCATTATTTTGAAAATAAATTTCCTATTTTGCTTGTGAAATGCATCATATTATTTGACTTTACTGGCAAAGAATCCAATAGCTGAGCTACCTGAGATATTAGCTTCCCATTGTAAGTTTTGTGCAACCTCATTATGTATAGCTGGAATACAGATATTGAGCACAATACATCATTAAGTCTCTAATAAACTTCAGTCACTCCTTTACCACTTTCCCCCATCCCCCACTGCCAATGACTAATTTATCTGGAGCAGCACTATGCATAAGTTGTCTTTGAAAAGGAGGGACATGGCATTATCAGTCACTGCATGAATGAATTATAGCCAGCTCCAACATGGAAGAGAACAGATGATTACAATCAATAATCAATCAAAGAACCAGTGACAGCAATCATACATCACTTTCCACTGTGGAATCTTCACTCAAAGCTTAATATTGCAAAATCCAATTTCTGGGTGTATTGTTGCTCTGCCTTTGTCCTGAATCTGCTCCTGGTTTGGAATAAGCCTGGAAGGTGGCGCACTGCTACTAGGATCTTGACTCTTTTGGAAGGTTAGCAACAGTAGAGCTAACCTGAATGTGAGAGAAGAAAAGGACAATTGTTCTAGCTTTTACCTGAGTCGTTATTACTCAATTGTACCCCATTTTGTGTTATAACAAAGGTATATCATTGCAGTACATCTCTCATTAAGCTTATGCATTTTGTGAAACTTGTTGGCAGACATTTTATAACTACAAGTTGAATCATGTCCAGTAAAATATACTGTCTAATAAAAGGTATGGTCACCATAAAACCTGAATTAATTTAACAAAATTGACTGGGAGGTTTATTGGAAAGTGAAATGCTTTCACAAAACACTAAAACAATTCTTCAAGGGAAACAATATAAAAAAATACAAAAGCCATTCTATTTCAAATAAAAAGAATATATTCTGGGAAAATTGGTACACAGAGATTTTCCAAATTCAGTCATTCAACACCCATTTGCTTAGCATCCATTATGCACTGTATCCCTGCCCTTAAGGGACAAAATATCTGTTATAAGAAAAAAGCAAATGTCTTATCACGCAGTACAGAGTGCTCAGTGCTGTAGGAGAGTATGTTCAAAGTGCTTTGGGAGTACAGAGGAGCAAATATAACAGCCTAGGGCAGTCGAAGTCTTCTATGAGAAGGTGGCTTTTAAATTGGGAATGGAAGAAAAGTGAGGAAAGTTCAGTCCACACACAAAAGCAGACAAACACTGAGATAGGGTAGGAGAACAAAAGAACATGGCCTATTCAAGCAACAATGTAGTCTGTGTAGGAGAGAAAGGAGCAGGAGGTATTGGTGGGAGGAAGAATGGTACATGGGAGAGGGGAGAAAATGGAACCCTAAAGATATGTTGGACCCAGATTTTAAAGGGCCTCATATGCCAACCTCCCCTAGAAGAAAAGTGAATAGACCAACTTGGCACTTCAAGAAGCACTTGAATCTGACCACAAACATGGAGAAAAGACAAAAATGGGAAGGTGGGGAGAGAGGGACTAAGCAAGGCTCTTGCTCCTAATTTAGGTATTTCGCTCAGTAAAACTTTTTAACTTCCTCTAAGAAAGGACTTTCTAGAGATATGGCCATCACCAGAGATGTCTTCCCTCACAGATCCAAAGGGAAATTTACCAAATTGGGAGCAAAACACTGTTTTATCACTATAAAGATGTCTAGTAAATTTCAGGGTATCAATCATCTTCAAGCCTGAATATTTTTGGGGAAGAGGCAGCCTCCATTACAGATCACTGAAGAGGGCTTCCAATCTTTAAAAACTACAAGGCAAAAAGTTGTTGTGTTTGATTTAATCACACATCTAAATCATCTTCAAAAATGTGTTTGGCAAAACACCAAATTCCATCCATCACGGGATATGTCCCCCTTTCTTTCAAGCTAAAATTAATTTTAATACTGATTTTGCTTCTGTTTGAAGGATCGTTTCAATGTTTTATGAAAGAAGTTTAATTCCCAACAAGACTCCTATACATTTTTGCAGAGAAGTTTGGAGTGTTTGAAATGATCTCCTTTAAAGTTCTATATTGTCTATAATCAGGCCCTCTCTGAGAACTAAGTCTGGTTATTATTTTCTTCACGTAAGATTTAGACTCAGCACAGTGTCTTTCTGATTTCAATCACCCTTAAGGGGATAGAAGGTGTCAATAAGAGGGTACAAGGATCCAATGCTGTTAAAATGTGGGGTTATTGGATGTGATTATTTTTATACTGGAGAGTTTAATCACGGACTCTGATTTTTCTTCATCTGAGTTTCCTCCTTATCTCATCATGAGAAAACCATCTCCAGTCTAGAGGACAAACACAAACTGGAAACAATAAGTTGCTGTACTTTTGCTTCAGGAAATAAAGAAATAAATGGAGTAATAAGTAAATAAATGGATAAAGTAATATTTTTTAAAAAAATCTCTTTTACGATATATTTAGACTTGGGCTGAAAAACATAAACAAGAAACTGTTGGGTAAAATTTTGAAATTATTAGCTTTCATGCATTCTAAAATTAGGCTGTTATGGGTGGTTTTTTAGAAATTAGCTTTTGCAAAATGATGTTTTCCATTCAATGTTGGAATGTAAACACAGCGCCTGTTGAGGCTGCTGCCTGGAGGCAAACACATAGTTAGCTGAAATATTCTTCCTGGATATAAATATCTCCCGGGATTTCTAACTTGGAGATAAAATTACAGTCTAGGAGAGGCAGCTACAGTCCACAGCATGTACACATTTTTGGACTTCCTAAAGCCTTCTCACTTCACCAAATATCACAGGCCTTAAAAAAAAGAAAAGAAAAGAAAAAGAAAGCAAGGGAACAAAGATATAGATTCTTAGAGAAAACAGCATACAGCTTTTCACTGCCTGTCAATGCAAAGTGTTTATTTCACCCTTGAGAGATTGTTATTATGCCTCCTGCTAGTTGTCTAAAGCCAAACAATGGTCTCCTCATATTTTATGTACACCCATGTCTTAAAGTCCTGCTTTACCTCTCTGATCAAGTACAGCTCTTATCAATGATTACTAGGATTTTCTGTCTTCTGCCTATACCTGCGGGATTCTCCTTTGTTGCCAACAATCGAGATCTTACACTTTTCTTTAGGCTCTGGCTGTAGCCACCTAACTGAACTTCCTATCCTGGATTCCATATGTTCATGACTTATCCCTGGGAGAATCGTCCTAAAACAGACCTAAATATTTCATTTCATGCCAATGCCGTGCTGTTTTGGTTACTATAGACTTGTAGTATGATTTAAAGGCAGGTAATGTGATGCCTCGAGTTTCATTCAGTTTCATTCTTTTTGTTTAGGATTGCTTTTCTTATAAATGTAGTTTTTCTTTTAATTGTGGTTATAAATTCCTTTATGGCAGAGGTTACCTGTTCTGCTTTTTTATTTTCCCATTGAGCCTTACAAAGTATCAGACACAAAGTAAGTAGGTTTTTTCATAAAATATATTAAAGGAATGAATAAATGAATGAATGAATGATGTATGATGGGTGGCATGGCCTCAGCACTGAGGTTGGCAGCTGGTCTGAAGCTGACAGATATATGAGTAAAAAATTAAAATTAGCTTCTTGTTTTTTCCAGAATGAAAGCAGTCTAATACTGGCAATTATATGTTAACCAGCAATTTGGGTTTGGATATTAGAATGTAACTTGATTGTTGGGATTTCTTCCAGCCTTGTCTCTAATTCAATATATATCATTCCAGAAAGGAGAAAGGGCATAAACAAAGCTGTGTAGATAAGAAGCAACATGGCTATATGAAAAATTTAGAAAGAAGGACATCCTGATTGGGAATAATAGGTTTGAGTTGAGAAGCTGGGAAAGGTAAGGTTCTCTGGAGGGTAGACCTGCCTTTAAGTGGGAGCCTTGAATGCCAGCCCTGAACGGGTAGGCTTGATGTGACATGGACAAGGATTCATCTTTCAAGGATTCTAATCTTTAAATGTGTGTAATTAGAGGAAAATTTCTCACTTATGTTATCCTTTAGAAATTATCTGGGACATCTTAGAATCATTTCCCTTCATATACAATATGGTAATAATTTTGTAAGTAAGAAAGCAGCCGGGATTGAAGGTGTGTGTGTGTGTGTGTGTGTGTATGTGTGTGAGACTTGGAGAGAGAGAAAAGGAGGGGAAGAGAACCCCTGTATGATCCAGGGTAGGTAGGGGCTAAGCGGACATTTGAAGGGAGAGCCTGTGAGTATCTGAGAAAGAGAGTCCCAGTGCTTCTGATTTGGAGAGTGGAGTGAGTAGGAAGAGAAAAACAAAGATGGAGAAAAGTAGGACGAATAGTCCTGAAGTTGGGAGAACTCTTTGAATACTTGTAGACTGTAGATTGTAGATGTGTGTTTACCTTTTAAAGGACAGGGTTTGGATCTCAGTATTTTCTGGTCTCATTTCAGACTTACCTCAAGCACAGAGCAAGGCAAGCTGAGGACAGTGGGGGAGGTAGGAGAGGCTGTTAGACAAGGTACTGCCACCTCTTGGTAGGAATCAACATCACACATTCTCCGGTTTCCTTAGACACAAAATGAGGCTTTTCAACTCATCATCGTAGGACCTTGCCAGCCTGTAAATTCTCCAAATTGAATTGATTTATTAGATTAAACATGTTATTCTGATTTCACCCTTTGTTTTAGATGGGTTAGTCTAATTTCCGCAAAGAAATTATCATGGGCTTCAGAAAGCACTGTTTGAATTCAGAAAGCACTGTTCGAATTGAATTTGCTTCTATGCTAATGTCTCCCCTGTTTTTAGACAGAACACAATTGTTATTCACAAGGTGGATGGGGATGGGAAATGGGGCTCCTACCTTCTCCTGTCAAAGAGGTAAAAAGAATGGCAGGCAAACTGAATTTGAATTTCAGAGCTTCCAAAAATTTTGTAGCCTAGTGTTCTTAAAGTAGAACTCAGGAATCATTTGTGGAAGATTGGAATGTGTATGTGGCCTTCCTACTGTTGACTTCAAAATCTACAGTCTCATTAAACCTCTTTTTAGCAATCCTGTATATATACCTGTCATCTATTATCAACTGTTATTTCGCCTAAAATATTATTTATTATATTACATTTTCAGCCTATCACCTCTTCTCTCTTTGTCAAAATATGATTGTGTGTGTGTGTGTGTGTGTGCATGTATAAAAGTATGGACAAGAGCCAGCTCAAACCCTTATGTTCTGTATATCTAAAAATATTTCCTGGCCACTGTAACTTATTTATTCACAGGGGAACTTGGCTCTGTAATTTATTATTTGCCATTTGATTGGATTTTCATTAAAACTACACTATCACTTATTTGAAGGAAATTAAATTGTATCATATTTCTGTAATCAATTTGGATACCTCTGTGGAGATTTTAGTCAGATTTTTTTTTTGTTGTTGCTATAAGGGAAACTTTGGTGCTTTAATATATTTTTTTTACATTGATTATCTGTCACGAGCATGACACCGACTTGAGTTTTCATGTTCCCTAAAAAACTGTCTTTTCTTTTCATACTTGTGTCTTGTAAGCTGCTGGCTGGCCTGTCTTATGGCTAAGACTTTCAATGAGGGAGTGAAGTGCATTTTCCCAGGAAAAGATATTTGCTAAGGGGTGAAGCTTATGGTGAGCATTATTATTGAGTAGAGGTCCTAGAGAGTCAGCAAAAAATTTGGAGCTGATAGTGTTTTCTCCGAGAAAGTAACTGGGCAGCAGAAAATTGGAAGCTGTGACTTGCTCTTGATTAGTGCTTTATTGTCCTAAAAGTCTTTCCAAAGGCATGGTCTCCTTTGGTCCTCATAGCCATCTAGTGATCCAAGCAGAGCAGGTAACATTGCCTCTTCTCTGCAGATGACAGAAAAGCAGCTCAGTGTCTTCATGAGACTTACCCAGATAAGTGGAGAAGCCAAGAGGGGGAGCTAGAGCTTAATATACCTATGCAACATTCCTCTCTCCCCATTCTTGGCCATCTCACTCATAATTTATCCTTGTTCAAGGACCATACGGTCTTCTCCTTCTGTTCTATTGGACAAAAGCAAGTGAACTCAGAGCTGTGAAGACAATTTTAATTATATCTTCTCATTACCCTCAACACTGTTGATGATTCTCGTTAGTGCCAAAAAAAAAATAATAAACTTGGGGGAGATTAAAATATTTAATCTTAATTTTCTATGATGTATGGAGATAGCTTTCGTAATCCTGAGGATAGAAAATCTGAATTCTACTCCCAGGTCCTCCATGCTCTAACTCCATGACCTTTGCAAAGTCCTTTTATTCTTGTGAATGGCTTAATCTCCGAACTGGAGAATAAGGGCATGAGCAGATAAGCACAAGGATCTTTCCTAACCTCAGTATTTTATATGGTTTGGGCCTGAATTTTGCCTTGTTTGTGGGACAGAAGGGAAAACACCCTTGTCCTTCATCCTTCCTAAGTAGCCAGGACTTGGCCTTTCATCCCTGATAGTCATGTTAAATGGTGTCAGTGGCTCTCAAATTCCTGTGACCTGCTTCTTCTCCACACTTTTATAAATGAGCCTATGACTTTGGTCCTGTATCAGATCTTTGGGGTAGCTTTGAATATGATATCTGGGCATAAAGAGAGTAGTTTAAAAATCTCACTGAGTGTGTTGCTTCTACAAAGATAGACACACATACACATATATATCATTATAGAGCTGTACCTTTACATTTATTGTAATATTACTTTTACACTTAAAATAAGTATATACCTATCTTGCTACTTGTTCAAGTAGCTCCTGAAGTAAAAATGCAACACAATGTAAAATTTTTACTATAGAATAATCCATCTGTCATCTTGGATGCACCCTCTTAATCTGAAAAAGTTTAAAAATGTTTTATTCAAGAGCATTCACTCAAAAGTATTGAAAGAATAAATGGGTGTAAGTGTTTAGCAAAGGCATGTTTAGAGTACATGATATATGATATTTTAAGATTTGAATACATTTTTTAAAAAATGAAATACATTTAAGTACAAGTAATTTAAATTAAACCACAGAACCAGAATGTCTAACTATGAAGTTGGGGAATTACTTATGCTGTGGTACCACAAACATTGCAGAATTTCTGTTTTTTAAAAAAAATGGTCAAAAATTCTAATGAATTAGGGGCTGAGAAATTGTATTTTGGAATTCTAGCCTAAAAGGACCATAGAAAATTAAAGAGCAACTTGGAAGAGGTTTTCAAAGTTGTTATAAGAGGATGAGTTGGAGATGTCGTGAATGTTTATCCTGGAGAAGAAATAGAGAGATGTGATAAATGCCATTGAATCTTTGAAGTTCTGCCAGAGATAGTTGAGCTTAACCTGCCTTGTAGTTCCATTAATTCAACCCAGTGGTTAAGAAGATGAAGAGAGACAGATTTTACCTCTATGTGAGAAATAATAGTCCATTGGTCAGATCTGTCAGGAGACAGAATGGGCTCCCTGGGGAGGTCAAGTTCCTTGTCAAAAAAGAGGCTAGACAGAATGCTTCAGAGAAGTGCTATCAAATAGAAATACATTGTGAACAGAGCAAGATGTGTGGTTTTAAAATTTCTCATAGCCACATTAAAGAAGGTAAAAAAAATGGTTATAGTTGTATTACCATTCTGTTCAACCCAATTATATTTAAAATGTTATCATTTCAGTATAAAATCAACATACAATTATTAATAGGTGATTTTACATTATTTTTGCCCTACTAAGTCTTAAAAATCCGGGGTGTATTTTATACTTACAGCTCATCTCAATTTGGACTCGTAGTGTTTCAAATCCTCAATAGCTACTTGTGGCTAGTCCTGCTGTTTTGAATAGTGCCATTTAGAGCAAGCAAGCATAAAAACCAACCTTGAATTGCTGTAATTCGGGAAAGTATTCTTATTGGAAGAGCACAGGGGAAGAACGGGCACAGATTTAGACTGACAAGACAGTTTCTAAGCTCTAGAGGAAAGGGGAAGATAACTTATCACAGATCACCTTTATCCCATACACGACTCTTGTATGGATTATAAAAAATAGCCCCCTCTGGACAAATAAAGCCAAAAAAGTGCCCCTGATCCTTCTTCCACACCAGGGAAAGTCTTGAGTAGAGAGCAGAGCTAGAGTTCAGCTCTATCCTTGCCGACTGAGCGGAAAGACCTCCTGAGGCACTTCCTGGCACCTATGCACCTATGCACCTGTGGCATGCCAGAGCCCGTTCCTGCTATGACTGAAAACTGCAGTATTCAGCAGTGATTCTTACACTTTTAGAAGCCACAGGTCTCTTTCCGAATTTGATAAAATCCATGAAGCTCTTGCAAAAGAAAAAATTGTCAAAAATTTAGTGAGTGGCAGTGGTCCACGGACTACGCCTCAAATCTTGAACACTTTGAAATTCAGGGACATGTGATTTACAGACCTGGCTACAGTAATGGTTGACCATATTTCTTGTTAGGGCTTTAATTTGGCCCTCTTGTTTTAGGGGCCAGGGGACTAGGAAAGGAGAAGAGGAAAAGATATGTTTATCTCTCCCCTACCTAAAACAGCCTTTATGGATGTCAATTGAATGCTAGCTGTTTTCCTTGTTTATTTTGCCAAGTCATTATTATCTTTCAACTCTGAGGATTTTTCTCCTGCTGTTACTGGATCTTCCCCAAAGTTCTCCCCTTGTTATGCTGGGGGAAGAGCACCTGGTGAGAACTAAATTGAAGCTCTGAATATGTTGACACCAGACAAAGAACAAGCAGGTCATTTGGTCTATTTTTTAATGTGCTCCCCATTGGCATTTCCTTCCAGTTTTTCTCTTATGGCACCACAAGACGCTCCTCCCCTGCTGCCTGCTTCCTGTTGTGATCGATGCTGATGGTCATGCAGGTTACATTTGATATTGAGAATAATTAACTCCGCATGCGGGGGCTGCAGCTCACTGCCCCAGGTGATACCTCTCCTCTGCTCTTCCATACATGTCAGGATTCTCTAGAATGGTGAGAAGAAAGAAAACTTGTGGGGCTTTAGTCTTCTCAGTCCTCTGCATAATAAGTCTGTAGTATATATACATATAAATACACATACATATATGTATACATGTGTGTGCATGTGTGTGTATGTGTGATGTGTGCATAATCTCTCTTTTAAAAAGAACTTTACCCCCTTGGCTTGACTGAATGCAGTTTGGAAAAGTCAAGAACTTGACAACAGGTAACAATTTTCTTTTTCTGCCTGAGTTATAACCTTTATACTCACCCATTAAACCTAATGAAAGTTAAGTCAATGAGAGTAATACTGTGCTATATTATGCCGTTGCAATTGCCTCTGCAGCTCAGGTTGGGGACAGAACAATTAAGAACTGTTTTAAAAATGTTTAGCAGTTCAGAGGTGTGTGATAAATAAAGGGGAAGAAAAAAAAACATTCTAAGAAACCTACAGCACATCCAATCTGCAGAGAAGATAAGCTGCCGGATTAGATGGTAGAAGCAAGGACCTCATTCACTCAGAGTCATTTTTATGCCTTGGGGAAGAGTAGCTTCTTGGGATTTAGTTTATCAGGGTCTGTGAGATATTGAGTCTGTCTTGGAAGCTGCTCCCCAGGGATTGTGGGGAAGTACAAACCCAAAGAACAATTCCTGAGATTGCCTGTAAATGTCTGGAGATGTCTTCTGGTGTCAGTGGATGCAAGAGGAAGTGGTGAAAGGAGCAGGACTTTTTACCACCCTGATGCTCTCCTGCAGTGCTACGTAGAAGATGGTAAATGGTCATATTCTCTTGATCACTTTCCTGTCTACGAGCCAATCATCCTGTGACTTTTTTGAAAATTGCTGACAACCTCAAGCCAGCTCAGTTCCCTTATGAGTGGCCTCCTAGTACTTTTGTGATGGGAAAAATCAGGTAAAAGTTTCCGTATCATCATTAAGAAAATTCTTCCATTGGGTAGTGTTTAATGAACATTGAAGAAAACAATTCCCTTGTACATGAGTAATGATACAAAGCTGCATGTACAGAGGTCTCAGGAAATGACCACAAGTAGTTATAATAAGAATCATCTTTGGAGAAGAGATTTTTTTCTTATTTTACCTCCTATAAATAGCTCCATAGGAAGATTATTAATATTTTGAGACTAGAGGTCATGTATTTTCTAACATTTTATCTTAGCAGTAGGCTGTCACGTTCCTTCTACAAGTGAGTACTGAATTCAGGAATAGAATATAGGAACTAAGAAAGCAATTAAAAAAAGAAAAACACATAATGATTCCTACCCTTACGGGGCTTACATTGGATTTGAGGGGAGTCTTCCTAAATGCATATGCACATGGGTACACATAAGCAACATTAGAAATGTCACCTGCTAGAGAGCTGGAAAACTCTAAATGAACACAAAACAAGATTATGTCAACGGAGTATATAAGAGATCTACAGTTAAAACAGAAGATAGGAATGGTGTCGATTGGAATGTATGGATGCCTGGGGCTATTTAGGTGTGAAATTTGTAGAAGAGAACCCTACATTGGCAGAGAAAAGAGCTCAGAGCCATGATAGTGTGAAGCAAAGAAGTGGGAACAAACACTGTGTTTATGAAGGGGCAGCACAGCTTAGGTTGTCCAGAGCTAAAGAAACAGGCTTTCCTGCCTTTCTCAGACAACACCTGCATTCCTCTGACAACCCTTGCTTAGGGAAACCTATCAGAATGGCACTCGCCACCCAGCACAGTAACAGGATGAGAAGACATTAGCACTAGACGGAGCATGGAAGGCAACTGTGCCTAGTCTCTCGTGTTGCAAATAGAGAAACTGAAGCCCAGAGTCAATAAATAACTCGTTATTGTTAATTTAAAAAAAGAAACTAGTAAATTATAAAGCAGGGATTGTGACTAGGTATCTTGAGGCCTTGTCACGAGCTCTTTCTACCATGTCATTCTGTTTTTCAGTTGGCACTTGGGCTGCTGCTTGGCCAGTTCTCATGCTCTGTGAACCTATAAAGCAGATGGAGACGGCATGTAGCTTGGGGAGAGAAAGCCAAAGAAAAATTGTTTCTATCAAATTGCTCACAATGGATCCAATTTAGAAGTCTGTCAGAACATGGGCAGCTAACAAGAGACATACTCAGAGCTTGCCTGGACCTTCCAGGCAGGTGAAGTGAAAAGAGAACACTATCTGGGGTCAGGTGATGTGGTGTGAGGTACCAACTAGGTTTCCTTATAGGAATCATTTAGTTCATCTAAAGTTTCTCATCAGTAAAATCATGAGATAAACTCAGAATCCCTGTGAAATGATGAAATGTCATTGAATTTGTGCTGAAGTGGCTATAATCTTGGGGTCTTGTCTGAGACATCCAGTTGCAGGCATAAAGTGATTTTCTCAGCCTTCTCTTGGCCAAATTGGCAAGTGGCATCACGCACTGGCTTTGGCACATAACCAGGTAGCATTATATTTTATTGGGGCTTTTTTTAAAATTCTTGACCTATAAGTGAAAATGTTACTGTCCTGCTTTGTTCACGGAGCTATTGCAGATTGGGAGGGGGAGGGAGAGAAGATGTTCAGGGACGGTTGCTGGACATGCATTCATTTTAGCCAGCTTGTTCCACTCCCTCATTTATTTGGATGTATGCCTGCATTCAACAGCTGCGTAGTGAGCTCCTATTAGTAAGATCTATTACGCACTTTGGGATATACGGAGATAAATTCTGCCCGCAGGATTTACTAATAGTTAAGGTGAACAAAGCTAGTTATGCAAATAACTGTATATGCCATCAGATGAATTGTTTAGATGTTCAAAAGACCAAGGAAGAATACTTCCTCTTCATTGGAAGCTTTATAAGGCTTCATAGAGAAAATAGAACTGTAAAAGACCCATTGCAAAAATAAAGGGAGGAACATTTTAAGTTGAAGGAACTGCATGGGCAAAGAAACAAAGGCAAGGATGTTGAAGGGGTTATGGGGGGGGCATAAATGAGTTTTGCTAGGACAATCACTGGCACACATTTTTGATAAGGATCCAGGTAGTAAATGATCTAGATTTTTCAGGTTATACCATCTCTGAAACAACTACTCAACTTTGTCACGTAGCCCACAAGCAGCCATAGACAATCTATTAGTGAATGTTTGTGGCTATGTACCAGTAAAATCTTATGTACCAAATAAGTAGTAGGCCCTTAACCTGTAGTTTGCTGATTTCTGGACTCAGGTATATAGAGAGGGAACAGAAGGAACAGGCTGGAAAGGATGACTGGAACAGAATATCTAAAGCCCTCTATTAGCTATCCTAGTTTTATTATCTTGACTTTTCTTCCCTCTTTAGAGAATTTGACTCAAATTTCCAATTTTTTGCCTTTTTGAAACATAGGAATTGCTGCTTCTAAAATTATGTAGGTAACACTTTCTCACCCATCCTTAATATAGCCCAGTATCCCAAACAACTTTTGAGAGGCACCTTGTCCCAGCAGCTTGAACATAAATAATTAGTATAAGTTCCCATCAAATATATTAGTGCCAGAGTGACCAGCTGTCCTGGTTTCTCCAGGATGAGGGTTTTTCAGGAAAAAAAAAAACTTTCAATGCTAAAACAGGGACACTGCTGGGCAAACCAGGGCGTTTGGTCACCCTAACTAGTCGACATTAGCATCTCTAGTGGGAAGCAAGTACCCACATCAATTTTAGGCTGGTTACATATCCACTGAGAGTAAGAAATTGCTAAGCTAGCAGTTGTTTCACAGAAATAACTTCTACAAAGAGAGAGTAGATAAGCTAGGTAAAGTGATTTTCAGTGCCAAAATTAAATCAGTGGGATGCAAGATATGCCCAGTGCTCTTTTCACTGAAATCTCTGAAACCCCAGCCTGCTCTTGTCAGCCTGGGAAGGGCCTGGGAAGGTTCTGGGAAAACAGTGAATGACATTTCAGCAAAGATTTTTACAGTAGATGGAATATTTAGGGTTCTAAATTCTGTAGAAGTTTCCTATTAATATATAAGATATAAATGATTTGATCAACATATATCCAATAAAGTCTCGGGTTCTATATAATTACTTATTTCTCTGCGATGCTGAAAAAAAATGGATGTTTAGACATTTAGCTTCTAGAAAGTTTTAGGAAACATTCCTCACTGATTTAACTTTGGATCTAGATGACCCTGCACTGCATTTTTCCTGGACATATTTTCCTTTTTCTTTTAGAAGAAATCACTGTTGGGGGCTGAAATGTGATTACAGGAGATGAAGATATTAAGGACAATGTGCAGAGGTTTCTGATATGGCACTCTGAGTGTACTTTTTCATGGTCTTACAAACTTGAACTTTCAATGATGGAAACTGACCTGGTATTTGATGTTCCTAATTGGATTTGGGAGAGAATATGTAGATGAAAATGAATTCATACCATGTTATACACTGCCAACCCCAGCATTTAGTATCTCATTCCTGATGTGACAACTAGAGTCACCCTGGAGATAGAGGAAATTCTGGCTTTGATGCATTCCATTTAAAGATATTTTTTATAAATCACTTCTAGCCAGCTCCTTCTGTCAAAAACAGATGTTTCTATCTTAACGTCTCCATTTGCTCCCCTATCTGGGCACTTATCTCTTAGGCACAGTACATATTTTGCTCATAAGCAACTTCACTCCTCCTACAATCTTGCCTTTGTACCTCTTTCCTGACTACCCAGCAAAGGAAGTCCCCATAACTTATCCTCCACACAGTGAACCGTCTTTCTGCTTGTGCCTGTTGCCCTATTCCTAACATCCAGGGGTGGGGAACTTGCAGCCGTCTGATTTCAAGGATTTTTTTTTTTTTTAAGTACCAAGAAGGGGCAAGAAAAGCTTCACCTTTCTCTGCTGAACCCCTTTCAATGAAAGAATTTGTTCTGTAAACTTTGGATTCAGTTGAAACACTGCACTTTTAAGGACCAGGAAGGCCACAAGTTTTCTTAAGGCCTCAGGTTCCCCACCCCTGGGTGACATTAATTTTAATGGCTAATTTCACCTTTGTGAAATAGCATCTTCTGTTTTATAAAACATTCTTATTAACACAGGTGTATCTTTTATGATGCATAGCATTACCTGATTTTTAAAATATAAGCTATGGTTTTCATGACAGACTTTTATTTTATACTTCTTTCTGTTCTAGGCATGACTCTTATCCCCTCACTGAGATTATTTCATTTAATCTTTATAACTCCACATACTGTGCAGAAGAATTTTAAATAATGTATGTAGATACTACACTCTTTCAATAAAGTGGATCATAACTCTGCACTGCTTTGGTGTGGGCTGCCCACGGTGGCTCATTTCCAAAGAGTAAAGTATGGAAAGAGCAGGAAAAGAGTAACTTTATAGTAGGCAGACCTGAGACACAGTCCCTCAGCTAAGTGGCCCAGGTGGAGATCAATAGTGACAGGTGATTTTGATAGTAGGTGCCCTTCATGTGATGTGGTGAGGATGGCAATTACCTCTGGGGTCTTCCTCCCCCAAACCCATAACCCCAATCTAATCATAAGAAAAATATCAGACAAACCCCACCAGAGAAGCTTTCTGCAAAACACTGACCGGTACTCTGCAAAACTGTCAAGATCATCACGAACCCGGAAAGTCTGAGAAATTGTCACAGGCACAAGGAGCCTAAGGAGACATGAGGAATAACTGTGATATCCTGGAGCAAAAAGGGGAAGGAATATTAAATAAAAACTAAGAATATTTGAATAAAGGATAGACTTTATTTAATTTTATATATGTCTCTCTCTCTCTATATATATATATATATATATTTTTTTTTTTGAGACAGGGTCTCGCTTTTTCACCCAGGCATGAGTGCCATGGCATCGTCATAGGTCACTGCAGCCTCAAACTCCCGGGCTCAAGTGATCCTCCTACCTCAGTCTCCCTAGTAGGTGGGACTACAGGCATGCTCCACCACGCCTGGCTAATTTTTCTATTTTTTTGTAGGGATGGGGTCTTGTTTTTGCTGAGGCTGGTCTAAAACTCCTGGCCTTAAGCAATCCTCCTGCCTCAGCCCCCCAAAGTGCAAGGATCACAGGCATGCGCCACCATGCCTGGCCAATTTAGTAATAATTTATCAATACTGGTTCGTTTGCTGTGACAAATACACTAGACTAATGCAAGATGTTAATCACAAGGGAAACTAGGCGTGGGATATATGGGGACTCTCTGTACCATCTTCACAACTTTTCCGTAAATTTAAAACTATTCTAAAATTTTAAGAAGTTTATCTTCTAAAAAGTTAATGATAACAATAACCTGGAAGAAGAGGTGCGTGTACAAAAGTTAGGGAGAAAAACATTTGTATCTTTGTGAATAAAATGTTCCTGCTTTTCAAATTCAGGAACAATCCTGCTGTGTACAGCAGAAAACAAGGTCAAAGAAAAGAGTGTTTTGAAATTACCCAACAAGGAGAGAACATGGTCAGTGGCAAAAGTAAGTGCTAGAACTGTGTGCCAGTGTTGGAGGTCATGGCAGAGCAGACATAATGGGGACTTGGCAGGCATGTTCTCTTAATTGAAATGTCAGTCCTGTTGAGTACAATCTAGTAGGAGGGCTCAGAACAGAAAGAAAGGTGGCAAGGTGGCATCATACTTCTGAAATATTCATAATGTCAATGAACTTCAACTTGACAATGAAATGGATAGTAATGCATTTAGAAGAGACACAGAAAATGCAAAAGAAAAAAAAAAAAAGAAAACCTCAGTGAAGCTCTACCATAGGTTATAATGGTGATATGACTACCTTTGAAGAAAAACTTTGGGTCTTAAAGTTGTGCTACCAAAACCATAAGAATTAACAAGATCAAATGCCCTAATATTGATAAGACAATGATTCAGAAGTTAAAAAGGGGGAAAGATGTTCTAACTAAATTTTTAGTAAGAAGACTGCTAATTTTTATAGGCAGACTTTGAACAATGAATGAGCCACTCAAATTCCTAAAATGATAAATTAGAACAACTTTGGAAAGTTCATGCAGTCTCCCTGCCCATTACCACCATCCTCAAACTTTGTAGCATGGATTAATATTCCTAATAGAAGAGATATTGAAAGAGGCACTACCGTCTGCTTTGGTGGCCTATCATGGAGTTTGTCCCAAAGAACAGTACTGTGTATTCCTATGCTTAAGCTGCAGATAAGGTTCATTTCTTCCTCTTATTGTCTTGGTGCTTTATGAACTTTGGATTTGGTGTAGGGGGTATTAATACCTGTAAGAGAAACAGAAGGTGGAAATGATCTTGCCTGGACTTGTAGATATCGAGGCCCAGAATTTTAGAGAAATGAACCATTAAAGCAAAGAATGCCAACTAAAAAATCAGCCTCTCAAGTAATAGGACACATACACATATAGAAATTACAGACAGTGGTAGATTGATAGGTAGGTACATGAAAATAGATAAGTATATGTGCTGAGGTCAAAGGCAGGTAGATTCTATTTTCAGCATTAGGAAAAAAGAGATTAGGAATTAGGAGAGCAAAGCAAAGAGGCCAAAGAATCATACAAGGCACATGCCACTCTAACAACCTTGTTTCCAAGAAAGGAAATGCATATAACAGGAAACCTCTCACATAATTACTGCTACCATTCAAAACCATTCTTGATATATAGGCATCCCAGGGCCTGATTTGATGATATATCTTAGAGGAAGGTTGGGTAGATGGTAAATAGTATAGGCTGATTTGGGTAAGAGAACAATGTAGTAGTAAAGAACAAAGATTTTTATAAATTAAAATGTAAACTAGTTACAAAAATAAACATAATGGTTAAGAAGCAGTTGTCTATCAAACTACAGATCACAATTCATTTTTTAAAATTCAGAGAAAGGAAAAGCAGCTAGCAGGATTCAATGCAACTATGTAGATATTTACCCTGTTGCCTACAAATTTCTCCACATGTTACTAATGCAATGAATAATCAAAGCAGTTAATTAACTGGCTTAAGGCAAAAAAATCATCTTCATTTATCTCAGTAATTAAGATAATTCTTCGACTTGAAATATCTAGAGAATTGTCTTAATTCTTCAGTTTTGCATGGGTAGATGCAGGGCTACATGAAAAGAAATAAGAAATCAGCTAGAGAGAAAAAAAGTAAGCAGAAGTATACTTCTCATACTTTTTACCAGTGATCTAATGTCTATAAGAAAAATAATAAATACCCAAAAATAGTTTTAAACAAAATGTTTAGTTGTATTTAAGCATTGAAGTAAAGGAAAATTATATACAGTTCCATAAGTTGCAGGTTAAAGCATTATTGAGTTTAAAGGTACAAGAGGAAATGACTTTTTGGAATCAGCATTAAGAAGATTTTTGGCACACTTAATTCATTCCAAAAAGGTGGAAATAATCAGATGATAAAGGGTTAAATGATCCAAATTGAGTTGAGGTTTTGAAAATTCTAAGGTCACTTCTGATTAGAGGGAAAAAAATCATGGAAGAGATCAACCTGCTTCAAGAAGCTGACAGTGTAATATGAAAGGATGTCAGAGAGACCACAGGCCACCCACTCCTGTCCTACCTCTGCTTCCTCTCCCAGGACCAAAAGATTTTTGACTTGACCATAATAGAACAAATATCTGTAAAGACCTAGGAAGAACCTCTAGGACTGGAGCGATGGGGGGGGATAGAGAGGGAAGAGGTGTAAGTTTTGAAGCTGCCCTGAATGAGTTCAAGCCAGCTTGACCAGGTGACACAAAAAGAATGGACTATGAGATCAATGGACCACTGCCACACATGAATTACTGTTCAGCAAACATTTATTATGCATCTGCAAGAGGCAGGCACTGTGTTACATTCTGAGAATACAAAGATGAATGAGTGAGGAATCCTGCCTTTGTGGTGTGAGTACACACTCTGGGAAGGAAGCCAAAATAGTAAACAATAATGACAGTGTAAGGAGGGCAATTATAGAAGCTCTGAGGGGGTCTAGAGGAGGGTAAGGGAGGTTAACAGAAAGGATGCTGTTTCTGCTGGTTAAGGATGAATAGGAGTTTTACATATGGACTGGATATGAAAGCCATTTCAGAAGAAACAATATATGCAAAGTCATATACCAACAACACATGCAAAGGCATATAATAAAGATATAATGATATATGTCATGTGGTGCCACATCACAAGTCATCATGTGGCACTGAATATGAGAACAATAAAGAGTACAAGGTTCAGGGGAAATAATTCTAGATTTGATTTCCTGTCCACTCTTATTGACTGTACCATCTGAGAAAGTTATTTAACTTCTAAATTTTACTTTTCTTATCTGTAAAATGAAGATAATAATAGAGATTAGGTCAAAGGGTGTTTGTATTAAGTAAAATAATTACTCAATAAAAGTTAGCTGTTAACTGTTAGCAGTATTTATTAGGTATTGTCAGATCATAAAGTAGAAATGGCCTCAAGTTAAAGGAAATTTGGCAGATATAAACTTGACAGAAAGATAAGTAGTGGGTTAGTAAGTAAAGGAATGCTCAAAGGATTTGGATGAATGAGACATTATCCATTTGGAGAGGACAAGTTGCTGTGACATGCCACGGGTTTCCTGTGTATCCTGATTAACATTTTAATCAATCTGGATGAATGCTTATGAAATTTGTAGACGCCATGAAACTGGAGAGGCTGCAATGACTTGGAGTGTCATTTTCCAGATTTTAACTGATGTTGATTGACTAGCTAAAACAACTGCTAAAATCTGACAAGATGAAATTTTAATTTTAGCATGAATAATATATAGTCCTAAATTTGAATTTACAAAAGATCAGCGACAGATCAGAAAAGACCTGTATAAGCAGAAACATATGTGAAAAAAATGATTAGAAATATTAGTAGACGTTAAATTCAATTATGGTCAATAGTAACACAGACCTGATATGATTTAGAGGACATAAATAAAGATGAAGCAAACCTAGAACGGTAGAAGCAATGGTTTCATTCTTCTATTTTTGGTCCAGAACCCATCTGTAATGCCAAACTTTCAGACACATTTATAGACAAATTAAACCAAATTCACAGGATCACCATTGGGATAGGAAAGGAACTTAGTCCTCTCATTTAAGAAATGTATATGAGGTATGAAGATGAAGAGACTCAGGGGACACCGTTTCTGCTCTTAAACATAAAAAGTAGTCATGAAAAGGAGAAATTAAATTAACTTGAGTAGAATCTGAGATAGACCTAGGATGAGTGGGTGAAAGATAAGAGATAGAATTTAGGGTTGGCATAAGTAAACTTGAAGTCATTTGAGTTCAACAGATTGAAGGTGGAGGGGGGTGAGTTAGCTAACAATCAAGGCTTCCGAGAATGGTCTAGTTGCACCAGGTGAAGACTTTATAGAAGAAACTATTGTCAGGACAGAGTTGGGCAAGATGGCTTTTAAAGTTTCCTCTGAGTCTGTGATAAGTAATAGATTTTGACAAAGAAAATGGCAAGCCATAGAGCAAAGTAACTATTTTTGATATGGACTAAAGGTTAGTCCAAGAAAGTTCACACTAATATAAATCTGAAGGAGGACTAATGATATTTAAAATGACCATCCACAGAAAAAAACCTTTCCAGGGTCTTGTGCTGCAGTGAATTTCAGGCAAAGGTTGAGTTCTAATTCAATTCACTATTCATTGATGATCTGAAGAATTAACAACACGCACACCAGAGTCAATAGATGTTTCCTAATTTAGTGAATACAGAAATATAAGAAGAAAGCGATGCACTTTTTTTCTTTATTATGCTTGTAAAGCCATATGTGCTGTAAGAAGAACAGACCAGAAGAACTATTTACCTCCCATTTATCCAATTTATATGTCTATAGTGGCAAAAAGAATATAGTGCAGACTGGGAAGGAGCAGGATTATTTCGATATCAGCTATTAGTGATACACACAGGAAGTGGAAGGACTCAAGTTTGTTTTTTAGTAGAGATTTCGATTTGGTAATTTGGTTCTAAGGAGACTTTGATTTAAAAAAAAATGTTATTTAATTATGTCGAACTAAAGGGTAGCATCTGGTTTTGATCCATTTAGCCTTAATGGAAAAGAACAAGTCATTACTTAAAGAGTGTCTTATAGCCTGTGTTATTTCTGGTATTTTTAGAAATCATTTATTCCTCTTCAAATTGATGTGATATAATTATTCATTAATAAGTCTTCTTGATGTCTCTGGAGTCATCCCATTACCCACAGTCATTATGCATCATTTTGTGAATGTTTGCTATAATATTGAGATATCTATAGCTCATTGAGTCATTACACCCATTGGCATGTTTCCTTTTAGTGAAGAATATCCAATTTAACTTGAATCAAATTTTATTGAAACATTTTCCGGGAAGTTTACAAGCTGCTCCTAAATCCAGAGAGAAGACAACATATGTACATACATGGATCCTAGATATCAACTCCTACACATCCTTCTTAGAAACTACTACAATGGCTGGAGAATTCAGTTCTTGTTGCTGGGGTGGTGGCCCAGAGGAGATTTGTTCATAACTTATGGATTCCAAGTTGTAACACAAATCAACTTTCCAGAGAATCATTGCCATACTATTGTATTCATTGAATGGTAGTTTGTACTAGATAGCTCCATTATGAATGGATTCAATAGCCTTTGAAGAGAAGGCCTAGAAACCTAAAGATGACATAGAATATGATTTCCTCTGGCTAATGGCATTCTAGATTTTAAACAACCACAACCCATTTGTTAAAATAGGAATGCTGGCACTACATCATAAGGTGAAATATGTAGAATCGTAAGGTATTTTGTTTTTAAGTTAGGATCAGTTCAAACTTTAAAATTTATTATTATTTTAGTTGAGTATCTTTCCTCCAGAGCCTAAATTAATCTTATAATAAATGCTTTCTAAATATTTATACATATTTTTCCCATTTCTTAGAAAAGAATAAGTGTAAATTTTTTCAAGAAAATTCAGTGTATGAAGGCAGTTTATAAAACAGATATGTTAGTGTCTGATTGTTCATTTCATAAAAGGTTTTAAGCTACAAAAGGATAGAACCCAGGGTTCCTTTAAATGTTGTTCCCCGTTATGCATTTAAAACAGTACTTAGATTATCCAGCCTTCAGGAACAAATCATTGTGTAAAGTAACATATACGTGTATTACTTTGTGAATTTGGGTAAAATGAGTTATTCCAGTGGGTGATTGAGAGAGTCTGGCAGAAAGCCAGGAGTGTGAAAATCAGGAATTTCTGATTCTTGAGGCTGTTTTATAATACTGTGTCTGTTTCCATAGGAATATTTATGATGAGTTATTTTGTAGTAATAATAATATTGACATACTACTTTAAAAATTAAAGTATAAACTTTACTTTCCCAACTACATAGAAACTCTAAAAATATTTTTAAAGGTGGAAAGAATGCATTCATTCACTCCACAGATATTTATTAAGTGTATGTTATGTGCTTGACAATGCTAAAACAACAAATAAAATTTTAAAAGCAATAGAAAAACATAAATTGGTTTGTAGTAGTTATCTCTATCAACTGATACAGTTTTAAGTTCTGCATTGTGTATTATTGAGCTTTTAAAGATAATGATTATGTGTTACTTTTTTAAGCAGAAGAAAATAGCAATAATAGCAACCTATTTAAAAGTTTTGAAAAATAAATGTCTCTAATCCCTCACCTAAAGGCAGTCATTTTTTACTTTCTGTTGAATTCAATATCAAATATTATTATACATTTGGTTTTACTTTATAAATAAAAATGTGAGGATATTATATCTAAATTTTGTGTTATTATGTTTTCCTTTAGAATATTAACTAACAAGTTTCTTATACTATGTTAATATAAACTTTTTTATAATTATCATTTTAATAAGCACACAATTCCTTCATGTAGGCATAACCATTTGTTTAACTATTATTGGAAATTTAATATTATTGGAAAAATTAAATTTGCTGAAAAGAACAAATTTTATGATTGGGAAATATAAGATATTTGTTAGTATACATGATATTATTTTTTATCAATATTACTATTATTATAATGAATCATTTATTATAATAATAGATTTATTATTAGAAAAATAAGATTTTTGCTTGTATAAATAATGCTACATTTAGTATTGCTTCCTGGAAGCATTGATCATTCCTGTACATGTACTGCCTAATTCCTTTATATGTATGTTTTCTCTATATATATTATTTATATATATTATGTATTCACATATATTTTATTACTTATAGATGAAAGATTATTTAGTGTTTGTATAATTGGTAGTGAGATGAACATATTCCTCTCCAGATTTTATATTTGCAGAATACTGTTTTCCCCTATTTTGATCATTTCATATTGAGAATTAATGTAAAGCTTCTAGAACCTTGGTGAGGTCAGTAGAACAGGGCTCATCACACCATATGACAGGGTCTCCTATTATCCAAAGATAGGCATTAGTCAGTGGAAGTGGGGAGGAGAATCCAGGTCTCCTGATTCCTTGTATTAATTATATTTATCAGAATCTTAAATGAAAGATGAAAAACAAAGCCTATCTGTAATTTCTAGCCAACTTCTAAGATGGAAAAGACATTTTTCAGTGATGAATAGGTTCATTATGTTCCCATAAATTAACTGGTGAACACATAGTTAGAAATACAGGGTTTTTAGAGCTAGAAGGAGCCCATAAAAGCACCTTTAGCTAACCCAATCCCCCATTTAATAGACAAGCAAATTGAGGCTGGGAGAGGTGATGTGGTTTGCTTAAGGTCAGCTAATAAATAAATGCAGAACTAGGATTAATGGTCTCAATTTCTGACTGTTAGTTTTTCCACTACCCCCGACAAATTGCTGCTTTTGTATTCCTTTAACCCAAATGTTAACTTGCTTATGAAGAGAGCTTGTTTAAAATATATCATTCCATCTCCATAAATTTATCTTCTATAAAAAGAGATTCTCTCTCCTTTTTTATACCATGAAGGATTTTGGCAGCCATAAGGCCTGGAATGCAATGCTGACAAAATACATGAAAGAATCAAAATCAAATTAAGTGTTCAAAAATTAAAACCAAGAATCTGCAATATGGAATAATGTAAATCATGCACAACAAAACTAAATATAATAGAAATGCCCCATTTCTGCCTGATCCTCTGATTAAACTACGTATTCAGGTCACAAGTAACTTATTCTTAGGGAAAAAAAAGAGAGAGAGCCCCAAATCTGATTTATTTCCCCACCCAAGTAAATTTTAGAAGGCTGCCAAAGCTTTCCACATAAATCTCAAATATCTTCCCATATTGTGGAGGAGAGAGAGAGGAAAAAAAAAAGAGAAAAGAACTTATTATTTATGAAACTAATCAGACAGTCATAGGAGGAGTTCACTTTTAACTCTTTCATTAAATTTTTCCTAGTAGTTAATATTTCACCGGAAAGCAAACTATAAACAATATCTTTGGAGGCTTTCACAAGATTGGTTTGAGGATTTTCTACATTTTAAATTAGCAGTTCTTATTGCATGTATACTCACAACCTTTTTTTATTAGCAAGGTCATTTAATTAATAAAATTTCCAACTCAGTAGTTATTTATTGGTTTAAACCTGGGGTTAGCAAACTCTTTCTGTGCAGGGCCAGATAGATAGTAAATAGTGTCTCCTTCTGGCTTTGGGAGTATAAGGTCTCTGCTGCCCCTACTCAGCTCTGCCTGAATCGTTCATAGGAAAGCAGCCATTAAAATATGTAAATGAATGAGTGTGGTCATGTAACAATCAAATTTTATTTATGGACACTGAAATTTAAATTTCATATAATTTTATGTTCATGAAATATTGTTCTTTTGATTTTTTTCAACTGTTAAAATATGTAGTAAATCATTCTTAACTCCCTGCTATGCAAAAGAAGGCAGATTTATCCTGGGTCCATAGTTCGCTGACCTCCCATTAAACTGAATAGCCTGACTGCAAGGATTTTGGTTTCTACTACTATGGCCCTTTTAATAAACAAGTGAGTGTATTTATGAACTAGTGAGCCTATCACAAATAGTTTCATGATGTATCCTTCTCCTGTGGAACAGAAAAGCAAAATGCGAAAGAAAGAAAAAAGATACCTACCTCATAAATACTACTTGACCTTGGTCCTTGTTGAATATAGTTCCACTTAAATACCTATACACTTATGCTTGATGCTATCATCTTTTTAAGATAAACTGTTACTGTGCATCATCTCTCTTTGAAAATTCATCATTTTCTACCCTGGAGATGTTTGTGTATGTGTCTTTTGTCTGGACATGAAAATGTGGTGTCGTGTGTGAGATAGGCCAATTACTGGATGTGATCTAAAATATTGGCTTATTGTCTTAAATATACTAATATAAACAGTTTTTGAATTCAAATGGCTTAACTGGAAGAATGATTCAGATAATATATTTTATTTAATAGATTTCTGTGTCACTTTTTCTATATAATTTTATGTATTCATAATGTTAAACATCTGGATATTTGGAAACATATGGAAGGTTGAACATTTTACTTTATATCCAGATGTTTGGTTGTTTGCTGTTATTCAAACCTGTAACATATAGGAAAAGGATATGCTGAGCCATGTTTATTCAAAGTTTTTATTAATTTCTTAATTGTACATAAAAATGATGATTTATAAACTTATATATATTGTCTAAGAATTTAGTTAAATCTATTTTATAGGTGTGAAGGGCTAAATATGGTTTAGAATAAAATATCTTTTTGTATTTTAGAAATAGTGAATCTATAATTCTAGAGTCCTTATGAGATATAGATACCTATATTTTATATAGATATATGAAATGTGCCAGTTTTGCAATTGATCTCTGCCTGTTTCTTATTCATAATTTAGTGTGTGTGTGTGTGTGTGTGTGTGTGTATTTAAATATTCTGAGTATACCTGTAAAAGCCAATGTGGAAACACTAAGTAAATGAAACTTTATTTTCTGAGCCAGTGTTCACTGTGAGGATTCCAACACTTGTTTGCTCTAACAATCAATCCAGGGCTTTCTGTTCACGAAAAGAACTTCATCCTTAGAGGTATCATGAAATTATGTAGTGATATTCGCTAGGTGGTGGGTTTTACATTAAATGAGAAAATGTGTATGGTCAGTGCTTTGTAAATTGAAAAGTGCTATACACACATTAGCTGTTATCTGTTCAACTTCACTGAAACCACTCAATCCATTTTTCTCCATCTTATTTCAGCAGCTATTTCTAAATCAGAAAATAAGTGTTTTCATTGCCAGTTTTCCTTTTAGTAGCCCATGGATACATTCTATTTTTATTATTTTGCAATTGTTAATTGAGAATTTTTGTTCAGTGGCTGCTATCCTTAGCTGTACATTACAGTGCTGTGCAGAAGACATAGACATCAAAGTAAAAGCTTTCGAGAGATGGACATCTAGGTAGGGAAATAATACCAATGCAGCAATTGGTATTGGTATTAGTTGGTACCAAGTTGAGAGGTATCGGCCAAAGGTTCACTAAGATTCAGAGGAGGGATACTGGGTGTGGCAAAATCAGATTCATGGGTGGGTTAGGATTTTACCCTGACCCTAAATGAGGACAAAGGTTTTAGAAAGTGCCATTTGAATAAAAATTTTTTAAAAGTTAATAATTTGGCACATTCTCCTGAAATGATCTTGTTAAGGCAACAAACATGAATTTTATATGGAGGTGAATGCATCATCACTAACCAAATCTAAGCCTGCTTTGCTGACATTTAACATTAGGGAAATCCATTCATGAGTCCCAGAGTCCTTACTTTATATATAAAGGAATTAGATTACTTGTATCAAACTGCCAATCTTATGTACTTTACTTAACTGCATAGCCCTTTATTGAAATAAATAGAAAACAGCGAATAAAAATGACCTCATCAAGTTTTAAAGAAATGAAGAGTGACCAGACAAGCATCATGTTAATTTTTGTTTTCCCTTTCACATTTTTCAGAACAAAATGACAATATTCAGTTTTGTATCTCCAAATACTGATGTCACATATGATGATTTATATATGTTGGCATGATTGGGAGAAAGTGAAGTGATGCGTATTGTCAATTGTGGGCAAAAATAGAGTGAAATTTCTGTCTATGTAAGCATATAAAATGACATTCTTTTATAAAGCGCATTTTAATCATTTTCTTGAAACAAAAACAGGAAAGTGGAGTTCTTAAGTCAGCATCTGCTTAAGAATCCACTGGAGATTTACAATAAACTTTAGGACATAATTCTGTTACCTGTTGACTAGCTCAAATATCAGTTCATAAAAACGAAGCCCATCTCTATGTTAAGTACAAGCAGTGATTTTTTTACCACATCCTCAGTAACCAAAAAACATCTATGTGATGAGAAAAGGAAAGAAGGCAAAGCACGAAGGAAATCGGGCGCCAGTTATCTAAAACTCAGTCTATTTGGATAATCAAAACTGCACATAAAGATAGGTTTTTAATGCTGACTTCTACTTTATAATAAATATTAATTTCACTTTAATTACAGCCCTCACTACTGTCACCTCATTCAAGTGCTCTCTCTTATGTGAATGTGGGTATTAGAAGAAATCAAACCTTCTTCAACTCTTCCTGTTATCAGAATCCATAAGATAAAAACATGCACCCTGTCTTTAAAAATTAATTGACATTGGAGACAATTTGCCAAGTGCCTGCTTAAGCATTTCATTGAAATTTGAAGGAGGGGTGTGTCTAAATATTAGTATAATCCCTGAAGTGTCTTGTATCACTGGTAGATATTTGAAACATTCCTTCTTAGGCAGGCACACATAAGGATGGGAAAGCTGACCTTTCGATGGAAAGTTTTGGAATCTTCCAGGAACACTGAATTTAATGTCAGTTATTCCTTGGTGAATGTGCCTTGAATATGGTGACTATGCTTCTCTGCATTTGGATGTAACTAAAAAGGGCCACTTGTCATTAAATAGGGCATGAGTGGAATCTCTATTTTGCTTTAAGAATTATTCAGTTAGATGTTTTTTTATGCCTATCTTCAAGAATAACCTTCAAGGGAACACATCTAGAAGAATAGATCAATGGTCCAATGCAACATTCCTAGTAGTAAAAAAGAACACAGAATCATGGTGCTGGCCATTGCATTTCTTGCTAATTTTCATCCATTTCAGATTACGACACTCTTCTCTGTTTCTTCTGACCTGCTTGAAACTAGAGCTGTTTGTCAATAGTATAGAGTCTGTAACATTTTAAAGTTTTTTCTTTGGATTTTGTTTGTTTGTTTGTTTTCCCCAAGGGATTCAAAGTTCTAAATATACTAGAAAAAAAGCACAAGAAATACAGAAGAGATTTATAAGAGAATAGATATTCTATTTACATACATGTCCCTGATATTATTTGCTTTATAGTCATTGTTCTAAGCACTTTTCATGGATATGAAATTATGTTGAAAGTAATTATTGGGCTGAGAATTCCCAGCCCTTCTTTAAGTTCATTAAGTGTGTGGTCTCTTTGTTCAGATTCAAAATTCTGAAGTATATATTAATAGTCATCTTCTTTCTCCTCATGTTTTTAATTGTAGCAGTGAGAAGTCATTTATACCTAATCTCATTATTTTGTCCTCTAACTTCTGAAACACATTTTGACAAATGATATGTGAGTTCAAAATCTATTTCTTCAAACAGAAATTTCCAGAATGATTAACCTCAATAACAGGAGGAGAAACCTCTCCCAAATTGACATGATTTGTCAATTGATCTTTGTCTTGATCTTAGAGCCTAGGATATGAATTATTTTTATTATAATATTTTTGAGGTAAAATATCTCTTTCAGCATTTCATGAAAGATAGAGACTCACTTAAGTAAAATTTACAGATATACAAATAAAACTTCAGGGTTTTCATAGAACACCTTAAATCTAATCAGGACCCTGGAACTCACTAGGAGAAGCTCTTTGTAGTCTAGAGAGAATAATCACCCTATACAAGAGTAAGAATATCTTAGGAAACCTTTGTATCAAAATGTGTAGCTGGAGAATCTGGCTAGAGAGTGATACCTACTTCAGTAGATGCTAAGGAGCTGATCTCTCACACTGCTTGCTGAAAGGAAGCATATTGGTATTAAACGAAAATGCACAGTTTATAAGGGTCAAACAAGGAGGTCTTCCCTGGGAAGAAACTGGACCTAGTTGAAAGGGTTATCCAGCTAGATAGAAGAACTACAGAGAATGACTTTTCTTTTAAACTGGGCCTGGCTGGATCCTATGCATTTTTAAACATCTCTCAGAATTGCATTTATATTTTCTCAAAACAGACAAAAACCCTGTCTCTGTCCTATTTGGAGAGGGTTAGAAATGATATTGGGGTTACAGCAGCTTTTGGGGAAGCCTGGAATGGGGAAAACAAAATTAATAAAACTGAAGAAGGCCAAAAAGCCCCAGAGTCCTAGGGTGATAGCAAAGAAGGAATTTACAGCTATGAGCTCTCTGTGCAGGGAAGAGTAAAATTATTTATTTGGGCTTGCCATTGGTAAGCTATAGAAATTTGGATTCAACCTAACTTGGATCCATTGGTCAATTATAACATATACCATAAAAATGGATGAAGTCATGCACAAGCAGTACAATAACATCGCTAGGATTCCTAAACCCATTTAATAGCATAACAGGAAAAGGCAGGGGCTTTTCATGCATTTGAATCCAGAAGTTGCCTTTTATAGCAATATTAGCTTAAGAATATTATTAACTTTTATAAAACACCTAGGAAAGTAAGACATAAGTACTAATTGTTATTAAAATTATATTGTACCCTATGAAATGATGCTATTCAACTAGTTTAACACAAAATTATAATTTCATAAAGTTCAACTTAATATGCCCTGATAGAGCAGAGACAGTTTTAATCACCTTTCCAAACTGTAGAAGCATATACCTACGATTATTTTAAATACTGTTTTATTACAGTCATTGTTAAATGACTGAATTTGTTAAATGAATAAGTATTAATTTTATCTATTAATAAAACAAGTCTACCAAGTCTAACATCTTTTAGCCATTACGAAAAGTGCTGCCTTGTATGAAAATGACCAGACTGGTGGGACAGCATAGCGTGGTGCTGAGAGAATGATCCCAGAGCCACACTGCTGGGACCCACATCCTCCCTCTGTCACTTGTCAGCTGTCTGAACTCAGGCTTAGGCCCTACCCAACTTCTCTGTGCCTCGGGCTGCTCATGTTTAAAAGAGCAGTGAGGGAGTCCCTTTGTCAGGATGGAAAAGTTCCATACCTTGATTGTGGTGGCAGTGGTTATACAAATACATACATGTGACAAAATGTCACAGAACTTTATAGGCACACATACACAAAGAATACATGCGAAAACTAAAAAGCTCAGATGAAATCTGAGTAGAGTCGGTAGTTGAGCTTATCAGATTGTGCAAATGTCAGTTTCTTGGTTTTGATCATGTTCAGTTTTGATAATGACAATTCTGTAAGCTTTAATACAGAGGCTAGGGCACTGGGTGATGGGTAGATAAGGCCTCACTGTACAGTTTTTCCAAAATATTGTGAGTTTACATTTCAAAATAAAAGATTAAAAAACTACGCATATCTCATGAGCCAGTAATCACATTCTTAGGTATTTTCCCTAGAAAAATGAAAACATGCTCGCACACAAAAAAAGCAGTACATAAATTTCTACAGCTGTTCTAATCATAATCACCCCAAGCTGGAAACAACTAAGATGTCTTTTAACAAATGAATGGATAAACTGTGGTACATCCAGACAATGTAAAAAAGAAACAAGTTATTCATCTAAGAAACAAGAACCAAAAATCAAAAAATAAAGGTAAAAAGAATTGGTGAGTCCTTATAGGGTTGTCGCAATGATAAATGAGTTTTTATATACATATAAAGTTCTTAGAGCCTGGCTCTTAGCTAGTGCTTTGTAAGTGACTGCTATCATTGTTTCTTCCAAAATGCAGTCTATATTTCAAGCTTTTAATAAATTTCACACTTTTCTCCTAACATGGGTGAATTAGTATTTATAATTCTGTGAGTTCCATGTGTTTATTATATGTCCCTATGTGCCCACCACCCCTGCTGCAAGCTTCTCATTTAGATATAGCTGTGGACACAAAGCATAGGTGAGTTGCTAGAATTCAGCAGCAAACATGCAAGATGTGGTCTCTGGAGCTTCAATTCTAGACTGATATTTTTAGAAATGCTTAAGCTTAAAAATTTCAAGTGTTTAATGTTCCAATTTTATGGGGGCATAAATAAATTACACTAATTGTGGGATTGTGTTGTGCATGAGATATACCATGGTTTGTTTTTCAATATATATGGATAACCCTGGTATTGAGATATAGGACTAACATTTACTGTATGTGCTGACTGTGCAAAGTCAGCTTTAATGATGGAGTTGCTATATTTCAAGGAACATGCTTTGAATCATTTATAAGTCTGTGTAATAACAAGCTATATCATAAGAGGATTTATTGGACTTTTTTTGCCAGTGACACAGCCATCCAGCACTTATCCATCAATCTGTACTGTGTGTGAAGTCTGGGCTGGATAAAAGAAGAACACAAGGCATTTGAGTCCAGGCTCTGGAGTAAGATATACTTGGGTCCATTTCCAGGCATTGTAATTTGCCATGTGCACAATTATTCAACTTAGCTGATCCTCCATTTCTGTACCTATAAAATGAATGCAGTATTAATCATCAACTTCATGGAATCACAGTGAGGTAAAGAACTCATCACAGGACCATACACATATAAGGTATTCAATAAATGCTAGTTATCATTATTACTATATATACTATAATTATTTGGGGGGAACATGACCTGGAGATTTAATGAGGAAGAAAGATAAAGTGGCATAAAATCACAGAGTCAACACTCCTATATAGAAGCTGCTGTTAAAGGGGAGTATCAAATATATTCCAGGCTATTTGTATCACATTTTATAGGCGATGTGGGGCTTCCCTTCAGGGCCTCAAGTACTAGAAGGTTACTGATAGACACAGTGGAAGGAAATGGATGTTTATTTAGTGGCTACTATGATCCTGGCACTGTGCTAAAAGGAGAACAGCATGAGCAAAAATGTGATCAGGAGAAGAAGACAGTAGTAAGGTGGGGTGGCATTGGTGGCCCAGGGATCTCAGTAGATTGGCATTAACTATTATATTTATGTTATGGCTGCATAGTTCATGAAAAAAAATGCTGGCTATGAAAAAGATAAAGGCAACATGTATTACCTATCACTGCTATTTCTACTTCCTGATACACAGGGATTAAATGCAATTTTTATTGTATATATGCATATATATATACACACATGCACATATATGTACATACTCAAAATAAGTTAGGAAATAATATCTATAATCTTAAAGTCATAGTTGAATTCAAAGAAGAAAGTAAAATGGAGAAGTTAAAATATTAGTATCCTTGTACCAGTGAACTAGTTAATCTCTTATTTAAGGTATCTAATTCCTCATATATATGTATATGCATATATATGTATGTATATATAAATATATATACACATGATTTTAATATATGACTTCAAACAGACACACACATGTTATCTCTTTATCAATTAAGATAGTTCTAGTAGATTTTTACTAAATTTAACTAAGCAGTATACGTTGGCCATTATTAACTTAATGTTACTTATTAAGCACATTTTTTAAAAAATAATTCAAACTGTAAGCTCCATGGAGCTAGCAAACCTCTAATGGCCTGGCAGATATTTTGAAGTAGCCATGATTATACACATTCTGTCTATTGGATTACCTGCTGTGACTTGCTTGATGACTTGAAAATAAACATTAAATGGCTCTTAAGTCAAAATTCCCATTGGCCCTTTTAGGTGGGAGCAGATGCTTCTCCCATTTGTATAGAGATATTTAGATACAAAAAGCAAAGGAGACTTATAGCCTAAAATGTCAATTTTATTTGAAATGTTTCTGTGGTTTGTTGGTTTTGCATAAAACTTTAATGTTAAACAAGCTCTAAATAGACCATTTCTTAGTATTTCAGAAGGAAAATGTACTTTAAATATATTGATTCCTTTTAGTAAAATGGTTTCTGGGTTCATTAGCAATGATGCTGTAATAACAACAATTTTTAAGGAGTACCAAAAGTTAAAACAAACCTGTTAGCATAATTTTCACATTTGTAGAAACCATTTTGGTGTCTTATGATGCTGTTTAGAATGGGATTAGAAATTTGAGTACAAGCAGTAGTTTAGTCTCACAATACTAAACTCACTGAGATAGGTCCCTATAGTCTGATTTAATATGTGACATAAAGTTGATTTGATGTTTCTTAAAGATTTAGTAGACACAAGCTTACATTTTTTGGAAACAATCGTCATTATTTTGCTGAATTCCTTTCCTCCACTCTGGTTCTTTCTGTACTGTGTAGTTCGACAAGGTAAGCCTCAAAAAGGTTTGGTGACGTTGTTTTGTTAAATTATTTTTATCACAGAATAAGACTAATGAAAGTTTTTCTAGCTAACTGTGTTATGCTGGGAAGTTGTAGCTTGTTTTAGGAGTTACAATTTGATCTATTATATAATAGAAGGAAATCTATATAGATGAATAATTTTGTAACTTACCCTCTTTTATACTTCTGTTGCCATTTGATTTTACTTGTTTTTATGTCATGATTAGTTGCAAGGTACCTGAAAATGTTTATCTAGCTTGAGTAAAAAATGAATTTTATTTGAAGGACAGTAGGATAGCTGAAGAACATAAACAAGAGCTCTGCCAGGAACATGACTTAGCTCCTCAAACTTCACTGTGCACAGTCTTAGCTGAAAATTCAAAATGTTCAGAGAAAGAATCTGATGGAGAAAGAGGGAAAGAGTGTTGGGTAGCTGCTGTGAGTCAGGGAAACACCCTAAATATTCAGGTAAGTGCCAGAGAAAAGGGCCCACATGGCTCTATGCTTCTGTTGCTAATGGTTACCCACTCCTATAGACAGATGGTGTCCCTGTCCTTCTTCTCATTTCCTAGTGCTCTTTTTTAGACCTGCTTAAGAAAATCGATTGAACCTCTCACTCAGTCTTATTCCTGAAAATGAGCTGTAACCGCACACTGGAATTCCACTGGAACATCACAGCCTTCAGTGGGCTTTGAACTATTTCCCAGTGTGCATGCCCTCAACTCTGTGGGCCTCTCACTCCCATCAGCAATCCTCCACCCTTCACTGCCTTACCTTTGTGGTCACAGCTGCAAAACAGGTCAAGGGTGTTGATGTAGCGAAGGGTGGTAGGGTATGGATATCAGGTCAGATCCACACCGGGAAATCTGCTTCAAGCCCGGGAAAACATTCCATGCTGGAAGCCCTAAGGACAGTGGTTCTGTTCTGGGCTTTCAGTCATTGGAAGCATAATGATGCCAATTTGTCCATCTATTTGTCAACAGTTGCAACATACATGGCAAAAGATTCCATAGGATTTTAGTGTCTAAATGATTTAGTGACATGTACTTAACTGAGTCTGCTGAGTGGTCCATCCAATGGAAAGATCAAAACCTGCAGAGAACGTATATATTACGTACAATACACTATGCCTGAAAATAATAGCAAAAAGTATTTTGGAAGGCCTTAATCTTTTTAGCAGCATTAAAAAAAATAAATTTTTGAACATCAGAAGTCAGATTATGGGTGTCCTATGGAGAAAACTCCATAGAAATAATTTGGACTCTCTAGCTTTTACAATCTAAATAGACAACCAGGGCTTACTGGCAATAAATAGAGGCATTAAACCAAAGCACAAATGGGCAGCGGTCATAAATATCTCCCTCATCGACAGTTAACAGCATGGGAACTTGTGGATTGTAGAATCAGAGAAGAGGGAAGGGAAGAATTGCTAGTCTTACGTTTTTCATCGCCCTGTCTCGTTTTTTAGCACTCTGCTTTTCCAAGTCTGCCTAATCAAGATTTCAAGGCAGCTTGGGCTTGTCTTTACCTGATTCCTGAGGTCTGAGCTGATGACAGCAAAGCATGTTCCCTGACAGAATTCTGCCTCCTGGCAATGTAGACATGGACTCCGGGGACGTACTGTGTCAGAGCATCTAGAGATGCTGGAAGATCCAGGCACTTGCAGTTGAGGGCTGTGACAGTGTTGCTACCCATGGGGCTTTGCTTTAAAGGCATCTAGCAGGAGAGGGAGTTGGGCTCTGCTTAGAAGTGCTGCCTCTTTCCATCCTCACTTTGGGGACCTGGGGCATGGGTAGACCAAGACACTTGCATATAGGGAGAAAGGTCAAGGGAAGAACAAGCTTTCTTCCTGGAAGTGATATAGGAGAGTGGCAGGTAGGACTCCTTACATTAGGAATAATTGAATGTGGAGAATAATCCCTATTCCCCCAGGAGACATTTTAATAATGCAAGTGACTGATCCACTTAATGTCTTCCTGATTTGAACTGTGCATTGCCTGGCTTTTCATTAATAATGAATTCACAGGTAAACAAATGCTTCACATTAAATGCCTCTTAAAAGTATTTAGTGGCTGCTGCCAGGAAACCTATTAAGCACCATGATCTAAGAAAGGCAAAATTGAACAGAAACTGTGTGATGTGATGGAAATATCTTTCTATCGTTTTGTAAGGGAAAGTTCACATATACCCCCATAAAACATATACAGAAACTTCTAAATAATGTCTTATTCTCTTAGTAATAAAATAATAAAAATAAATATAATAATGTGTTAATAATATAGTTTATCAATAATAATAAAGAATGCATATTTTGATTTATATTTAAATATAAATTTTAAAAATAATAAATGCATGATCCTACACACGTCTCTATCCCATGAGTGTAATGAAATCAGAGGACAGAAAGGACAGTTTATATTTTTGTCTTCAGCCTTTAAGTTGACTAAACTAAAGCATTTTTGAAGTTATTTCTTCTGAAATAAAATGGACCATGTAAACAGGTATTACATGTTTAAAAATAAGTAGTATTTACTTAAGACATGCATTTTGATTGTGTTCTTACAACCAAATTAAAATGCAGCTTTCCTCACCAAATAGCCTAAAAATGTGCTAAAATCCAAAACTTAGATTTCAGTTTTCTTAGAATTTCATTTGCTTTGTTTTCATTTTTGCTTGCTCTCTTAATTACCAAGGTTGAATTAACCTCCAGTGAGATCAACTGCTGTGTCTTTCTATTTAATTAGCTGAGCTGGCCCTTTGACTCTTTACATCTCAAAGAATTTTCTAAATTTGGAAAGGGCCATAAAGATTATCTTGCACACTGCTCCCCCTTTTAACTGGATGAAAAAAATTAAGTAACCCTATTAAGTGATTTGTAACAAATGAGGTTAGTGTCAGAAGTTTTTAGATTCTAGCTTTCTAGATTCTCAATCCCAGACTTTTCCCTCCTTGGGTGACCTCTCTGTATCAGTTTTCTGGGGTTTTCCCAGTTTTAGCACTGAAAATCCCAAGTTCTAGGAAACTTGTTGGGCCCGGGGAAACCCAAACAGATGGTCTCCCTCCTCCCTACTTCTCTAGGATTCTACATGCTCTTCCTTTTCCCCTGTCTTCTTCTGATTCCTAGGTCGCCTCTTCTGGCATTTAACAACTTGCAAAGCCAGAAAGTTTATTTTTATGTCCAAGATGCATCTCTATAATTGACTCTGACTCATCTTCTTTTACATTCTTCATATCATCCATGTGTTCATTCAGCAAATACTTGCATTTTTACAATGTTGTTTATCATTTTAAGTCACCTCATTAAATTACCAAAAATAAAAAAAGACATTTTTGATTGCATGCTTCCCAGTTTTTCATCCTCTGTGAAATGCCCAGCTTTTTTTTTTTTTTAAACCCATCATTATTTTAAGTAACCATTTATAAGGAGTATGTGAGTGTGGAGACCTGCATTTGTGAAGGTGGGTGTGTCTAAAATAAGTGCATACTTTGGCACTGGGGACAAAACAAAATTTGATATGAGAGAATTCATAACAGCAGTGAGAATTCTCAGGCACCATCAATATTAGCAATATTTCTTTCCAGCAATACACTTTTTCCTTAAGGCCACTGAAGCATAATAATATAACCTTCTTCATAAAGCTGTTAGGTGGAGCTATATGGAATAGTTCTTTAAAACCAAATGTAGAAAAGTCAAGAATTTGGGAAGTGAATTATAAAACTGAACTGATTTAAGTACAAGAAGAAATTGCACTCGAATAAATTCAACTGTCCAAGTGAATGTAATCATAGATTTAATGTAGTTTGAAACCACAAAACTTGTATAGTTTTTAGTCATGAAAGTAAGGAATGAATTGCCCTAAACAACTTTGTTGCTTTTTCTATTTTTTTTCCCTTTGGTCATGGTTCACTGTTGAAGTCACTCATTTTGTCCCATTCTGTAACATGGTATATTAATGTTTTTATTGCCTAAGGTTTCAGCTAGTAACAAAAATGTACTGACCGTGAGTACAATGTCCAATAGCTTTTCATATTGGAATAGGCTTCCATAAAAATAAAGTATGTTTAATGCCTGTTTAGAAATGCATACTCATAGACCCTCTGAATTTAAATACACTGTATTTCATGTGTGAACTTGAGCAAGTCATTTAAGCAGTCTGAGGCTCAGATTTTTGGTCACTACAGTGAAGATAAGAATAGTACCTGCCTCATGGGGTTATTATAAGGGTTAAAGGTCATAATTAATCAGAACACATGAATTTCACAGCTCATTCGTGTTACTACTTTTTGTTGTTGCTGATGTCATTGAGGTGGGTACCTCAAGGCTTCACTGAATTCTATATTTCTGGACCAATTCTGTTTTTTTCCACTTATAAGAACCATCTTCTATGTATATCCATTCTGTAAAGGATCTTATAAGTTACTAGATAACTTTGGGGATTTTAAATTAGTAAATTAGTAAAACATACCTACTCTTATGTTTGTACTAAAGAGGCAAACCTAAGTGATACTGAGGGAAAATGCTAATGGCTTCAAAAGGGATAGTTTGTACAGGATGCATATAATACACTGTATTCAGTGCAATCGTGTGGTCAAGAAGGTTCTGGAAGTAAAATGTTCTATTTTGTGCCCAATTCCTAATGTGTTTATATATCAACTGGACAGAAACTTCTCTGTGAAATAGAAATTTGGTTGTGGTTTGTTGTTTGGGGTATAACTTAAAAATATAAGAATAGAGCTGTGTCTTCCCTGTCTACCTGATTCAATATACCCTTTGCCCTTAGTAAGGAAATCACTTCATTGAAGAAATGTGGTAAGGTAGTAGGAAAAATGGCAGACACAATGTTTCTAGCAATAAACCTATTTGAAAAATTAATAAAGTAGGCATTCATGCTTTTCATTCAGATGGGTGAGCAAAATAAGATCTCTCTTTAAACTTCCTTATCATGAAGGGGAGATTATTACAGTGTCCACTGTTTACAAATTTAACAACCTGGTCTTTTGTGGTTCTTTAAAATTTTGAGGGCCTGAGATTCAAGAACATCAGTCAGTCATCCTCATGGCAGGTAAATTCTGCAGAAAAGAAAAACATACTGGGAGAAAAATCAGTTTCAATTTACTATTATAGAAGTAATAACTGAATATTCCTATGAGGAAGAAATGGCAAGTGCCTGGATCTCCACGATCCAATAACAAATTGTGAAATCAAGGATGGCCCTGGACAGGGGGAAGCCATCTTCCGGTCTAGCAATTTCCCCAGCCCTACTGCTATTGACACAGAAGCTGAAGGATGAATGAAGCTGCATTACTTTTCTTTTCCATTGTGACCTAGAGCATATATGTAGAAAAATTATAAAGAGAACACCTAAGCAATGTAACTCGGTCAGGAACTGGAGTGCTGCCAGCTCTCCAGAACTTAGTGTGTACTCTTGCCCACATCATGTTTACTACCTCTGATTCATTCCTAAAGAAAATATTGTAGCTTTTTCCATTTTTGTAACCATGATGTGCTTTACACATCATTCCTTGTGCTTTTTTCACTCAGTGTTATGTTAATATTTGTGAGCTCTATGCACATTTTGTGTGTAGTTTTGTTTCATTTTCTTGCTGTGTAATATTCCATTTTATGGATATATCACAATTTGTCAACACATTCAACATTTGGGTGTTTCTGATATATGGCTCTTACAAGCAATGTAGCTCTGAACATATTCTAGCATGGAGCAAGGTGCACTTGGGCAGGAGTATCCTCAGGTTATATACTTAGAAGACACATTGTTGGTCATCTTCCTATGCACATTTCCACTCACAATGAATGACATTTCCTATTGCCAGATATCCTTGCAATCACCTGCATTGTCAGATATTTTAATTTTGCCAATCTGGTAGGAGGAGGGTAATGATATCTCAAGGTGATTTTTAATTTGCATTTTGCTAATCACTAATGAGCTTCATCATCATTTCATATGCTTATTAATTACTAAGATTTCTGCTTTTTATAGTGTCTTTTCAAATATTATAGCTATCTTTCCATTGGAAGAACAGCATTATTTTTTAAAAATGAAATAAAATGCCATTTGAGAGTTTCTGTGCTAACATTTGCAAATAGGGAGTTCAAGCAGAATCCTGAAGTTGAATTCTTAAGTTGATGGTTCAATAGTTATTTTTAACTGGCTTATAATTGAAAACCTTTATTCCCTTCAAATTTCTTTTTCTTTTCCAGATAATGTCTTGACAGTTCTTTTTTCTTATCTTCTTATTCATCCCCCTCCTCTTAGATGAAGTAAAGTGGGGCTTGTAATTTAGAGCAGCAGTCTCAAAGGAAGGGAAAATGCAGGAAGATTGCCCTTGGCTCCAGGCTTTAGAGAATCTCTAATTTTGCATTGGAAATAGGCACATTCTTGCCAGAGATTACTCCTGTTTAAACTTCTTCTAATGCCACCTAACTGGAGTTTAGAAAAGGGAACTTTCAGGTGATGCCAGACTTAATATTGAAAACAAGTAGTTGGGCAGTGATTGAGTGAGCATAAAGAACATAATGACAGGTAAGGAGAAAGGAGGTGATTTCACCTACCAGTGCTAAAAATGGCTTGGGAATGATTTATATGCCATCAACTCATTACAGTCCTGACTATCACCAGGGATCACCAAGGCAACGAGGATGATTCTTCACACATATCCCTCAGGCTTTATCTCCATCTTCTGAAGCAATTTTGCTCTTCCTTCCAACCTGATTATTTACACATGGATGGCAGTATTTAGGTGGGACGAATGGATATGCTATCACTATGCACACATGTCCAGCTTTGACTTCAGACAGTTATACATCTCTTAGGGGAGCAGCATAGACTGTTCCATTTTATGTTTAATGAGCACTGTTAAGACAGAAATAAGGCAAATATGATATTCCTTGGATTCAGACATGGAGAAAGAGATTCAACCTTAGCCTTAGTCCTTAGCTAAGCTGTTCTTGGATTTTTCCCATATGTATCACTGAGCAGAGGGAGTCATACACATCCTACATAAGATCACTAAGGAACGGATGATAAATTTTATGGCTCCCATAACCCCTAATAGATATTTAAGTTTTCTTTTCTTTTTGGTTTCTATTGTTTGTATATATGTGTATAAAAATCTTGTCCTCTATAACTCTTAGTATCCATGATGCCTATCATTACTTTTTGTTTTGTTTTTAGCAATCTTTGTATTTTGACTTTCTTTCTTTCAATAAAGTTGTTATGGTTAAGAGATCTAAGGCACTTGCCTTATAGAACTATCCTCTGAAAATACACTGTAAAAGAATATTACAAAAGCATATTGGAAAACAAAATTAGGAGAGAAATCAGATGATTATATTATATATTTTTACTCCCCAAAACATTAAAATTCTGGGTGTAGTTGGAGCTCGATAAATATTTGTGGAATTAGATTCAATCCAGGAGTGAATACATGTTGTCTTTTCCTTTTTGCTTCTTTCTTATAGCTCTTCACCTTTCCTATTCTATGTCCTTCTTTTTTTGTTCACCCCTAAGTTTTTCAGCAAACCCTATGAACCTGATAGAGGCTGGTGACTTTCTAGATTAACAAGATGGTGATCCTGAATTAGAGTTTGCAGATTATTTCTTAACAATCACAGTATACTCAAACTATCTTTGGAAGTTGCACAGAAAAACTTTCTGATTTGTAGGCTATGTGGCTTTGCCCAGGTAAGGTGCTCCTGTAGCCAGAACCTACTCACTAGATTTAGGATGGTGAATTGATTGCATTAGGATGGTGGCCATTAATGCAGTTAACTTACACCAGAAAACAATATACAAACCAAGGGACCTCATCCCATTATCTTCTGCCACATGCAAATTTGTATAATTCTTTTTACAGTCCATTAGGATAATGCAATGTAAATAATCTTCTAGACAAGGTATCATCTAAAAAGCTCTATTAATTCATCATAAATACAAACATGTGATGGGGCAGATAGTATAGTTATCAGTTATGAACTCTGAATATATTAAGTTTAATTGACATTCTTCAGCCCGGTTTTGTTCCTATATTTGCACAGAGTCTTCCAAAGGTAGCTGGTTAATGAAGGGTGTTTCTAATACCTGCCTGATATTAACATCCATGTGTTACTAGAAAATGACCTTCCCTGGGGTTTCCACTTTAATGGGGGGCTGGTTTTCAGTTTGGCACTCACAGGGTCTCTCATGCTGATGTGGAAAGTAGATGAATTATGAGGCTTAATGGCATTTAGAGTCTTTAATCTCCCTACTCACACTTCTGCTGGTTATTTAGCCAGGGAAGTTCTTGTTGAAATATGCAGCATTTTGATTTATGGCAGCAAACCAATAAGCTAATGTACCTGTGTTTGTAGTGACCATGCCATGGAAGTGTTGGTCATCTGCTATAAAGCTTCAAATCAGAGAAAAGGGCTTGTGCTTGGAATAGTGCCGGCTTTCTTTACATTTTTACTATCTAATTCTCTATCACTTTGTGGGAGCTAGATAAAAGATGACTTGGGACAAGGCCATTACTTTCTTTGACGGCTTTAATATATCAAAACAGGGCAGGCTTTCGTGTAAAGTTCCCCAAATGGGGACACTCTTTTTTATAGCTAACCACCAGCTATGAAATTGAGACTAGTCAGGAAGTCAGTGAAGAGGAAGAAATTTTAGGGGTGGCCCTGGAAAAGGAGAGAAAAGAAGAAAATTTTTCTTACTGATATCTTTTATAGTTTAATAACATCTCTTTCATGGTGGGATGCATGATCTATATATGATGGGGTTCCAGGAAACATAGTCAAGTTAAATGTATTTTCCCAAACACTAGTTTTGAAAAGATAATCAACATTATAGCAATCATTATCATCGAATATCTGAGAGATGGAGAATTCAGATGGGGTCCTTTTGCTTTTAGCTTCCTCTAATATCCTGAAAAGATGGTCCTGAAGCCAAAGCCATCTCTTTTATAAGTTAACAATTATAATAAGATCTAATATTTTGGTAAACTCTAAGAGGACATGGATTTTTTTTTTATATGTATCATTCCTTCTTGTCACTTCAGTGCCTATAATATCTAGTATAAAATGGGTACTCTGTAAATATATGTTGATAAATTTGAAGTATGAAACCCTGGAAAGGAGAAGTAGTTCATTTAAGTTCCTTCTGAACCACTAACAAGCATTTGGAGTAAAAGTCCCAGAATAAATGTCTTCTTTCTATCAAGAATTCTTTGAGGACATGTCCCAAAATATCAGGGATTAACTGGAAGACATTTTACCAAATTAGATGTTTTATTTTTATGTTTTTACTGATAAAATGTAAAGAATGATACAAATTTAGAAGAATTCATTTATCTCTATGTATCCATCCATTCGTCCTTTTCAAAGGAGAAATTTCATTATGACCTGTTACTAAATGTTGTCTGAATAATGAGCTTTCTTTCCTTTGCAAAGCTTATTACTGTTTTCAATTTGGTTTAACATGAGTATCACGCCTTATACTTTGAGTGATAACTTAGGATTATAGTTATGAGTCACAAAGTTGAATGAAAAGTGGAAAGTAAACAGAATAAAAGTTAGCATTAATTCTGGTTGCTACAGATATTATTCTCAGGTTTAACAATATAATATATGACTGATGTGAGGGAGAGTTTTGGAAAAAAACATTTTTAACTTAACAAGACCTCTAAACAGAACTCACCTGGTATAGCAGAGTCCCATTTCCATAGCCATTATTGCTTTCTCTTTCTTCCTTTCCTTTCACTCCTTCTTATCTCTGCATTATTCTTTTTTTTTTATTTCCTCTTATTATGGGGGTACAAGTATTGTTAGGGATACATATATTGCCCCTGCCACCCCTCCCCCACCCCGCCGTGCCAGAGCTTCAAGCATGTCCAACCCTCAGGTGGTGCGCACCTCACCCATTATGTAAATATACACCTTTCCCCTCCTCCCCCTTCCCACCAGTCCACCACTCAATAAAAGTTTGTTTGTTTGTTTTTTTGACATTTTGGTTACATTGTATATCTTTGCCTCTCCCTAAGAAGGGTTAGAGGTAATCTCTTCCCCTTGACAATGTACGTCACATCCCTAAGATGTGGGTCTCCCCCCTCAATCCTTGGTGAACACTACAACTATTTGAGTATCATAGTTTAAATCAGTCAGTACCAGTACAATTTAATGGCGAGTAGATGTGGAGCTCATTTTCCAGATCTTGTGTCACCTCACTTTGGATAACGGGCTTAAGCTTTATCCAGGATAGCATAAATGGTGCTAGCTCACTGTCGTTTCTTAGAATTGAGTAATATTCCATGTGAGCATATATCAAATTTTAATTATCCATTCATGCATTGACGAGCACTTGGGTGGCATTATTCTTTTTAAAGTGTGTTTTTCATCAAAGGCCGCCTACGTTCTATAGTTACTGCCTAGAAGCATATAGTCAACGTGTCAAAATTTGTTTTTCTTGAGGCAGCATTTTTCCATAGATGAGTTGTTATAGCTTGAGAAACCAGAGACATCTGAAGGTTGCAACAGTCTAGTAAAAGAGATCCAGATTCATTTTCCCAGCCAAAATATCAGCTGCACTATGAGGGTTAATTTTTCTCCTCTGATGAGGTCTACAATGGGAAAAATGCATAAGGTGAGTGGAATACCAAGAAAGGGTAGGAAGAAGGAACACGGCTTCTAGCCCAGCACTTTGGTCTCAGTTCTATTCAGGAGAACAGAGATTCATCAGCACTCCAGCCTGTCTTGGGAAGACTGCTCCTTGGCTCGGGTGTTTAGATACAGGTAAGAGCATTAGATCCAGCATTATATATGGAGATACTAATTTGATCAAAAAAGGAAGAAAGAAAGGAAAAACAGGGCTGAACTGATTGAAGCAAAGCCACCTGTTAGTTTGCAGGAACTCTTAGGAAACTCTTTGTAACAGGTTGTATAGTGCAGTAGTTTAGACTATAGACCAGTATATCTACATATCTGGACAACTTTGGTTCTCCAAGTTCAAATCCGAGTTTCTCCCTTTACTAGCGCTGTAGCTCTGGACAAGTTATTGGCCCTTAGGTTTTCCATTTCTAATAATAGAACAATTACATGCCAATCATTCTGTTTTATGTGATGATGAAGTGAGTTAATATATGTAAAATGCTTAGAATTTGGCATGCAATAAAAACTTATGAAAGATAAGCTATTATTATTGTTTTTCTACTCTGGGAGTGAGGGCTGTTCCTTGATGGCAAAACAAAAAAGAGAGATTTAGAAAAGTCCACCTACAGATGAGCTTAAGGAAGGCTGTTTCTCCCTCTAGCTGTGAGGGCAGCTACTACCTTTCCATACGACACACTCCATGGTGCCTTTGTTGGGGGAAGTCCCTGGGTGTAATCCAGCATGCTGGTGCTAGCAGGTTCTATTTCTTGTAGATATACAATAGACAAGTAAATCTTACTAATAGTTTGGTTAATACCTGATCATTATTCATCCCATAATTGGCTGGCTGTTTAAACTGTGTTAGTTCTGACATCCCTGACCAGTTGGTCTCAAAGTCTAACCTCACAGTGTGCAGGGGAAGGGCATACCTCCAACCTTTGCTAGGTAAAGGCAAGGTTATAAAATCTAACCAAAATGTTAAAAAAAAATAACATTTATAGGGTGTTGGGCAGGTGGAGGGAGGGGATGGGTTTATATATATACATTATAAGTGCAATGTGCATTGTCGGGGGGATGGACATGCTTGAAGCTCTGACTCGAGGGGGAGAGAAGGCAATAGCAATGTATGTAACCTTAACATTTGTACACCCATATTATACTGAAATAAAAATTAAAAAAAAAAAAGTCTAACCTCCTTGAGCTCACTTCTTCCTGCCATGCGGCTCCCTTCCTTGCAGCCTGTTTGCACTTCTAGCAGGAAAGTGTAGATGACTCAAAACTATTCCTATGGTTTCCTCTTTGTAGATTGAGGATGGGGACCTATATTTCCCCCCTTTCCTAGTACCCCACAAAACTGTATTCAAGAACATCACAGTTAACTCAACATCTCAGATCCCTAAATTCTCAAGGCTTTAGGGAAATTAATTTAAAATGTGGTTGAGCTATCTTCTTACTTCATTTATGTAAAGATGACAGTATTCTTTGCAAAATGCTAAATACTTTGCATACAATATCTCACTTAATCCCATGAAATAAACATTATTAATCATCCATTTTGCACAAAATCAGAGAGGTGTTACGCAGTGTTACGCAGCAAATAAATACAATGCGGGAATCCAAACTGAGGTTAGTTTAATTTTAAAGTGCCTGGCTAAACCACTATTTTAGACAAGAATCTGCCTCACATAATCACCTGGTGCCATGGCACGAAACTTGCCTTATGGCTCTATTCACATTCCTTTGTGAAATTTCTCAGTTGCACTTAGTACCAGCCCGCAATAAATATTAAATATTTAAAATTACGTTGGCAAGTAGGTAGGTGCCTTTTCCAGAGAATGCCTTGAATAACTAAGGTGTCATCAAGATGGTGTTTTTCACAAAGCACATGCTCACTGGAAAGGTGTTCATTTCATTCTCTAATGCTTAAAGAATGCATCGAAATTCAGCTTTATAGATGTGCCTTAACCATGAACTTCTTGGAAACCAACATAGCAAACAACCTTGCCAGGTGAGGAATGTTTGCTTTGGGCAGAGGGTTGCATCAGCAGTCACGACTGTGAAGGTGTTAAAGCACTCTAAGCCAAGTATGATTTAGCTAGACAGAAAGTATGATAATACAACTTTTCCTTCACTTTCAGATATAAATTGGTACCTTAACATTCTTTTCTATGGAAAGAGAACTCACATACAAGAAATCGATTGAGGACTGATCTGAAATAGTCAAAGGAGGCTTCTGTTCATAGCAGTAAAAATAATTAAAAATTAAAAGTTTTGATTTATGTTTCCATTGTAATGGCTAATAATTTCTTAGTTTAACAGAAATCTTGAGATTGGTTTCAGTAAGGGAAATGTTGACGAAAGATGGGCCCATGATGTGAAATGTTAGACAAATTAAATAATTAAATTCAGTAATAGAAGTGAAAGCAAAGCCTAATCAAATAACTTCCTAGGTATTCTGCTCTTCTTCAGCATTTACCACCTTTAGGGTGGCCAAATTAGACTACCAACTTAGTCACATCTAACAAGTCAGACACATGGTAGATGAATACATTCTTATTGAATTCAATTGAATCTGAATAATCCAGTATCAGTAGTAATGAAGAATGATTAACAAATTCAGTCATTTTCTTCCTATTCTTACTTATTTCTCAATTGTAATGCTATACTTCTATAGAAATATTAATAACTCTACTTCTATTATGATTTATATTTCTATTCTTAGTAAAGGATGGCATTAAGCCTAAATTTCATACATTTGACTCTCCAATAGAAGTCTGGGTGCCAATCCCCCTTGCGGTCAAAACTCCTAATCTGAAGTTTAAGGACTTTATATCCTTCCTCTTTTACCTTAGAACTCATACAAAGGACTTTTGGTGATACTAACCTGCTTACAAGCTTCTTGCATTTTTAAGGGAAGTGCCTAATGCCCTAATCTTATTCCAGAGGATAATTTTTCAATGGGATTTTAAAATGTCTGTGGAAGATTGATGGAACGCTTGGCGAAGAGGACATTTTCATGTTGTGTTTAAAGCAAATTATATGGGTCACACTCCAGCTTGGTATAGTCACTATTATTTGTTGTTGTTCTCAAGTTTCTGATCATTGTCATTTATTCCAGCTCCATTTTTCTTAGTTTTCATTTTAATAGGAAGTCATTTACTAGAAAATGTGTACTTCATTGTGTTTAGGCAATGCTGGGTATTTTCTACTCTGTGTTACTACGGCAGCTTGACTTGCTGTCTGGTACCAATTTTCCATATTATCTACAAGATGCTGATTTTATAACTTCAAAACACACCTGGTCACTTTTAGGGATTACTTTCCGCCTTTTGGAGGGAGCCTGACTGGTAGGTCTGTTGAGGGTCTATGCCTTATGGAAGGCTGTAGGCTTATTCCCTCTTGACCTGAGCTTTCTATGTAAGGATGCCCGTAAGAGGCCACAAAGTCAATGAGAGATAATATTGAGTGACTACAGCATGGTAGACTATGGTAGATAGCGAGCTTACACTAGTTAACAAAAATCAAAATGCTGCTTATGCTCATGTTTCTTACAGTATAGTGAGGAAGACCAGCACTAAAGAAATAATCACACTAATGAATACATGATTATTTTAATACAAATAGTGCTAATTGCTGAAAATAAAGGTACATATAAGGGGATACCACACTTTTCTGAGGATCAGGGAAATATTCTTGTTTAAGCTGAGAGACCTCAAGGAAAGTTTGGGGGAAGAAAGGTGCCCATGAAGAAGGAGCAGATGGGAAGAATTTGTATGTTTAAAGACCTAGTGGGAGCAAGCACAGGTGAAAGAAGACCCAAACTCAAGGCTTAGGTCATTTCTAAAACTTAGTTTTTATTTTAAAAGCAGTGAGACACTATAAAAGTCTTATGTAAGCAGATATGCAAGCAGAATCTTCTTTATTGCTTTGAGTAATCAAGGACTCAAATTTCTGAGTTATTGGTTAGGTAATTCCAGGTAATATTCAATACTTTGCTCATCTTTATAATTTATAATTAATAATTATATAATTTATAATTTAGAATCTTTATAATTTAACCCAATAGAAAAATAATTTGTACACCAGGCTGATATAAGTAGATGCCCATGGAAGGAATCTAACATGTCTCCTTTATTTATAGTTAAAAAGTTCTACCTTCAAAACACTTTGAAAAACTAGGATTGATGAATCATATCTGGTCTGAAGTTCAAATACTCTTTAGCAACTTGCAGAAAAGCTACTAGGACTTGCGGGGTCAACGAGACAGCTAGAAAAAAGAAAATGTCTTGCAAATGTACCTAGAATGATACTTCAGATAAAATATAGGATACAGATACTTTAAATGTGATATCGATGAGGAATAAAAGAGATTCCAGAAATAAAATAGTCACTGAAACTCATTTCTACTATTACAAAATGAATGTATTATAGAATTTTCTATGACACAAATAACATAAGTAGTCCCAAGAGGGAAAATGCTCTAAGCTTTGGGGGTCATTTGTTAGAATTCTCTGAACCTTCCATGTGTAAAATATGTATTAATATGTGTTCTCAGGCTGTATATGCATAATCCTCATTTATTTCTTGTCAGTCTGAAAAGCAGAGAGGGATGAGCCAACCCTGTGTTTAGTTATGCCTCTTCCATAGGTTTTGTACAATCTTTTTCTCTGTTCTGCCTAATAAAATGTTGCTAACATTTTACTTAATCTTAAATACAGCTCAGAAATAAAAGGACCATGTAAGCCTTTTTCTGTTTATAGTGCCAATCAATTGGAGCCTTCAAGCAATTATTGACTAATTAATAGCTATCTTAGGGAAAACAGAGAACTTACGAGGGACTTGTATGTGGAATTAAAGCAAATTGCCTTGTATAATTCTATCACGGGTAGAACCAACATGGATAACTTCTGAGATATTGCTCAAAGTTTGTAAAAATTATCTGAGATTAGTTTATAAGAAGAGAAGTCAGATTCCTTGCTGAATACTTTGTTGATGATCTATTGATTTAATTTCAGGTTTGCAGATATGCTTTTGGTAAAAATCCATGTTTCTTAAAAAAATGTGTTTTCTATAATAAAATAGCCTAGTGATCTGAGAACAATTTTAAGCCCATGCTCTATTAAAGAAAAGTGAAATATAGAATTTTGATCCAGTTTCTGCTTATTTTTTTGTACATAATAATCCACTGATGTACCTTGGTGTAAATTTATGTGTGTGTGTGTTTGTGTGTGTGTGTGTGTGTATATATATATATATATATATATACACATATATATGTTCGTTTGTTTTAAATTTAGATAGAAAGTGAATTTGGTTCAATTTTTTCAAGGTATGTGTTAACATTATCATGCAGAATGATATCTAAGGACCTCAAAGACATTAACCTAACCAAAACCAAGGCTATGCAATGTGGATATTCATAATTCTTTTTTATGATTAACAAATTATCAAATGTTTTTGGCTACTGAATACATGCTCAGCCAAAAGCCAAACACAATAGTGAGTAAAGAAAAGTACATAAACATTTTCCTGTCAGTCTGAATAATATTTTTTACATACTGATCATAATTTTATACTTTGGAAGCCTCACTGTTGGCAAAAATCTGCTCGTTTCATAAATACTAGTTTTGTCTCTGTAATCAGGATATTAAGTGCTGAGAGTGCAGAGATGAAGTCTTGGGGTTAGGATTCTTGGAATATTTATGCAATGGTGCAGCATGGGCACTGGTCCATCAGAATGGACATGGTCAACAATCCATGTGGTCTTACCAGTGGCCTATACCCTGCCTGCACCCCCAGTGGTTAACACTGATTTCTATGCTTAGCACAAAGTAACTGATAAATACTTGTGCTTAATTAAGCTCTATAAAGATACACAGATAAGTCTTTACCATCTCTGGCTGACCAAAGAGGAGTTTATAATCTGAGAGTTGTTTTTTTTTCCCCCTAGTTAAAACACCATTAAGCTATTAGAGTAATGGATTATACATTGTCGATTACAAGTAGATAAATGTCTTCAAATAGGTTGTTCCTTTAAAAATCAATAGTGAATGCAATTCAGCCAGCATTAAAAATATTCTGCAGTTATATCATCAAAAACATCAAAGTTTTAGTCACACTACCAAAAGAAAATTTTATCTTTTTATTTATGGAAAATGTCTACCATTGCTTCAAATTGGACATATTAAAAACCATTTGATTCTATCAAGAAATAAAACCCAGATAGTACCAAGCTGCCATGACCTTAGAGGACTAATGCACCTATGCAAATTCTTTTGAACTTTTAGACTTTTAAATTTTTTTTTTTTAAATGTGAATGCTCATTATGGAAAAATAAAATAAATAATTTTTATTAAAATTAAAAATAATTTATGGAATAAAAATATTTCTCAATTTAACAAAGAATAAAATTACCTATTTTATTGCTAATGTTTTTGTGTGTAAGTTTTAGGCTTTTTAATTATAAATAAAATAAAAATTAAATTAAATAGAACAATATCACTTTACAAACTGCTTTTTTTCACTTAATACATTATTAATGTTCCCACAACATAATTATTGGCTGCATGAAAGTCTATTATGACCTCTATTCCCAAATCTTTCACTTTTAAATGTGAAGTCATTGTTTGTGCTTTCCTGCCTGTATAAGTCATTTCTTCCTTTTTTTTTTTGAGACAGAGTCTCACTCTGTTGCCCAGGCTAGAGTGGAATATGTGATCATAGCTCACTGCAATCTCAAACTCCTGGGCTCAAGCGATCCTCTTGCCTCACTCAGCCTCCCGAATAGCTGGAACTACAGGCACACACAACCACGCTTGGCTAATTTTTTCTGTTTTTAGTAAAGATGGGAGTTTATGTCTTGCTCAAGCTGGTCTCGAACTCCTGACCTCAAGCTGTCCTCCTGCCTCAGCCTCCAGAGTACTAGGATTACAGACATGAGCCACTGTGCCCAGCCTGTTTCTTAATATGAATTCATTAAAACGTAATTGCTTGGTCAAAGTGTGTATACATCTTTAAGATCTTCAGTGCACATTGTCAAATTACTCCTTTCAAATTTTTAAGCAGTTGTATAGTCGCTGGAAGAATTGGTAACAGTTGTATGTTACTTGGGGAAAAATAAATTAAAGTAAATTTTCATCTTCTAGCAGAATTTAAAAGCAAAGTGCTTTAGTCTTTCATTTTTCTATTTTTACTTTTGCCATTTTCATCTACAATGACAAAAGGGAAGTATCTCAGATAAGGCCAAAATTGAACTCCCAATTTTTTCAAGTACTCTTTCCAGTTCACATCTGGAATGGAAACAATAATAACTAAAAATAACCAGATCAATAGTTATCTGGGGCACTGCAGAAGAAGCTTGTTCCAGAGGAAGATAGGGAGCTTTTTTCAAAAGTCTTAAGATTTGATTTGATATAATTATTCAGCTGTTTCTTCATCTTTTCTTCAAGATCCTTAGTCAAAACCAGCTCAAAGAGGACAGAATCGTGTATTACCCAGGCTAGCTGTGCATTAACTTGCATGATAGAAGTCAGACACTGTCAGTTAGGTTCCTAGTGGGATCTGTATTACAAAGGCCAGTCTAATAACCCCTTTCTCCCAGAGAAATTGGAGAAACTCCGACCTTGTCAGTGGCTTGAGCAGAGTAGCCAAAGGAACTAGGTTACAGGAAGAATTTAAACCTCATCATTAGGTTTCATGGTAGAAATAAGCAAATAAGGCATGGGAATGGGGAAAAGGGTCATGTCTTTGCATGTTTGACCATTGTTTGAATTGCTTAATGCGATATTAAAGGGCAAATGTTATTTCCTTTGGCAAGGTTCCATCTATTCAAGGTACAGGAAAGTTTTTAATCGTATCTACATTTAGCCCTTCACCATAATCCTCGGGTAGTAGGTACTGGCAAATAGGTTTATTCAATCATGGTTTCATGGCTGAGTCTAAGACTAAGTTTTATGTATATACATCATCTTGTGAAAAAGATTTTTTTCCCCACTCTCTGCAGTGGCTAATCCAAAATATTCTTGAAGCTGAGAAGTTGGCTTCAGCTGCTTCTTTGAAAGCCATTTTACAACTTAGTGGGTTTTTCAGAAGCCAATGTCTGGCAAGTTTTCTAAAAGGCCCAAGAACTTGAACTACACAGATTGATTGCTCACATAGTGTGGTCTGCATCCTCCTCTACCCAAAACTCCTTCAGCTGTGGGAGCCCACTGGTGCCCAGAACACAGATCATTAAGGTCAAGACTTTGGGTTGAAGTTTTTTATTAAGAAGTTCCCCTTTTCAAATGGAAATGGGAAGAAACTGTTAATAGTTAATTTATCTGTTATCTGTTAACTGCTAACATTTTTATCTTTTGGTGTTTTTTCTTTATTTTTTGAAATCATTTTAATATTTAATAAAAATATTGATTTTTAAAAATGAATACATACATGTATAATCTGAGATCAATGCATTGATCTTAACACAGACTTTTTAATCACCTATGGCAGGGCTTTTCAACCTCAGAGAGGTTGATATTTGAGGCTGGATAATGCTTTGTCATACATGGGAATGAGGAAGGGGAGATTCCTGTCCATTTTAGGACAATTAGCAGCATCCCTGGCATCTATCCATTAGATGAGAGTAGCAATACCCCTTCCTCATTTGGATGGCCAAGCATGCATCCAGATATTGTCAAATGCCTCTTTAGGGGCAAAATCACCCCTTTCCAGTTGAAACCACTAACCTGTAAATAGTAAGGCACTAATCCATTCCTCCAATCTGAGTGGAGCTCCTGAGGGACACGAACACACTAAAGTCCCTGCCCTCGTGTATATTGCAGTGTATGTTAAAGACCTTGGAAAGTAAGAGAAGACCTGCAAAGCCATATATTTCAATGTGGGAGGGCAAAATAGAGAGTAGCCACCTGGCTGGGAGAGACCTCCAAAGGGCCATTCTTTCTTTTATTATTTTACCCACAGCCTGCCCTCTTTGAGATAAGATTATACTAAATTATAGCTATAGAAAACTCTAAGAAAGAAGGCACTCTGAATGGGTATCTTTTTTGTGTCTTTTGGGTGCTTTAGATCAAGAACTGACAAATATATAGCTGGTTCTTTAAAAATGGCTCAGAATGAGAATTATTCCATTAGCGGAATTAACCAGATCACTGTCATAAACTGTGACTTATTCTTTTCTGATATTTCTTTGGCTATTTTTTCAAGCCCAGGAGCCCTAAGTTTTCCTCTTAGTTTTAGCTATTGTCACCTCCCCTCTCCCCCTCATGTCTAAGTGTGTTTGGTGACCTACACTGCCTTAGTGACTTCATACTGCCTGTTGGAGAGGAGACAAGAACTGAGACCTTGTTTCTTTTCTGTTACCATTCTGATCTTACTTTGGCTTCATTCTTCCTCACCCTACACTGCACGCATGAAGCAGGATTCTAGGTCTTCTGCTGGTTTTAGACTTTATTTTTGTTGAGACCACTTGAAGGATCAAAGGAGAGAAGGTTTTCTACTCTAAAGACTTCAGCCGTGGAACGCATCGATTCCCTCTCCAGTTCTCATGCAGGGTCATCTTGCCAATGTGTCTTACATCACAAAAAGGCATAGTCTGTCTCCTGGAAGGAGACAGCACAAAAACTTACACACACAAAATTCACATGTTATTGATTAACAAGTCTTTGCTAAAAGGATCAAGCATCTCTTTCCAAGCCTTCTTTATTTCATCCCTAAAGAAGGCCAGCACCTCCCATTACCAAACTCCTTGGGAATGCCCTCGTTCTCAGTTGAACTATTTCTTGGCATCTCTGATGGTCTTTGAGATGAATCGTCCCTTAGTCTTTGGGTGTCACAACTTTGCCTTGTCTTTAGGTGGGTAGCACCCTGATCCTCATTATAAAAGCGTCCCTGGGCTATATGTTAAGATCATCAAATCCCAATTATTTTCTCTACTCCAGACATTACATTTTCTTTCCCTAACTGAACTTGCTCCTTATAGACACATTTATTATCCCTGCTGCTCTAAGAAATGTTTTCCTCCTTTAGTTAAAATCACAACTCATCCTAAACAAGCCACTCTCTCCACTTAATACTCCAGAGTAACTTCTCACTTGGGGATTCAGCTTCCTCTAGTAAAAGTCCTCACATTATCCCTTCATCATTACCTAGCAGTGTTTTCTTACAGTGTTATAACTACCTACAGTCACATTTGATTCTATCCCAGTTGGTATGATATCATGTTTTCAATCCATACATTCGTGAAGCCATAGGTTTTGAGGTAGATCTCTGAAAACACAGAATTTTACATACGTGTAAATCTGTAAGCAAGAGCAAGGGAGGACATAGGAACACATGGTAGATGCTGGATCAGAACTTCTGAGTTACAAAGCTCAGCTAAGAAATGTTTTCCCCTTTAATTCTTCTTTTGGATGCTTCTCTTAAAGACAACAGATTTAATACCAGCATTTTGATCCATATTCAGGCACTTTAAAAGGGTTACAACCTGTACAGACTACAGCTTTTATGAAATGATGTATGTTTTATCACTGTTGGCTACTATTTAGATTACTCAGCACTTAAATTCTTTTTGGAACAGATCTAGAAGGTACCAGTCTCTTGTTCACTTCATTTATTTATAGTGTTCACCTAATAGTGACCTTCTTTTAGGGCAGTTTTTCTACCCATAACAATTTCCAAGTAATAGAACTAACATTCTGCTACTGGATTCCAAACACACTCACATGGGAAACACGTTTCAAATATATTGTGTTCAAGTAAACAAATCTGTATGTTCTACTTCAGATGATGATCCAAATTAGACCCCTTCACTGGTGAGTTCAACAATGTTTTATGGCACATTGAATCTGCAAGAACCTTAGAAGTCATCTAACCCAGTAATGCTCAAAGTTGTTGTTCCCCAACCCAGCAGCATTACATCACTAGGGCTTGCTAGAAATGCAAATTTTAGGGCCCCGGCCCACATCTGGACCAGGTAATCTGTATTTTAACAAGTCCTTCAAATGATTCTGTTACACATTTGAAACCATTGATGTAACTTATTCTGTTTACAGTTGAGAAACTGAAACCCAGAGTAATAACATGACCTGCTGAAAGACATAGAATAGACCTAGCTAGTGATGGTATCAGAATGGGAACAATTCCTAATATGCTATCAATTCTTCTATACTGCCAATGAGGTTGCCTTCTGTACATAGGCAAGGTTGAAATCCTGTAATTTTCAGTAGCTAGGGCCATATCCCTCCTACACGGTCACTTTTCCAGCTCAGGTCCATAATCTTGCCTGACAAATTTGAATGCCATAAGCCATTCAGGAGTCTCCATATTTGTTTCCTTCCTGAACTTCACTTTTTTTTTTTTTCTTTCTTGGATATTTTGTGAGCATCTGAGCAAGTACATTAGGCCACTTTTTAAAAACCTCCCAGGTCTTCCTTTGCATGGGAGCTTTGTTTCCTGTTTTATTTCACCACATGTCCCCTCTTTTGAATCTGAATCTCCACCAGCAGCAAGAAAGACTTGGTGAAATTCTTTTAATTTTTGCCAGAAAAGTCAAGCTAAATGCCATTCCATCTCCGAAAGTCAATTTTCGGGAGGCGTCTTTGAAACAGCCTATGAAATTGTGAGCAAATGAAGTTTCATCTTGCTGTTAACGAGGTTGCCTTGCCAAACCTGTCAGCGCTAGAGCTGACCCTTTTGTGTTACAGTGTCTGCTCCAGCTGGCGCTATTGGCTGTTAATCAGAAGTGTTTATACTTTTTCATTCTCACTTGATTTCCACTAGCCTGCCCAACTTGGTATTCAGAGTTGGTTCATTACGGAGAATATTGTTGCAGCCCTGTCCTGACATTTCACTGTCAACTGCCAGTGATGGGTCAATATTGCTTCTGCTGCTCTTCACAAAGTAGAAAATATGTGATCACGCCAATTAAGGTGGTTTAAGCAAATTTTTCTATTCAACCTTCCTTTTAGCTGCCAAAACTGGTCTAGAATTTAAGGGAAAGACATGGAGTTATTAGAGACCGAACCCTTGGCTTAGGGTGCTAAAAAGATTAGCCTGGTGAAATACCAAAATCTTTAGGAGGGCAAAGATCAAAGTCAGGAAACACAAGAACCTGTGCACCCTCTTCTATGTGCACGTTGGCTGCAAATGAAATAATTGATCCTTTGGAAACAGTTTTCAGGAAGTTAAAGCATATCAACATTAATGATATTCCAGTGGGGCATTGAACAAAATGCCCTAAAGTCGGCTCAATATCCTCGTCTCTGTTTCATGGTTGTGAGCTGATTTGCAAGATTGAGGGACAATAAAGATATTACAGAGTTTCAGAGCTTGTTTGATTTCTAACCAGCACCAGATCATTTGGATGTCCTTCTGTTGATCAGTCTAGCTCCTCCTCATTCTTATCTTTCTTCTTATTATTTTTTTCCTCAGTTTGGACAACTGCACCTAAACAGCCCTGTTAGTTGTATTTTAGGTAGCATGACATTGGAAATATGTGTATGTATTTCATGTATGTATGTATGCATTGTAGAGTTAGTGAAAACTGGATTGAAATTCTCAGCTCATTTTCATTAATTTGTGTGGCCCATAGCAGGATATTAAATTTCTCTGAGCCTTAGAGAATACAAGGTTTCTTTCAATACTTTTTACTGTTCTTTTTGTGTGCCAAGCATTATGCTAAAAACTGGGGCTACGAGAATAAATAACAGAGACCCTTACCAAAAGGACCAAGGGACCACAGAGCAGGGCTACATTCAAGAACCCAGATATGGTTTCCTGATGAAAAGTAGATATTAGCTGAGTCTCAAAAGGGAAGGAGGTGGGTAGATAAATATGTCTAGAAAAGCATTCCCAGCAGAAGTTAGCATCTAAGAATTGTGTGGAGGCACAAGAATGCATGGAGGCTCAGAAGCAAGGAGTGGATGCAGAACCGTAAATAGCAGAACTATAAATAAGGAGCGCAGAATGTGTGGTGGAGGCATACAGTGGCCAGGAAAAGGCCTCAAGAGCCAGCTATCGGCCTCCTATGCACGTTGAGGAGCTCAGACTCTATTTTCCTGTGAAGCATAGTCCATGTATCAATTTAAATATAGAATTTCATAGTCAAATGCAAATTTGCATTTGGATAGTGTCTTAGTCTGTTTTGTGCATAGTGCTATAAAATACCTGAGACTGGATAATTTCTGAAGAACAGAAACTTATTTTTTCATAGTTTTGTGGGCTGGGAAATCCAACTGCAAGGGACCAGCAGGTTTGGTTGCTGGTGAGGGCTGCTCTCTGCTTCCAAGATGGCGCCTTGATGCTGCATCCTTCAGCCCAGAGGAATGTTGTGTCCTCACATGGCAGAAGGGCAAGAGAGAGGACCCCCCTTCGTCAAGCTTTTATAAGGGAGGAGCCCTTTATGTGAGAAGAGCCCCCATGGCCTAATCATCTCTCAAAAGACATACCTCTCAACATTGTTGCATTGGGAGGTCTAAGTTTCAACATGAATTTTGGAGGGGGCACAACTATTCAAACCACAGCTGAGGGGTCACTTGGGTGGCAGTGTGGTTAGGACATTAGAGGAGAGAAAGACTGGAGCCAAGGAGCCTGGCTCATAGTGGTCTGCCTGGGAGACAGATTTTGAGTCCTTCCTTAAATGGGCTGTGTTAGAACTGTAGCCACTTTACAGATACTGTGAGTAGTATTATAAATAATAAAGCAGTGCTGTTCTTTCTAAACTGGGGGTCAGCGACTTTCTCTGCAGAGGGCCGCATAGTATATATTTTGAGCTTTGTGTGCCATGTGGTCTCTGTCACAACTACCCAACTCTGCCATTGTGGCGTGAAAACAGGCATAGACAATACAAAAAAGAGTAAGTGTGGCTATGTTCCAATAATCCAAATTTGAATTTCACAAGTTTCCATGTGTCAAGCAAAAGTATTCCTCTTTTGATTTATTTACAAACATTTAAAGACGCAAAAAACATTCCTAGCTTGAAAACCATATGCAAATAGGCAGCAATTGCATTTGTCTTTGTGTTGAAAGTCTCTGCCCCTGTTCTAAACCATTGTTCCCTTGTTTCCTATTTTTCCTTGTAACCATGCCTTTCCCTTTTTGTGGTTCTTAAAATCCAGCTTTTAAATAATTTCATAGCATCATATTTCTCATTTTAAAATGATTTTTCCTTTTGTTCTGCCTTGTTTATGAAATCTTTTTTCTTTCTTATAGTCATTAAACTATTTTCCTGTAGTTTTTTTTCTTGAGGCTTTAAAGTTGTTTTTTTTTTCTCTTCACATTCAGGCTTTCGGTCCACCTGAAATAGAATTTTTAATACAATATGAAGTTTGAACCAGATTTGTTTCTCCCTCAACCCCCCACATTGATAACCAACTTTGTCAGCTCTGTTTATTGAAATGACCATCTTATCCCTACTCTTCCAAAATCATACTTTTGTCATATATCAGATATGCATGTCCGTGTGAACCTGGTTCTAGATGCTTATTTCTCTTGTATTGGTCATTTGCATATCCTTTTGCTAGTACTATGCTTTCTCAATTATTATAATTGTATTATAAATCTTGATAATTGGGCAAGAACATAGCCCTAACTTATTTTGTTCAAAATAATGTTTGCCTTTTTAACATTTTGTTTTTCCACGCACATATTAGAATCAGCGCAAGTTGCCACAAAAAATTCATTGGATTTTAATAGAGTTTTTTTGAATTAATAGATCAATTTGAGTACAGTGAACATCTTTATAACATTGAGTCTTTTAATAGATGATCCTTATATTTATAACTTTATTTCTTTGAGTCTTCTTTAATTACTTTCATTAAAGCTTTGCAATTTTCTCCTTAAAGATCTTGCACAGTTTGGTTATATTTGTTTTTTTTTTTTAAACTGGGCTTTAACTGCTTTTTAGTTTTTCTTTTCACTGACATTTTGAAACTTACAAAATATGTGTTCATGTTAGACTTCTGCCACTTAAATGGGAATAACATTTGTAGCTTGTCAAATATTTTTTGAGTTTCAATGTGTTAAAAATTCTTGCCTCCAGTGAGTAAAATAAGACTTTAACTGAAAGGTATGCTGTGTCAGGATTATGAAACGAGAGATCCCATGTTGGTGAAAATGAAGGTTGTGAGTACTTTCAGAGAGAGGAGTTTTACATGTGGGATATGAACTGCTTCTGAGTAGAATTTCAAAAAGGAAGCCCAAAAGTATCATAAGAGACATGGTTATTTGATTAAGTTGCTATTTTCTAAAGAGAAGTCTATCTGGTTGTATTTATTTACTAGCTTTTTAAAGAAACAGTCTATTACTCTGGATATGTTATTTATTTGCATATCTACATACAATCTCGTATGACTGAGATCCCCAGCCCCTGAGCCACAGCCCAGCACTTCACTGCCTGGGCTCCTCAACATACCCCACCCCTGCCTCACCCTCCCCACCCACCCCCGTCCATGGAAAAATTGTCTTCCATGAAACTGGCCACTGGTGCCAAAACAGGTTGGGGACCACTGTCATATGACATGTGTGTTTTTCATTTAATTTTTGATCATAGCATAGATACATATTTCTGATATTTATCTCTGAAATTTTGACCCAATTTGTGCTTTACATCTTTTCTTTTTCCTGTTGAGAAGTAGTTATAGATTTCCATGCTCACCTGCCTTTGTAAACATCAACTCTCTTGTTAGCTTGCTCCCTTAGGCAGACTGTCAATAATCCAAGCTTATTCAGTTTTCATCTACGTATCTTGACTTCTTCTAGTTCTGAAGCCTCTAATTACAAACTGAAGCAGTTTGTCATTTTATCTTTTTCCTTCCTCCTAATGTCAAATAAATCTGAACTTTTCTTCTTTGAACTATCAGGTGTTTTTGAGGTTTTCACTTAGCATCAACAGTTTCCCAAGATTTCAGGCATTTTTAGAAACTGCCACAGTCTTCTCTTCTACATATTATCAATAGTCATTTAAAATTTTGTACAATTATTGTGATATAAATACTTGTGTTTTAGATATCTTTGCATGCCTGTACTATCTCAAGTGTATATATTGTTCTGGTCCACATTTTGCTTCCATCTTATGCAAAATTAAGTGTAAAACCTTTATATTCCAGTTCCTGATTAATATTTAAGTCCTGAATACTCATTGAGCACATTTTTTCTGTAACTTCCATGCTCTTCATGGCTGAGCTTACAGTAAATTGACTTTATTACTTCTCCCATGCAATAGGTACTTCTCGGGTGTGAATTTCTCTTACTTTGGATCAATACTCATCATTGCAATTTTGTAAATAAATTAAAAGTAAAAGAATTTCACATCTTATATGTAAAAAACATGCACATGTTAATTTATCCAACATATAGTTCATTCTTCAAATGAAAATATTTCCATATCTATGATCCTAAAGGGAGGTCTAATTTCTGATGGACATGAATGTGTTAACTTGAATATGTGATTATTTCCCAAATGTCTCTTTGGTTGTGAAAATGCTCTTATGCATATTATGAATAAAATAGAAAGCCTTGATTTATTCAGTGATGGGGCATTCTTATAAATATATATTTCCCTATAAGTTATATAGTTAACCATACAGAGTCTTGTACTTTATCCCTTACTGTTAATTTTTTCAAATGTCTATGTCTGCTTTCCATAATAACAAAAAATATATATATATACACACATGTATGTGTGTAAGTATGTGTGTGTGTGTGTATATATATATGTATATATAATGGAAATAGGATTCAATTTACAAAATAGTCTTTGAAGTGCTTATTTTTCTTCAACATTGTGCCAACAAAGAATCAGCAACAACTGGTTCTGTATAAACATTCTACCTGCCAAGAATAACTCATAAATTTAATAAATCATGTGCATAATACAACCAGTTAAACACTTTCTTTAAGAATATGTGTTCATTAAAATAATATATGTTCAAGAATAAGTTGTCTTCTTTTCATATGAATACTCAAAGGAAATACAGGATAAATACAAAGAGATATAACTTTTTACAATTAAAAAGACTTTAGCAAATACATTTTAATATGAGTTACCTTTTAATCTAGTAATTATCATGATTTAGTTTATTTTGACAGTTACCACGTGACAAAGTATAGTACCTCCTTTCCACATCCCTTACATCTATTGGTTTAGGATTGCTTTGCATAATTAAGAGGTGTGGCTTATTATAAATAGTAGGTTGGAAATACTGCTTCCTGATGTGATACAAACTATAGAGGATAAACAGGTGTTGTCCTACCTATTGTTCAGTAGATACAAAAAGTCATACATTTATGTTGACAAAAAAAAGAGTATCTTCTTTTTTCAATGAGTCAAAACACAGTGCTTTTCACAAGGTAGCCCACAGATCACTGCTTCAAAATTATCCAAGAAATACTTTTAAAGTTCAGTTTCCAGTGACCATTCTCAGACCTGCTCAATCAGAATCTCCAGGGATGGAGATGGGGAAGTTGATATTTAAAATAAGATTACTCTGGATGAACCAATACATACTAAAATTTGAGGCAACTTTCTAACTAGAAAGAATGTGTGCGCCATAGTGGTTCTAGTTCAACTCCAGCTGACAACAATTGGGACCTTGGGCCCCTCATTTATTTAGCTTTGGGCCTCTGCTTTCTCATCCATTAGATCAAGAAGTAGGAGCATGTAATCTCTAAATCCCTTCCAGCTATACAATTCTGTAGATGTAGCAGTTTTTAAGACAGTAAAGAAAAAGGGGATAGAAAAACTATCGAGATGGGAAAACTAGGTAGAGAGAGAATAGATTTTATAAAAGACATAGAGCAAAAAAGAAAAATAAAATTTTAACTTAAAAAGTTGTTTTTCATGTTATTCTTTAAAAACTATAAGCATCTTTGAGAAACCCTAAAAAGATAGTGAAGTTAACACACACACACACACACTTTGTTTAGTCTCTTAACTTAAAACTTAAATTGACAAAGCAAGGCATATATCACAAAACAAACCGAAAAATTAAAAAAACAAAACAAAAAACTACAGTTAAATACAGAGGGAAAAAAAAAAAAACAGAAGGAAGCAATACCACAAACATTAGGCCTCAGGAGATAATCTTTTTAATCCAATAAAGAAAAAACCTAAAGATATAGAAGCTAAACCTTCCCTAGAGTGTTTTACATAAAACAATATAAGCTTCTTTTTATTTAATTTACACAGATTGTTCTATTCTTCATTTTTATTTTCTTGTTTTGCATACTTGTTTACTAATAAATTTATAACTACGTCTTCTTCTGAATTTTGAAATGTGACCATAATTTCTATCAGGGCACATATTTCCTTGTCAATAATTGCTACGTTTAGAGTAATGCTTGGGTATGTGTAAAAGGTAAAATACATAAATATATATATACATAAATAAATGTGGCATCTAAGATAATAAACAGAAAAGTTCTCAATTAATTAGCTCAGCAATCCTTTTCACCTACCACTGCCAAATTAATTTTATTAACATGTGTTTTCTTCATGTAACCCTGCTGTTCAAGAACTAAAAGCCTCATCTTGGCATTTGAGGCTTTCTATATTCTGGCTTCATTTCATCAACCTGACCAAATGTCTCCTTCCTCATCAACTTTATTACCTCAACTCAGTCAGTCCCATCTCAATGATCAGCTCATCAGGAAGCTTCTCAAGGAGTAGGGGCTATCTCCTAACTTTTGTGTATGTCAGTTACTGTTTCATTCAGCTACCTATGAGAAACAGGAATGGCTTCAACAATTGGTGGTTATTTTATTCCCCTACCAGTGAGAAATCTGGAAGAATGCAGTTGCTGTAATCTTTTAAGCAATGCCCTTTCCTTCGTGTTTGAAAAGTGGCACTTCCTATTATTTCTGCATTCAGAGTAGAAAGAACAGAGGATGGAAGAAGATTGCACTATCTGTATCTGTCCTTTCTTATCAAGAAGGAAAAGACTTTGCCAGAAGTCCCCTGCCCAGACTTCTCCTGACATCTCACAGGCTAAAATCACACATGACATGATCACTTCTAGCTGCAAGGGAAGCTTGGAAGTCAAGCATTGGCTCTCCTACATTTATAGTGCAAGGCCACGGACAAGGGTATAATGGGATGGATTGAGAGAGGCATTCAATAGCATTGCCCATCTTGTGATCACTGTCATTCCTTTGCTTTATTACATTGTATGCTGTACTTGTAGTCTTCTCTAAATGACCATGGGGTAAGCTGTTTCTTCAATTATTTTATATACTTTTCAAGAGCAGAGGTTAGTGTTCCCAGGTTTTATACTTCAAAGAGATTAGTTCAAAGTAGGCTCTTAATAAATATAATATTTCTTGGCATCTAGTTTAATGCACACTCTTGTCTGGGTGGGCGCAGTATGGTTTACTATAAGGAGCAGAGATTTCTGGAATCAAAAAAAGTGGAATTGGAATCATTAATCTCCCATTTAATAGCTATATCATGGTCACTGACTTGTCATGTAACAGCTCTGGTTGTTTAAAATGGAAGAAAACAATAAGACTTACTTTATTAGGTTTGTTTGAGAGATGAACATAAATATGAATGTGAAAGCATATTGTAAACAATTAAGCACTAAGTTGGAAGAATGAAACACTGGTATTAATGTAATATTTCTAAAATTCTGGAGGAAAAGTAGGCTAAGTGGCAGGTTTGCAAGAGGCAGTGGAAGCTATTCCTCTATTGTTATATGACATTTCTTTTAAAGTAGTACAACTAAACCAGGAAAGAGACAGCAATTACAACTAATAAGCTATTGCATTCGATTTGTTAGGCTTTCACGACTGCTTCTACAGTTGCTAAGATTAACTTGCCATTTGTTCTGATATTATTGCAGCAGCAAGCAGCATAAAAAGATGTAGCACTTTAGAATAAATGCAGAACTCCAGAAAATACAGGCTAATCAACAATCTTGCTCAATAGGGAATATGGAACACAGAGCATAAAAATTTTAAAATTATATGTGGACAATAGCATTCAGCTATGTATTAGTGCTATGATTTACATACTGAACAGAGAATGGACCACCCCTTGTCTGATTACAGCTGGATGCTACTGTTGTCCTTATTCTTTCACTGTGCTCACTTAAAGGATGGACTTGACTTGGGATGTCAGACAGTGAATATTACCCGAGTAAGGACATTACTGATTAAGGATAATGGAAATAGTTATTTTAATTCAGCACTTAATCCATAGTTCCTTCCTTCTGACATCCAGTCAATAATCTCCTGTAACCTGATATGGTTTGTGGCTGGGGCTAGGTGAATAGTGGTACTATCAATTAAAGAAATTAAATAAAGTATCATAGTGTATATTATTCAGATCACTTATATTTTAATACTACAAAGGATGCAATCTTTTACCTAAACTAATTAAAAGATTCCATGAAATGTATCAATATTGCTTATCATGGATGTTTTCTGCAAATTTTATTTGTATCACCTGAATTTCAGGAACAATCGTAAAAACCTCTAAGTGGTTAAATCAATTTAACATTCTCATAAAGTTCTTTGACAGTCTGAAAATTCACCCCTAGAAGATTCCATTAGAAAAGGGATATATGTGTGTGGGAATGGCTAGGAAAAAAAAGTAACTATCAATTCATTGCCTAGAAAATGAGCTAAGTCTCTGGGATTTCAGCTCTTGTTTTATTTGTTTTAATGTTTATATCGAAGGCTAATACAACAGAACTTTATTTCTCACTCATGCAATGTCTGCTTTAGGACCATACATCTCTCCCTGGCATCTGTCCTTTGGGGCAGCTGAAATAGCCAAAGTATTCCAGATTGCTCTGATCTTAGGGCATCTCTTTTCAACATGGGCTGCCAGAATCATCATGGCAGGGGAAGAGCATGTTGGAGAGTTGAGTGTAAGCAATTTAATGGGTGAATCTAGATTTGACCCATGGCCAAACCAAGTCAAGGTTATTCCCAACTTCCAGAGGATCAGGCTATACCATTGTCTGAAAAGAACTGGATATTTGTGAAAAGTGGTAATGCCTATAATAGGAATATAAGTGCCTATTCTTAGCAATTTAAATATGACATCCTTTGATATATCCTAATTCACTAATGGCATTAAAAAATTTCTCTATAATATCTCATTTGGTATTCATTTGTTTGCCATGAAGTGGAGATGCATTCAAATTGGACATCAAACATGAATGCCATTTCCACTTATATCATCATTTCAAATCTGCCTAGCATTTCCAAGTGATTCATGAATTATCTGATCTTAAAGAATTGAATAATAATGGAATCTCCTTAATAGAAATTTATATTAAAAGATAAAGCTCAAAAGTAGTTGATAAGTTTAACATAGTATAATACATTTTTACCATGTGAAGTTATTTTGGGGATAGGGAAATCGGGGAAAATGTTTCAAGTTTTGGAAACTTGGAATCTATGTAATTAGCTAAAGTATTATGGAAATTTGTAGATAACTTGTTATTCTAAGAAGTTAAAACACTTCTTTTCATCAGAAAATCAATGTATTTTTAATGATGTCACATTTAAAATATCTGGAAGTATGTAGTGAAAAGGCATTTAATGTTATATGGATCAAAACTTTAATCCTTTCTTATAGTATAGAGTATAGGCTAAATGTCATATCAAAATCCCCCACCCCATTAATTTTAGTGATAACTCAATGGAAGTGTATTTCCTGATTATGTAAACTCCACTTGGCAGTGGATGGGGTATGAATCTTTTTACCATGCAATTCCTCAATGCATTAAGTGTCTCTAGACTCTGGGAGTCTCTGCCATTTCGACACAGAACTTTCAAGGTCACCCTTAGTGTCACTATCCAGTAGAATGACAGGGGAAAAGAGAAAGCAGAGTATCATGCAGGTCATTTTGATGAGCCGGGCCTGGAAGTGGCCCATAGTAAATTTTCTAGAACTCGGTGAAATTGCCACTTCTGTCTTCAAGAAAGGCTGGAAAATGTAGTCTAGCTGTGTTCCCTAAAAGAAGAAGAAAGTATTTTGGTGAACAAAGCAATCACTACCACATTGTTCTACCATTTACTATCTGTGTATCATTGAAAGTCTGAAAGTCACAGACCCAATTGTCTAGTCAATAAAAAAAAAAACATAATACTTGCTTTGTTGGGATTTTGCAAGTTTAATAAGAATGATACATTTAACGACCCAATGCAATGCCTGAAACAAAGTAGATGTTCTAAAACAATAGTATTACTTAATACACTATGCAAAACAAACAAATAAACAAACATGTACACACACACATATATATTCATTATTCTCAATGAACTGACAGTCTAGTTGAGAAGAACAACATTATATGATGGCAAGAAGCATGGAGGAATATTTGATGAATGCCAAAATATTTCACAGCACATAAAGATCACTGTGAACTAGAATTCAGTTAAGGAGATATTTGTAGAAGAGTTAGGAGTTGAGTTAGGCCCTGATGGAAAGTAGGATAGAGAATTTAGATATTTAGTACTAGATATAGATTATTAAGAAGAATATCTAATTTGTATCTTTGTATTATTAATAGAGTCTTTTTTGTTACTGGCCTGGGATTTGGGGGATCGATTATGGAGATCAATATGTAGTTTGGTGTGGGGAACAGCAAATTAAGTATATTGGAATAATTGAGGTCAGTGGAAATGTTTGAAAAGCAAAGTCGTGGCCAACCTATCAGAGCTGTGATGATTTCTTGATTAAGCTATTGTTTGTGACTGCCTTGTTTTTCAACCCCTTTTGAAACTTCTGAGAATTTTGGTAGTGAAAGAGGGAACAGAGCTTTGTATGAATCCATAAGTTTTCATGCATGTTTCAATGCTAAGGGTGACTTTCACTGTGTTTGTCAGGATGGTCTAGCTTATACTACAGTAGCAAATAAATACCAAAATCTTAGTAGTTTGGCATGACAAAGACAATGTGTCTAATGTGGGTTGTCAGGAAATCTGTTCCTATCATCACTCAGGGATTCAAGCTAACAGAGGCTCTAGGATCTTATGATGCTGCCATCTCAACATAGGATCTCCATGGCCACGTGGCAAGGAAAGAGACAACTGCTCTGAACTACTTTGGACTGGAAGTGGCATCTATCACTTCCACTCAGGAGCTCATTGGTCAGAACTTCCCACTTGGCCCCTAACTGAAAAGGAAATGAAGATGCTTTCCCTGTGCCCAGGATGTTAGAAGAGAGCCAAGTGCATTGAGCACTCGACGCTCCTACAACACCTGGGTACCACTTAGAGACTGGATTTCTAAGATCTAATTGGGCAAAGCAGTGAGGAAATGAGCAGTCTCAAAGTAGGCATTCAGCTTCCTTTTTGGTACTAAAACCTTCATTATCTACTCAACCAGTGGTCTTTAGCTCAAATCTGAACCAGATAAATCCTTAGGGCCAGAACACGTCCCCTTCAGCATCTTCTCTAGAGGAATTTGCTCACATCTTTTCACCTTACTTAAATTGTTGGCTTATTTTATTTTAATGAAATCACTTACATGAGCCCTGCATCTTTCTTACCATCATAGGGAATACAAAGAGAGTATAAAAACAGTTATCTCTCCTCTTAAGAAGCTTATAATATTGCAGCTTAAAAAGCCTTTATGTTCTAAAATAATTGGATATCAATTCAATGTGAAATGATGTGCAAAAATGATGCAGAAAGCATTGAAAACAAACAAACAAAACAGATTAGATATCTGGGTATCAGAGAAACAGGGGAAGGTTTTTAGGAGGTGATATAACTTAAGTCAGGCCTTGAAATTGGATGAGCAGTAGGAAAGATTGATGATATTTTGGAACGAGGCAAGCAATGTGGTTGTGGCGTAAATATAGCAATGATTGTGACATGCTCCATTGAGGGGTGTATTTGGAGCCTCCAGGTTTTATTTTCATGGATATTTTTTATATTTTTGGAGAAAGCTCTTTATAGAAAAGTAACTTTTCTGCTGCTCTATCTCCTTTCTTCTCTTTCTCCTCTTCTTCACCGCCATGACCTCTCAACCTTTAGATCTATATAATAGCACTTACCATTCTCTTTTCTAAATCAGGAGTTACGATTTCCAACAGTGTGTTTATAAGCAGCAGGAGCTCCATCCCACAGATATTAATAAGCACTGTGTATGTGCAAGGCAAGGAGGTTTGGAGGTAATACACAACAGACTTTGTTTCGAGCACCTTATAGTCAGGTTGAACCTATACATTTAAACAATAGATTCCAGTACAGAGAAAGAAGCAGAGAGGGAGGTGAGTTTGGTTTATAAGAACAGTGAGGATTTAGCCTTCCCTAAAGGAGACAGAGAAGCCTCCTAGAGGAGACTATTACTGAACTGGTTCCTAAAGAAACAGGAAGACTTTAGGCACTTGAAAAGAAGACTGGGAGCCCTTAAGGCAGAGAGAATAGTGTGAGTAAAGACATAGAGATGTGAGAGAAATTGCTGGAAGTTAACTTATCAGGGATTTGGTATCACTAGTGGGTAGACAGGAATCAAGTAGAGGTAGCTAAGAACCTGCCATTGGAAGATATCCAATCCCAACTTAAAGAACTTGTATTTTATAGAGAAAGAAGATACAATTTCTGTCATTTCTAGAAAGCAGCTACTTTTATCCTTAAACTCTTCCCTATGAACCAGTATAGGCAAGCATAAATTTTCAATTTGCTGTGGAAGTGGCAGTTTCTAAAACTTGCAGAGTGGGATGTAAAAACCAAATTCTGCTTTTTGTTGCCATCTGCCCTTGAAATGTGTCTGCAGCTCACACAATTTCATTACATCAAATTCCACCATCAAGCAATTGTCCGTGTTTTCTATGAAAAATGAATTCCTGAGGGTCTACCAAGGCCCAGAGACTTCAGCGAGTGTTTGAAGCGTGCATCTCAGACCGAGAGTCAGTGCAACGTATTTCAATAAAATACGTATTCAGGCACGCACAGATTGAGACATATTACTTGCAAATGTAAATAAATATAAAGGTATGTTTTTCTATATTTTGACAGGCAGGAATATTTGATTCATATGTTTAATATGCTTTGCCTCTTTTGCAGGGGTACAAACTCAGGCAATGCTATTCATCATGCAGAGAAATTTCAGAAACAAGTTTCTTAGAAATAGGAACTACAGGCCGGGCGCGGTGGCTCACGCCTGTAATCCTAGCACTCTGGGAG
>VBSM01003157.1:35763268-35791434 GCA_008086735.1 Cheirogaleus medius
GGCTGGTTTCGAACTCCTGAGCTCAAGTGATCCGCCCGCCTTGGCCTCCCAGAGTGCTAGGACTACAGGCGTGAGCCACCATACTTGGCCTAAATTCTTCTCCTTACTGAGAATAAGGAATCTGTGTGCTGAACACCAGAAATGACACATGAATCAATTTTCTCCACACAAAATCCAGACCCACTTTCTCACCCCTCTCCACTAACTTTTGTCCATTGGAAAAGGCAACTACTTCTCAGGGAGAATCCCTAGCCTCAGTCATAAGTTAATGCCTAGGACTTGATTATGAAAACTCCCATGCCTGTATTAGAAGGAAAGATTGCAGAAACTTCAATGCTTAGATTAAATTGCTACATCTCACTAGAATTGTAGGAGCAACTGGAAGAGCCATGGAGGCCCCCTTATATTATATGTGAAAAACTGAGAATCCTGTTGATTTTTAGATTTGCCAATTATAAATGGCTAAAGCATGTCAAGAACTGTCTCCCAACTCCTGGTCCTGTGCTCTTTTGGAAAAGACCTTGGTTTGGAGTCTTAATTTACTTCTGGCCCTTATCTAACTTAGTTTTATGATTTTGGGCAAAATGTTCACCTCTCTAACACTTTCTCTCCTTGTCTATGAAGTGAGGAAGTTGGATAGTTATGAACAAGCTTCCAGTTCCAATTTTCTATTAATTAGTGGAGGAGAGAAGGAAGCTACACTAGCAGAGAGTTTTGCTTGTTGAAATTTGTAGTTTTCCTGCAGAGGATGGGGCTTACAATTAGGGATCTGCAACTCTGCTCAGGAACTAGCAAAGAAAGATGATCTCTAAACTATGTTTAAATTAACCCATCTTCAAGGAATTCAATGATAAAATTGCTTCTTAGGTAAATCTTTCCATAAGCCCATTTAAGTTTGCATATTGAAGATAATTGGCATAATTCTTTGATAAAGAGAATTTCCTTCTAAATATTTTTGTTCCTTAGGTGGTTTGGTTTTTACTCTCATTTTAATTTTAGGGTTTTTTTCCCCTTTATTTGAACATTTTGAATCACTTCTTAGTTATAGTACACTTAAGTTAAATTAGAGTCATATTAAATTTTTCATGGTCCCTCTTTGCAATTTGTTCTGTCTGCCTTAGGTAGATGTTTCAAGGTGGCCTTATTATGTACAAAATGAATGAGCCATCACTTTCTGTACTGTCTGTCATAAGGAACTACTTGGGAAATGGTCTAGTCAAGAAGTATACACAAGTATGGAATGGACATTGGCCTCTGTGTATTTATTGAAGGCTAATTAGTGGTTTTAAATGTCAAAGTGAAAAATTTCTAACAAGGAAGACATTCCCCAGAACTGTCGCTTCTCTCTCCCAGCTCTTTGCATCGGAGTGTTGGTCAGAGGAGGGCTGGGTGAGGGGGTGGCGAAATAGCCACTCCGGATGAAGACTGCAGAGCCAGCCCTCAGGCTTGCCGTGTCTGCCGGTGAAGTTTATAGGGCATGGCTGGTGGCTGCCAAAGCCACTGTCTCACTTACAGTGTCAACATTAACTACTACTGCTTTTTTTTTGTTTAACTTGGTTAATATGTTTAGATGCTGCTGGGGTCCAAATGCTGAAAATCCAGCAAACTGAATTAATTGATTTTCCTCTAACAGGAGTGTCCTGTAGAAATGGTTATTGCCACACCATACTGTGAGCTGCTTAACACTCACAGCTGAAATAACTGCACTGGATGAACTTGAGTTTGAAAAGAGGATAAGAACTCTGTTTCTGAAGGCTTCCAAAGGAGGAAGGCTGTGGCAGAGTTTGGGTCTCAGGAGAGCTCATTAGATGAAAATTAAGTAAGGAAGTCTGGCCTCCCTCCCCTCTCTTTTTCAGCCTAGTCACTGTGTCTCATCCCTTTCTACCCAAAGCTTATAACTTCACTCTGATGTGCATTCTGTGCTTCAGGGTTTAGCCAATGGCAAAGCAATTGAGCAACTGGGAAAGGGACTGCATTTTTGGAAAAAAAGGAAATTACACTGACAGTATAATCAGCTTGGAGGGAGAAAGGACACTAACCATTGCACACACACTTCTGTTTATTGGGTACTCCTTGGTAACTTATTCCCATCTGGACCCAATTCAATGTGTGAACTTGGATGTTTACAGGTCTCTTTGCTTTTGGCCAGGGTTGTCTTGGAACTGATAATTATGATACCTGAGGCTTTCTCACACTTTCCTTTTGAAGAGGTACTCATGCTTTGTGATATGTATCTAGGGTTACTTGCATTGCCTTGAATGTGAAAAACAACTCATCCAGAATAGTACACAATTCCAAACTTGCTAATTTTTTACTTAGAGTGAAATGTACCTTATTTACTTTGGATTTGGATTGACTTTCCAAATTCTGTTATTCTTGGCAAATAATAAAAAGTTATTTGCATCCCATGAACATACTCACAGAGGAGAAAGACAGATTAAAAGAGGATTAAGTAGCAAAAACAAAGAGGTCAGAAACTAGGCACACATGAAATGTAAAACTTGTCTTCAAATATAAATAATTTAGAGTTGGAAATTCAGATTAATACTTTTTAATTTACTTTCTTCCACCATTTAAAATTATTTCTCATTTTCTCCTTCTAAAGACCAAAAATTCTCCATAGGAGTACCCGAGATAATGAAAACAGTCATTGTATTTGAACACAGATACTCAACATCTGAGATTCCTAGATTCTCAAAGATTCTCTAGAATAGTAAGTGATTCTCAAATTTGAGTATCACTAGTATCTGGAGGGCCTATTAAAACACAGATTTCTGGGCCTCACTCTCAAATTTTTTGATTCAGTAGGCCTTGGTGGGTCCTGAGAATTTAGGACCAACAAGATCCCAGGTGAATGCTTGTGCTACTGATCCAGGGTCCAATTATGAGAAAAATTATTCTATTTATAGATTTATCCATGTCTGACACTAGCCCAGTGGCCCATTTGGAGCCTTCTTTTTCTTTCCATCACTGTCCCGTAATGTAAACACTTTCTTCACTACCATACCTTTGATTTTAGGTGACAAAAAAGGATCAGGGAAGAAATATTTATTCAGGATTACTCTCACTTTCCTTAATCTAGTATTCTTTAGTGACAGGTCCATATTATAAATTTTCAAAGGACATATAAAGAAAATAAATTCTGAATAAAACATAGGGGCCCGTTTTATTTAAGGTGTCTCAAATACTTGTTTCTACTTCTCTCATCTTCTAAGCCAGAGGTTTGCCAACTACAGCCCACAGGCCAGCTGTTTGCTTTTGTAAATAAAGCTTTATTGGCACACAGCCATGCTCATGCACTCCTTGTTGCCTATGTCTGCAATGACAGAGTTGAGAAGTTGTGACTAAAAAAAGGAAATGAAAGCTTTGGAGGGTGATATTGGAGTTGGGGGATGAGGAAGAAATACTAGAGGACACTTTAATATTTTCAACACACATCCTCTTAGGTACAAAGAGAGGGAACTCCAGACTAAGAGGAAATAATCATCAGAACTTGTCTTTCCCTTTAAAATTACACCACTCTTTCATCATAATAAAAAGAGCATTAGGAACTGAATAATGAAAGCAGATGCAATCTCTTCAAAGATGTGCAGCTGGAAGAGACTGGAGTTTGGCATTTGCATTATCAGATCTTTCTTCCTGTTTTGTTTCTGAAGGGTGGGGGGAGAGAGGCATGGATTATAATTGTCTATTTATTGCTTTCTTTGCTTTGTTCTTCCAACAAGCAGCAGACAACCATGTTTTCCTATGTGGTTTAATCTCATTACACAGTTTTTCTCTGTGACTAAAGCCTTAAGCTAACAGTTCATAACGGGATTACATAGATTGGTTTATTTTCCACAATTTTCTAAACAAGGTTATTCAAAGATAATTCCTTGTGTAATATTTTTTCCATTATTTTTTATTTTCTTTTGCTATCTCCAGGTCTCCTCCTTTCAGTTTTTGCAACACTGTTTTTCCCTTGGCCTCTAACTTTCATTTTAAGATATCTGCAAGAAAAGGCAATTCTCTCTCTCTCTCTCTCTCTCTTTCTCTCAGGACTGCTTGAAAGCTTATCAGAATGTCAGCAAGGATTTGGGCATTAATCAGCAACACACATGTGTGTGTTGAATACACAGGAAAAGAGGTTTATGACAAGAAAGCCAAACAAGGTTTCTTTTGAATCTGCTACTTCCTCCAGAATTAGGTTATAAGAGAGCATTGGTATCATCACCCTGACCCATGCAATAGATTCAACTTCAAGGGTACATAACAATTTCTTCTGTAATGAAAGGAACTTAACATATACCCAGATAGTAAATCACACAGATGAGATCTCTCAATAAAGCATTTTTTCAAAGGCACTCCATTAACCAAGTACATACTCATAAATTGAAACAAAAATTAATCACAGGCTTGCATCCTGTAATTAAAATTCCATATATAAATTAATTCAAATATAAATATCCGAAATATAAATTAATTCTTCTCTTCTGTTTTTGCATTCACCTTCAAAGAGAGTGTGAGCAAAATGGTTTTTTGTTATATAGTATCGTTCAGAATGTTTTTTTGTTATATAGTTTCATTCATTACTTTTCAGTCCTGGTACTGAGAAATGGCCACAGCCTCAACAGTTTTATAATGAAGATTGTGGAAGTTTAGTTATGGGAAAATAGTTTTAGTTGGAAGTTTATTTTTCTCATGAAACTTAAGTGGGGTTTGTTGCTTGGTATTCTCTCAGGCCCTCCTCTTCTTTTGCTGAAACACTCTTGTGAGTAGTTGCAAGGATTAGAAGCTAGTGGTTTCAGTGGTATTAATATTATAATCACATCTGTTGGTTGGTGACCAAAATACATGTTTATGGATCAGCTGTCTGAGCATCATAGAATATTAGAGCTAGAAGCAATGTTAATATTGTTAGTGGTATTGTAGGAGAGGACCTTGGAAAACTGATTAAATTAATCAATAAACATATATCTGTTGAACGTCTGCTATTGCAGTGAAGACTATGCTGAGAATCAGAGGAGTATAGGCAGCCTGTACCATCTTGTTGAGGAGGCGAGACACCATAGGCTTAAAAGCATAACTAGGCACACAAAGAAATGTATGTGAAGTGACAATTGGCTTATGCAGATAGTAAGTTGTGTCATTTAAAGGATAGGGATATGTTCTGAGAAATGTATCTTTAGGTGATTTCCTCATTATGCGAGCATCACAGAGTATACTTACCCAAACCTAAATGGTGTAGCCTACTGCACACCTAGGCTATACGGTACAGCCTGTTGCTCCTGGCTACATACCTGTATAGCACATTATGGTACTGAATATTGTAGACAACTTAACACAGTGGCAGGTATTTTGTGTATCTAAACATATCTCAATGTAGAAGAGGGATGATAAAAATACAGTATTATAAACTCAAGTGATCCCCATTGTATATGCAGTCCATCATTGACAGAAACATTGTTATGCAGAACATACTATCTTATGTAAATTCAGAAAAGGGAGAACTATGAGATATGCAATCTTTTTGAATGATGTAAAACTTGAGACATTCTCTAAATTATTTAGGTTGTGGGAAAAGAGCATAACATTACAGATATATTGATTGATTCGTGTTCCTTCACTCAAGATCCATGAAGCTTCCTCTAAGTTCTTCTAAGATTCTCTGCCTTCCATCTGTTAAGAGGGGATATGTGCTCTGCTAGTTTTGGGGTCTATATGTCACTTGGGAACTATAGTCCTCGACCCTCCTAGCCTTCCTTAGTGACTTCACTCCTGTCATTCCCACTCCTCCTTTCCTATTTCACTAATTCCTCTCTCTCTCTACTCCATCATCACACCAACATGCTTTGGTGTTGTCCATCATAGAACAACAGACAGACAGACAACCCCTTGACTCCACATGCCACCAGGCATTGTCTCAATACCTGCTCCTGTTCACAGCAAAGCATCTAGAAAGTGCTCTCTCCACAGTTTCATTTCTTCATTTCCCACTCACTCTCAGCCCTTCCAATCAGATTTTCACTTCCTCTACTCTGTCAAAGTCAAAGTGGCTCTCAGGGTCACCAGTGACCTCCACATGCTAAATGCCAATGTCTGGTCTCAAACCCCAGCCTGCCTCACATTCTCCTTGAAAAACTTTCTTCACTATTCCTCTCCTGTCTCACCTCATCAACTGTTTCTATTCTGTGTTTTGTTTTTCCCTAGTTCCTTCCTCTACACTTAATTCCTAAATCTTTGCTGTAAACAGAGCTTGCTCTGGGTTCTCTCCGGATGGTCTTCATCAGTACCATGGTATTAGATGCCATTTAGAAGCTGACAATAACCAACACGTTTCTCTTCAGCACTTCCCTTTTCCTTGCATTTCTGAAGTTACCCAACTGCCTACTTGACATCTCCACGTGGATGCCTAACAGCCCAAGCTCTGTCTGGAGTGCAGCTCCTCATTTCTCATCATAATTTGTTCTTCCTTCAGGTGTCACACAGTTAGAACCCCAAACCTTTTGATTCCCCCTTGACTTCTGTCTTTCCCACATTTAATTCACAAGCAAACCTTCCCAGCCCTACCGCCAAGATATATCTCCAGACTCCACTTTCTCCATTTTCTCGCCTAACCTGGCCTTGCAAATTGGCCTCTCTGCATCTATTTTCACCCTACTCTGGCCATTCCCAATCCTTTCTCCATATAACACACAGAGTGATATTTGTAAAACATCAATCATATTTTACTCCTCTTAAATGTTTTAAGTCCCTCTCTACTGCAGATGACGGCTAAACTACATGTCCCTACAGGATCCAGCACCCACCTTGCACCATTCCAAACAAATACGGTCAGCCTTCCATATCTGTGGGTTCCACACTCACGAATTCAGCCAACTGTGGATTGAAAATATTCAGGAAAAAAAAATTTTCCACCAAGTTCCAAAAAGTAAAACTTTGAATTTGTCACATACCGAGTACTATGTTGGATCTATAAGAATGAAGTGATGTGTAGGCATTAGATTAGGTGTCATAAGTAATCTAAAGATGATTTAAAGTATAGAGGAGAATGTGTGTGGGTTATATGCAAATACTATGCCATTTCATATAAGGAACTTGAACATCTGTGGATTTGGGAATCTGAAGGAGTCCTAGACCCAATCCCTGCCAGATACGGAGGAATGACTGTACTAGCCATTTATTTCTCAGTCTATCCCTGTCACACTGGCCTCTTCCTTGTTCCTCAGACATGCCAAACTGTTTTATGTTTCAGAATCTTTGTCTTGTTGGGACTTTTTTTCATAGGCTTTGCTATCTTTAAGTTCCCATTTTAAGTTTTCTTTGCAAGGGAGGTGTTCTGCAGCTACATTATCTCAAGTAGAGCCCCAATTATTCTTTAGCACACTACCCTTCGGGTCTCATCTTCTCCCACAGAATTAAGGTCCACAAGGGTAAAGATATGGTTAATTTGGGTCACTGTGATATTCTGAGCATGTAGAACAGTGCCTCGAGTAATGTAGTGGGTCAGTTAATGCCAGGGATGAATACGTTGCCGGTGCAGTGCTGAGGATGTGGAGGTTCATGAAACATCAACACTGCCTTCACGGTGCTGACAATCTAACAATGGACTAACTAATTCTCCTTGGGCCGCAGATTTCTAAAATGTAAAATTAGCACAGTGTGATTTAATGTGTTGCATATAAAGAGAAGAAGGAACCAAAATTACTTTGTTATATAGAGTCGGCGTTATTGTTCTGTTGAACTTCCCCATTTTAACCCTGCAGAGAACAACCTCTTTCTTTCTGTAAAGGAAAAAACCCATTCCACTTGCTGCACTTAAAGGGCAGGGAGGAAAATTAAGCAAGACAACTCTTGCTTTGTAAAGAACTTTTGCTTTGTCTTCGTACATGGCGGTGGTCTTTAAACATGTTTATACTTTCCTGGCCTTTGAGCCAGAGTTTGGAAATGTACCTGATCCCCCAACTGGTGTTACTATTCCGCATAATCCACTTGCTCCCTCTGGTTCCAGGTCTCCCTGGCCAGTCACTTCCTGCTTTTCTCTACATTTTGACAGGCCCCCTGGTGTACTGTATGTTCATGGTTCCCTCTAGCTCTGTCTTTTTCTTTCAGAAAATTTTGGTGTTCTGTACAATTTGATTACTCCTTCCAATTATCATTCTCCATTTCCACCTTTGAAATTGCATCAGCTGTGGAAATAGTTCACATCTGCCCTTTTGCTGTGACTTCTTCTAAAATTAGAGCATTTCAATTAGGATGACCTTGGGGATTTTTTTTTCCTCAAAGAACATAATCTTCAGAACTCTTTGCCTTTTGCTTATATTAAATAAAAATGCTAACATATATGGAAACTTTCTCTTATTCTTCAATCCCCACACATAAAAGTATGACTATTATCAGGAAAAGATTATATAAACCAGTCCTGTACAAAAAGACTACAGTCAATGCCTCTTGCACTGTAAGCAAAGTGCTCGTTTAAACATGTCATTGCTTTATTGGCCATATTCTGATATATAGTGTTTGTTTTTCAATAAACTAGGCAGCTGGCTGCAAATAAGTGCCTGTTATAAACTTGCCTTCATCTGTGTGTGTAGCCATTCATGTAGTCATTTAATTCCACAGATTCTGTTAATAATTGTAGGCTTGCAGGTCAATTATAGCTGGTGAATGGGGCTTTCTTCCAGATGATCACCACTCCCCACCCTCACCTCTACCCCTAATTCACCAAAATGAGGCTTCATAGTCCTGGAAGAACAGACGCCTATAGGGGAGGGAACCGTCCTGACACTTTTACAGGTAGCAACGTGAGGGAGACCATCCTTATTTTTAATGGAATCTGTTTGGTGCCTTTCTTTGGCTGAGCTGGCTTGAGCTGTAGCCTTTGTCTCAGATTCAGTGTCACCCCATCACATTGTGTCCTTGCAGATGCAGGGGTTCCTGACATTAACCTAAGGTGGGCATCTGTACAAACTGGTAGCCAGGTATATTTTGTGCATCAGTGACAGTATTTGATCACCCAAATATTGTGTGAGGACTCATTCTCCTCTCTGAAGCCATTTTTTTTGTAGTTGTAACACTGGACAAATATATTTAAATTGAGAAAGCCCTGATGATATTATGATGAGACAGAAGAGATCTAAGAGAAAGTTTGTATGCCCAGCTTTAAAATTATTCTGTCTTTTCAAGAACTGGAAGAAATTTGAATAAATCAGGCTTTACAAGAATCTCATGGGAGAGTAATAAATAATCTACCAATTAGCCCATCAGCATGTTATATTTAGTATTTTCTTCTGGATCTGTCCTTAGCATGATGACCTTCCTAACTGTTGTATAGCTCTTTATCAAAATAGGAAAAACTTTCTACTCCACCCACCCCCTTCCTCTTTTGGTTTTGCCAAACAGATTTCTGACGCTGCTGACACTGGTATTTTTTATTATTATTTTTATTCTTTTAAGGTAAGAAAATGATCACTAAATTTCTATGGAAATGTGGGAATTACTAAGTCTTGATCAGTCAGAACTTTACCCAGATACTGGGGGTGGAGGGAGGAGAGGAGATTCACAAATGTTGTGAGAGGAGACCACATATAAAGTATTTCTAATTTATTACAATTAAGAGAGGATAGTTTAATGAAGCCTATACAAGAATAAAAACAATAATCTGGGCACGGTGGCTCACGCCTGTAATCCTAGCACTCTGGGAGGCCGAGGCAGGCGGATCATTTGAGCTCAGGAGTTCGAGACTAGCCTGAGCAAGAGCAAGACCCCATCTCTACTAAAAAAATAGAAAGAAATTAGCTGGACAACTAAAAGTATATATATCAAAAATTATCCGAGCATGGTGGCACATGCCTGTAGTCCCAGCTACTTGGGAGGCTGAGGCAGAAGGATTCTTGAGCCCAGGAGTTTGAGGTTGCTGTGAGCTAGGCTGACACCACGGCACTCTAGCCAGGGCAACAAAGTGAGACTCTGTCTCAAAAAAAGAAAGAAAGAAAGAAAGAAAAGAATAAAAGCAATATAACTAGTCAGTGATCATTGAAAGGAAATGTATAGTGAGTGTTTGGTCAGTGCCCAGGGATTACCCTTGCAAGATGCTTATGCGCTGAGATAGGGACACACTATGAATTCTGGGGATCTGATTCCTTATGGTTTGAATAATCTCAGTATGAGGTATTATGAACAAAACGCTCACTCTTTCCATTTGAATCCTGGGCTGTGCAATCTCAGGCAACTGACTTTATTGAACTGAGCCTCAATTTCCTCCTTTGTTAATGGGAAATAACAATGGTGTCAATATGAAATTTTGTTAAGATAATGCTTATAAAGTCTGGAAGCATAGCGTTGGCACGTAGTAAGACATGTGGCAAATGACAGAGTGCCAGAAAAATGAATGAAATCGACTGCAAAGCTGCTTAGCTGAAACAAAACTAAAGCTAAGGTTTAGTGGCTTCTGGGCAGACCTTTATGAAGGGGAAATTTTTGTATAAATCTCTGAGGACAGTTGCAATTTTCCCTGCTTAGTTAATTCTTATAGTATCTCTCCAAAAAAGCAATGAGAAGCTAAGACTTGGACCAGAAGATGATGATATTGCAAAAAAGTAATGCTCAGGCATTACTCCTTTGATTCATGGGAACAGACTACCTTGCACATGGCAAGTCATCCACATACGACTTTAAAAAGCTGCTACTTACGTAGTGTTCCAAGTGACCTTTAAGAGGAACCCTCTTGGCAATATTTTAGCAAGATACACCTGGAAGAAGTGCCTGAAATTTAGAAACTTTTTACCGGTTTGTGTTCTATGCCCTTAGGATGCTCTCTCTAGCTGTCCATTTTCAACTGAGCCTAGTGCAGCACTCAGCGGAAGAAGCCCTTTTAACAAGACCTCTCTACTCCTGACACCTCTCAGTTGCTTCACACCGTCAACCTTCAGTATCTATTTTGCTACACAAGTTTTGGCCTGAGAAGAGAGAGTGAGGGTTATATTTTTCCTAATAAAATGCTTTAAAAATAAATCCATTCAGATTTGGCGAACTGTTTTCTAACTGTCATTGATTATTGCCAATGTGTAGTTGTTATTTAATTGTATGTTTATAGTAAACATTCCCCATGCCACCATGATAGCCACAGGTGTGACTAATAGAGAGAGAGAGAGAGAGAGAAAGAGAGAGAGAAGGAAAGAAAAAGCTTATGGGGAGGATGCATAAATAAATAGAAATAAAATCGATTATTTTAACAAGATGTCTCCAAAATGGATAGTTTCCAGGAAAAGGTGTCACTTTGCATAGCCAAGGGCTCTTGCTTGGCTTCTAACCAGTTTGTACTCTAGGAAGGTACCTTTCTTTTTTTTACCTGGTCTTAGTCATTTAAAGAATCTTAACTGGGGAGAAGAATGCTCATCTTACATTGGATCTACCCCTTTTTCCTAATCTCACAATTTGGTGTCTGGTGGATTTTTTCAGAATGGAAAGTCTTCCCAGGGGCTTGATGTGCCAGGCTTGTGTGAGCTGTGCCTTCCAGTCTCAGGGTGGGTTTTGCTAATTTTGTCACATTAGTCTGAAAAAGTGACATGTTGGGTGACTTGTTTTTCAACTCAATGCAAATGAGTTTATGCTTTGAAATTTGCTGATCTTCTCACCTCATTTGGGAAAATGTCTGACTGTATTGATTGGCCAGATGAAGGACTCGCTGAGGTCAAGGGCATTTTTGATGCTTCTTAAATTGTTCTCAGTCATCTCTCTTTGGAAAACCCAGATGAGACAGAGAAAACAGTCTATCCTCCAGCCCAGATCAAATTCTTTCTGCCTCCAAGGAGCTCTTGCCTCTAATGCAAGGCCTTTGAACATACAATTTCCCCTGCAAAAATCTCCCTCACCAATCTCGAACTAACTCCCATTCATCTTTGCAATGTCAACTTTAGTGCCATTCTCTCAGAGAAGTTTCCCCAAATTTCTAGTCTATGCTGGTCATTATCAAACCTTATTCTAGAGCTATGTTCCTTTGAGGACAAATTACTTGATTTGTAAGTATGCACTCATAAGGATGATATTGTCTTAAACAATTTCTTTTTCCCTAACTTCAGTGTAAGTTCCAAGAAAATAGGGACTATGTCAGTTTTTGGTCATTGTTCTGTTGTCACTACTTAGCACACTACTTGGCACATAGTAAGCCATGAGCACATCTGTTGAATGAATGAGTCCAAAGTTCCACAGGTGCAGAGCCCACTGGATATTTTTCTGAAATTTGACTTGCATGGGGGAGAATGAAGAACCAGAGAGAATGTGGTCCCCCGTGGGGTGCCAGTGAAATTTCTCTGTTTTGCTATTTAGGGAGCACCTTGACATTCACCAGTTCAAACTCGAACTTCCTGTTCCACACAGATAACTCTGAGTAAATTTAAAGTCAACTAAAACTGAACTCATTAGTCATTTCATTATTGGCTGTGCCCTCCTTCTGCTATCCTTCTTAATAGATGTATCCTACCTGCTCAAGGCTTAAATTTCTGCATTCTGCTCATGAGCATGCCTGTGGTTTGATGCTCCTGTTTGTTCTTTTCTCCTGTTAATGATCCTTATAACTGTTTTGGGCTTATTTTTATAGATTGCACAATCTTCCTTACTAGGTTGTTTATATTTCTAAAAGCATCTGATTGATTGCACTTCTCCTTGCATCCCTGTGAAACTTAATGGTCTCTGTTGCCCTTTTCATTTCTAAACTTCAACTGAGATGAATTTCAATTTCACTTTCAGGAACTGTTTCTGAACTATGGAGGTTTTTTTGTTTTTGTTTTTAATTTCTGACCCAAATTTTCCTCAGGGATAATTTTAACTTTTCCAAAATTGGGAATTAGTAATCTTTTTGCCAGTAAAAATAAATAAGTAAATTAAAAGCATTGTGGATGTAAGGACTTAAAATTTCATTTAATCCTAATTTTTGTCTGTCTGTCTTCTATTTTTCTCTCTATCTTTCTATTTTCTATCTATCTGAACACATTTTGAGAGTTTATCTACTTAAGACTCATCAGTAGGATCCATTCATTCTATTTATCCTCCAGAAGATTCTAGAAGGTAAGCTAGTACTTAAGATGCCCAAGTTCTTCTTTTCTTTTCTTTTTTTTTTCAGCAGAAAAACCAATGCCATTGTTAGCAAGACCTGGGCTGGGATTAAGAAGTTGTCATCTTAACTCTGCCACTAATTAGCTGTGTAACCTCGGTCAAATCAATTCCCTTTTATGCACTCTAATTTGCCCATCACTAAAATGATGGGGGCTAAATTAAATTAATACAAATGTCCCACAGTGCTAAAGATCCTAAGAAAATTGATGAACTTGTAATCTTTTAAAAATCAAATGAATCCTAATTAGTTTGCCACAATATTCAGTGGTTTCAGTGTCAAATTATAAATTTCTCAAGGTGAAATCTATGTTCAGAATGCTCCACCCTAGAGTTCAGTTCTTTTCCCATGTGAGTCGAGAGCATAGAATAGCCCCTGATTCTCCTCCAACCATGCTGTCCCAGCAACAGGAATGCCAATATTTTGGAAGATTTAATCATAAAACTATAAGTAAATGTCACCTAAATCATAAGGTACTAGGTAATATCAAACTGAGAATAGGACAGAGATAAGAAAGTGCTTTAATGCTAGTACAGTCCCTGACTCTCTAAAGGAACTGTTTGTCTATGAAAAGATAGACTGAGTGACAAAGGGGTCCCAGAGCAGGTGGATAACACAGTGGCCCTTTGCCAGGCCCAACATCCGTGGAGATGAAACCGAGGTATATAGGGGATTCCTTTGTTTGGAGGAGTCACTCTCTTCGGCATTAAACATTTCATTAAGTGCCTTCCTTAATTTTAGTGATGTCCAGAAGCTTTCAGAGATAATCTGAGCAGTCAGTGAACTGATGTGTCTGCCAGGGCATGAATAGCATGGATTGTTCAGTGTTTGCCCTGGGTCTATCAGCAGTAATAAATTTTAATCGGTTAGGCACTTTTTAAGCATGCTACTGTTTGCCAAACACTATTTTTGGCAGGCATCTGCAACAAAGCCTAATGCATTATGCATATTATTTCCACGGTATTTCATTGTATTAGCACATGTAGTATTTGTATGGAATTTTTGTAAATTCATTACCAAAGTATTATCATATTAATGATTCTGGTTAAAAAAGTATTAGGAAAAATATTAATATTCATAGAGCACATAAATCATATGATGGGGATATGGGAATAATCTTTTATCATTTAAATGTCGGAAAAATATTAGCATGTGTATGAGAAAAATAACTTATAAAAGTACATAGCAAATGTGAAAAAAAAACATGAATTACTTTGATGTTTCCTTGAAGACTGAATGTTCAATTTCAGAATTGTAATGACAATCATTATTACTGATTAAATTACAGTGAGGGATTACTTTTATTTAATAGCATAATTTAGTGGTGAAGACCTGGAAAATTTATTGCTGTTCCCTGTGTCTTATTTCTTTGGTATCCTGATCTGCCAAATTATACTTTCTCACATTTTTTCTCCCTCTTGTTTCCATCCATCTCTGAAGTGTACAGGGTTTAGGCCTTTGGACCTTGTTTAACTCTTTTCTTCGTTATACCCCTAGAATGGAGAGTATAGATGGTAAGACTATCTATCTTGACTGGATGCTATGCCAGTAATTCAATTCTCCAGTGAAGTATGGGATTTATCGCTATTAAATGTCCCTTAGTATCATTCTTACTATTCTTATAACATAGGGCCATGGAAATTATCAATAAATTATTTTCTCTACCCTACTGGAGATGGTATTATTTCCACTGGTTTCTAGCACCTTGACTTTTCTTGTTCCTCTAAATTTGACAAATAATGTCTAGAGCACTCTTCCCTTTAGAAACTATTTTACAACACAGTAGTTTCTCACTGTCAGGAAATGTTATAGCTATCCTTTTTTTCACAGGTTTTGATTCAGATAACACCTCTCTCCATGAAGCTCAAAAATCTCTGCGAGTATTGTTTTCCATAGCTTCACAACAACCCTTTGATGCAGGGCAATTTGTTCTCACTGCTATTAAAAAAAGCGAACAACCCTCATCCAACATAGCACTGTGCTAGGCAAAAAGTAACTGAAAGAAATGCTCAGTTTACCCTCTAGAAATATAAATACAAAGGCATCATATTTGGATAGCAGAAAAATAAAATGCACTCAACTCTATGACATGGTATAAAATTATTGTATGATTTAAAGTAGAAGGGAAAAAATTAATTATTTTAAGCAGAGACTTAATACATTTATAAGGGTAATTACTTTTTAAGAAAATATATAATTGAGTTATTCACATTCCTGTAGAATGTAAGAATCAAGTCATGGGCATGTTGGCGTGAGCCTACAGTCCCAGCTACTCAGGAAGCTGAGGCGGGAGGATCCATTGAGCCCAGGAGTTCAAGCCCAGCTTGGTCATCATAGTGAGACCCTGTCTTACCCCCCCCACACACACACACCCTGCCAAAAAAGTGAGTTTTCATTCCATTCCATTCACAGCTGCATAGCCAGTGCAAATTTTTCTTCAATAATTCTACATAGATCCTCCTTCCTGACTCATGTTCCATTCAGGCTATGAAAAATCAATGAAACCTTGACCTTGTTGCTCTCATGTTTCATGTGCTAATTCTTAACTAGAATTAAACTCCCTCTGGGCAAAGATCATTGCTGTCTTAAGATTCTTTCCCAAAAAACTCAAACTCATATACTTGGTACAAATATGGCATTCAGGAAATATGTCTTTCTCATGTTGTTCTCAACTTTTCCTAAATTTTGTTCTGAAATTTGGTTTCTTTTTTACTCAAGAAGAAAAAATAAATCCTGAATTTTAATAAAATTCTTGAGGGAGCACTATTTTCCTTTGAGAAAAAAGGAAGTTAAATCATTCCATCAGAAACTGAAAAAGGCTATCTATCCAAACCTCTCAAATTAGTGTGTTTCATAAACATCTGAAGGAAACTTTAATGCCAAGGGAAAAGAAGAATGTTTTATAGTTGGATAGAAAGCTTCATAAAATGGGAAGAAAAAAATCAATGTTTCTAGACCATTTGACATAGTCTCACTGTTTGGTTGTAATTTAAGAAGGGATGCCTGAACTGAGAAGGTTCAGACTGGAAGATTTTGTGTCTGCCAAATTTTCAAGCTGTTGACCTAGTTTCCACAGGTGCGCCAGGATGATTACTGGCTAACTTTCTCAAGGAAATTTTCGTGGTTGGTTTCAGGCAGAAAATATGACACTCACATTCTCCCCATATTTTTCTTCTCAAAAAGTAAGAAAAGAAGGGTAGTGAACATTATAGAATATTTGGAAAATATAGAGTTGATGGTAATTCATCATCCTTAACAACACTCGTTAAAACCAGCCTATGTGATTTTTGTTCTTCTAAAATTTTCCCTTCTGTAACTATAATTTATAAAATCCTTATCATCAGAAAATTGGGGTCCCCTGCCCCTAATCTCCCTAAAGAGGAATGCCCACAACTTAGGAGCCAATTGATAGTTTGGAGACAGAAGGAAATAGGAGTAGAAAGCACAGGCCGTGCTATGGTCCTTATTCCAAGCTTTTCTCCCCTTGAGAAGTTAAAACTGGATCCAAGCATTTGGTACTCATTTACCTAGTCCTTCTCCCAGTGGGAAGGTAGAAAACTGAAAGAGGCCATGAGTAGCAGGAACTTGGGGACAAAGAGGAGAAGAAGTCCTCCCTGTTAGGATGCATTGTTTGTCCTTTCCACCTCTAGGAACAGCCAACATTTCCACCTTGTCTGTCCTGAAAAGGATAGAGTATCTTCCAACACTTGGCCCCTGCTGTGCTAAAATAGGGAAAATAATGCAGGATAGATTTATAGTGAAAATGTATTGGGGGGGAGGGTTGTTTTCTTTTGTTTTGTGACAGTGTTTCGCTCTTTTGCCCTAGCTCGAGTGCAGTGGACCAGTTGTAGCTCACTGAGACCTCAAACTCCTGGACTCAAGTGATCCTCCTGTCTCTGCTTCCCAAAGTGTAGATATTACAGGTGTGAACCACCATGCCCAGTAGGTTTTTTATCTTTTAAGTGTATGCTTTTCTGACCATATGAGAGGAGAAGGAGAGAGAATGGAAAAAGTCCATATGAGGAAATAAGTCACAGTGATATAATGTGTGTTTCCCAGGAAGACATTGGTTTAAGGTTGTATTAGGATATATCGTATCCTTTTGGGCTGTGCTAAGGGGGAAATGTCTGTTGCACAAGGATGTGTGCAACGCCAGACCTCCTTGGGCTGCTTCAGTATCAATTGCTCAAGTTTGTATGTACAGTTAGAGGCGGTGAACTTGTTAAATGGCCGTGACCATTGAAAACTAATGTAAATATTAGTGGAATTTGGTATTTGGTTGAGAAAGTTGCTTGACGGACTGCTCTGAAAACCGTACTCATTAGCATTGACCCCATATCTAGCAGATTTGCATAGGAAGCAACTTCTTTGAATACCATTTTATCTTTTATTTAGAAAAAAGGAGGAAAGTGTTTTTTTACTGTTATTGTTTGTTTACTTTTGTAAGAAGATGATGTACCCATTGATTTTCACAACTTATGTTGCATTTTCTTGAGACACTGTATTTGAGTTTTACTTTCTGGTGTATATAGATGAGACCTGCAATGATCAGATCTTGACTTAGATTCCAGTCGGCATTTGGTGCAATGAAAAACAGAGTGCTTTAAACCTGAGTAGTTCATTGCAGCTAGTAAGACTGAAAAATGCAAATGATTTAGATTCCTGTGAGAGGAAATCACAATAACTCTCAGCCTAAAAGGAAGGGGAATGTTTTAAAGCCATTGAATTGTATACTTCCATTTACATAAACTGTCTAACTAGCTATTCTGCTTTCAGGACACATTTTTGTTTCCCTAATATTTGTATTACGCCCAGAAGGGTACAGTAGTCTCTTAGTCATCTGTTGAAAATGGCATAAAATAACTGGCCATCATTACTGATTTAAAAACATAAAAAACAGCAAACATACAAACAAAAGACATGGAGAGTCATGGAGTGAAAGGTTGTCCTCAGAGATAAACTTTTTAACCTCACCTCATGTCAAAGAAGATGAAAGGAAAATCCCAGGTGCACTATAGGCATCATAAAGAATAAAAACAAAAACTTATTGGTGTGTTTCAATTCTTGACTTCTACCCTAAGTATACATCTGCCAGGTGGCCTGTACCAGCTCAAGAGTGCAGACATAGCAGTGTTCAGTGAGTTCCTGACATGCAGTGAGATCTAACAAGGAAAACCTACTTCAAGTCACTAATTGTACCTGAAATAGCAACACTATTTTAAAATATATAAGGTTTGACTATAGCAGACCTTCCTTTTTGCATCTGAATTAGTCAAGAGCTGCAACTTCCACGAGTGTTATTTTTGAAAGTATTTACCTTTGGAGGCTAGGTACTTATGGTTTCAAATTGCCTTCAGATTTTTGTAAGCTACATAAGAAAAATGTGAAGCCATGGTTCTGCTTTTGTTTGCATGAGGACATAGTGGAGAGGGTGGAAGTGTTTAGATTCAGACAGTTCTGGATTTAATCTGCAGGCACTCACTTGTCTGGCTCAGGCAAGTTACTGACCTCTCTGAGCCTCAGTTTCCCGATTGGGCACATAATAACCTAGCACTCCTTGGTTTATCCTGAGGCTGCAATCATAAATAAGCTTCGTAATCATTCTAAAGTCCCCTTTTAAAGTTTTCATGAAATTATTATCAGTTTAATTTCTATATCTTACATGTGTGTACTTTGTAAAAACAGGTTTAAGCAAACCTGTTTCTCTACTCACAACACAATGTGTGGGTTTTTTCCCACACCAAGCAATTCTCCCATTCTCTGTGGTCACCAACTACTAATAGGTGTCCTATAATTCAATTCAAATTTTGTCACCAACTACTCGGACTTAGCACAGATTCCACAGGCTAAGGGTTCAGTCCCGTAGGACTGGCCCCCACTTCAGATGCTAAGTCTGGGCCACCTGTGCTTCTGACCAACCAGCTATAAATCAGGGGTTCCCACAACCCCCTCCATAGGTTCAGCAATTTGCTAGAACTGCCCACAAAACTCAGGGAAACATTTACTTATATTTACTGGTGCATTATAAAGAACATTCTATGAAGAGGTATGCATAGGGAGAGATTTGAAAGGGCCCCAAGGTCAGGAGTTTCTGTTCCCATGGAGTTGGGGTGCTACTGCCTCCCAGTACTTAGATGCATTTAACAACCACAATGCTCCTCAAATCTCATTATTCAAAAGAAGTTATAGAGCTTAATCTCCAGCTCCCTCTCCTTCCTGGAGTCAGTGGGTGGGACTGAAAATCCCAATCCTCTAATCACTTGATCTTTTTAGTGACTGGTCCTGTCCTGAGTCTATCTAGGGGCCCCACCCCAAGTCACCTTATTAACATAAACTCTGGTGTGGGGGAAAAGGGCTGATAATGAATAACAAAAAACACTCCTTTCATTCAGGAAATTCTAAGGGTTTTAGGAGTTCTGTGCCAGGAACCAGAGACAAAGACCAAGCATGTTTCTTTTTGTAGTGTTTTCTATATATAGTCAATAGTAGCAACTCCCAATATTGACCATCTCACCTGTACATGCCAGACAGTAAAGGGGCTGTCATCCAGGGTAAAGGCCAGACACTGGTGTCAGCTTTACATCTCTGCCTCTTGGAAATGTCAGTGTTGGTCCAGCTGGCCCTTTTCAGCGGTTTGCATCTAGGTTAACATTTCATGTGCGTATTGAGTATTCCTTCCGCTATCCCAACTTGAAGCCTGATTACTTCTGTTCCTTGTGCAGCTACAGCACTGAGTAAGGGCACTGTGTGTTTAGTTTCCCTGCTATGAGACTGGTTGCATCTCAGGGCTGTGCTGTTAGTCCCGTCTTGCCATCTACTGATAACTGAGGCTCACTGGAGTTGCCGATCTGCCATTCTGTAGCAAGTCTAGGTATGGCAGGCAGGCTCAATGCAGAAGTGGACTGCACCGAAAGCTCTTAAGTAGGTCTGAAACCTTGTGCCAAGTGGGCCCCTCTCAGCCCCATTCTGTCCTTAACACCTGCATCAGCCACTTGGAAACACTATTGCTCTGTCCCCTTCATTTTAAACTCTCATCTGGCACAAACAAATACTAAGGATATAAACAAGAATTAAGCACTGTCTTAAAAGAGTTCGCCGTTTAGGGGAAATATGCTTCTTGATAAGACTTTTTAATGTTTTTCAGAGTAGTTTTAGTTACCCATTGAGGGATCAAAGTCCTGCTATGAATATTAGAGGGATTGTGCTATGTGTTGGCAAGGAGCCTGCAGACTACGGCATGTGCTGGGAAAGGGGGGGCAGGGCAAAACTAGGCTGTAAACAGTGAATAAATACAAGAAAAAGCAGAATACATGTTAAATAGAGATATGAGAAAGAGAGAATTGATTCTGATGTAAAATATCCTGGAAATGTTTATGGATGTGCTGGCTTTAGGGCTGAATCTCGAATTGCGAATAGGGATGACATGTTCAGAGAGAGAAGAGAAAAAACATTCCAGATTAAGTGAAATATGTGAGAAAAGTTTAAAAGCAAGAACATCTGTGGTGTTACTCAGATGTAGAGGATGTTAGCGGAGTGCTAGAACCAGATCCTATCAGTTCACGAGACTCACTCTGCAAGTCTCTTCTGGCTTAGTATCCAGTGGCATCACTTTGATAGCTTGAAAACAGAGCTGGTAGAGTATTTACACCACAGAAATTGGCAAATACCACCAATCAGGGGTTCCCCGATCCCCACCACCACCACCACCACCAAAGAACCAGTGGTTAAACACTTACCAGTACAGCCTTGGCTAGAGTGCCCTTTCCTCAAAGAATCTCTTAGATCTAAGAGTGTTATTTCTGTCATTAATCAAATGGGGACACCTTGGCTTAGTTGGCTTACATGAGTTGACCAGTATCACAGAACTAAGTGTAGAGACCTTGAACATGACATTCCTATGTAGGAATTTAATGCCAAAGAGCTTTGTGAGTCTGGATATATAACACTCTGTACAGGAGCCAGAGAAAAAGGACATCAAGTCCTAAGACTGATAGTGGCTGTGCCTAAATGTGGTTGTCCTGAGTGTCTTTCACATACCTGCACTTGAGAATGAGTTGTGTTTCTAATCTCTGATATCTATTTCTGTCTTTTACTAGAATTGAAAGAAAGAGAATGAGAAATGAGACAGAATAAACTTAGAAATTCACAGCCTCAAGGGTAAAAATAAGGAAATTTTAAGAGAAAAAAATTCTGTGAAGATTAACTTCAAGACTACAATAAAATAAACACCTTGGGGTCAGAGAGACCTGCGACATGCAATTTTGCCAGCCTTTCTAGGTTCACTGTCTTGAAAAGGAGTGGACATTCAGGTAGTTGCTCTTGGGCCATTGTTCCTTTTCTGAAGCTCTCTGATTCTATCTCTTTCCTAAGTTAGACATGGTCTTTTTCATTAAAAAAAAAAAAAAACCTGTAAAAAGGACAAACTAATGGATTAGGTATCAGTTGCTTTCAATCTGTAGAAACAACTTTTCTTTTTTTCTGGCATCCTTCTGTATTACAGAGGGACTGCTGTCACTGTATCCTGCAAAGGATTCTCATTGTACGAATTCTGGCAGACATGGAGGAATTCTTGGAGAGCTTGCTGTTTTTCTTTTCTTGCTTTTTTTTTTTTTTTCATTTCTTTTGTTTTTGTTTTCCAGGATATGATGACTAAGACATGAATGACTAAGCAGAGACTTGGCAGGGGGTGGTGGGGTTAGGGAAAGGACCAACACACTTCTCTCAGTAATTGGAGTTACCAAAATAAACATTTTCCAATCAATAGATGTAAATGATATGAAGTGTATTCCATCCTTTTTTTCTCTGTATTGATTGTTTCTGGCAATGCTGGAATTTGGATCACAATTTAGGGAACAATTCATCAGAGGGATGGGGGCCATGAGTTCTTAATAGCACCACCAAAGGAAGGCTCAGGGTCACCAGGTTGAGGTTTGAATCCACAGTAGAAAATGCTTGCCTGGTGGTGACACAACTCTCCTAGACACTTAGGAAAGTGCACTGACCTCCTGGGAAATGTTTTCCATGCAGCTTCTGGAAAACGGTACCTGGTCTAGCATGGGTGGTTAAATCCAAATGAATATCTGGGTATACATCCCAGTAGGAGAATATTGATTAATAAGGTCCCCACTGACCCTGTAAGTCTTCAGTTCCATAAATTTGACTGGGAGAATCCAATAAAGCTGATGGAGTAAGCCATCAATGAAATGTTCCTGATGATTAGAGGGAAGAAAGAAAAGATGATTAAACATAGTAGTCATACTGTGGCTAAGAACTGGAACTCTGGAATACCACAGAACATAGTTTGATACTCTTTCTGTCAGTATCTGTATAATCTTAACAAAAAAGCCTTGTGAACTTTATGCACATATACAAAATTGGGATTTTAATTGATGTGAAGACTAAAAGGAAAAAAAAAAGTTACCATATGAAAAGGACCCAGCACAGTTCCTGGCTTTTAAAGAACTCTTAATAAATGGTAGTAGAGTTCCAGAATTATTGTAATGTCAATAGTAAACATGATCATTATCGCCACGCTCTCCCTCGCTTCTCTCAGTTGTCTGCTTGCCCCTAGACTTCAGTCATCTCCCCCACACAGCAAAAAATGTATGTTTCCATTTGCAAAACAAATATGCGTGTGCTTCCAGGAGTGCATTAGTAATCTGTTTTAAATATCTAAAATATGGAGGGACTTTAACTAGAGATTAGTTTTATTCCAAATACTAGATTAATGAAATCATATCTTTTAAAAGGTTGATAGATTCAAAGGATGGTCAGTATAACTTTTTGTTTGTCCAACAAGTAATTATTTGAGAGCCTCAAATGTGGCCAATGTTGAATGAGAAACTGAGAATACATGACAAACAGGATTGCAGGAAGCTCACGTTCCCAACAGAGAAAAAGAATAAACACGTGATGATGCCAAGCTGAAGGTACCACTGAACAGCAAAATGACATCATAATACTTTTTCTTTGTTTCAAGTTAATGAAATAGGAGAGATTTCTTGTTCATTCATGAAATAAAAAATGTCTTATCGTGAATTTAAAAATGCAAAAATTATAAGAAATAACATGATATAAACCTAATCTTCCCACCCTAAATTAACAAACATATTACTTTTAGTCTTTTTTGGTTAAAAAAATATGGACAAAAAGCTAAAATCTTTGTGGAAGATCAGCACCTTCTATCTTATCCCTCCTCTAACCTCAGGCAACCACTTTCAATAAATTTCCATACATTTACATATATGTATTGGTTAGAAAATTATGCAGTTTTTAAAAATATTTTTTACATATGGGTAAATATCATTTTATTTTATTCTGCTACTTAAAATGAAAGGTATGTGTTTGAAGTCTATTTGTTCCTTTTTGTCTACTGTGCACTATTGCATCATATTATATAATACATTCTATTTTTCCATTCCCTAAATAATGAAGCAAATATGAATAAAATAAATATTATAAAAATAATATTTAAAATGAATATATTCATTTAAACAGCTTTCAACAAGTGCTTATGGATCATCCATCCTTTTCCAGCCCAAAGAGGAGTCGGACTCAGTAACTGACTTTAATGATCAGAAATGACTAGATACATAAACACTCGCTACCACTGTCATGCAAGCCAGAAGGATTGAAAAGAGGTGGAGGAATTAGCTGGTTTAGAATTGAGAAGACACAAGTAGGAGGATATGTAAAGTCTTTCAAAGAAGGAAGCATGAAAATGATGCTGTAAGGAACTGGAGGAGGGAACAACAGCACAAGCAAAGTCATGTTGGAAAGTGCAATGCAGTGTAAGCAACGAGAAAGTGCCCCATTGACTGAAGGAAGGAGACTTAGGTTACTTAAAATGTGAAAGTTCAGGTGAGACAAGAATGAGGAGGGTTTGACACACCAGGTGGAGGCTTTGATCTAATTTGTCAGTCATTGTCCAAGGAAGAAAAGCCATGAAAGGAAGGCAGGAGGGAGCTTAAGGCATCCACACTGGAGCACAATGGGGCATATCCATGGGCAGCTTGGGGACAAGGTTGCTGTGTGCAGGGTGAGGGCAGGTCTCTCACCCAGTCAGAGATATACCTCTCATCTCTCTCCAAGTGCAGAGAACAAAAATGTCAGCCCCCTCCCCCACTCGTTTCTTGTAAGAAGAACCCAGCAAGAGTATTTTAGCTCTTTGGAGTTTTTAAATACATTCTTTGGAGTTCCTTCCATCATTTCAAGAAGGCAAATGAGTCATGCTCTTTTTAAGGCACAGTCAAAGAAAGCGGAGCCAGACTCCAATAACATGGTATAGTAGAATAAAGGCACTCCTGTGGCTCTGCATGGCTCCTCACGTGGGCTGTTGGAATGTCCTGCTTCACTGTGCATGGCCTCACTGAATACGACTAATTCATTCCTCTTTTGCCTATTCCAGTTAGTGAGCCACAGAGAATTGGAGTATCTTACCACAGGACTGCAATAAATTGTGTGTGTGTGTGTGTGGGAGGGGCAGGGGGAGTTTGATTAGAAGATGGAGTAAATATCTATAGTGGGACAATTCTCTTCAATTTCTTTTGTGCCTTCATTGGGGAACTCGTTGTGGGAACATAGGTAGAGCTTTTGTGAGGCTCGAGATATACAAATATCCAGAGCTTTTGCCCTGCCAGGAAGTACCCTAGGTTCTGAAGACACAGAGAATAGAATAATAAAACAGGAAAAGAATGAGGAAGGGGAAAGGGTGTGTCAATTACTATATTTTCTTGCTTCTAAAGGGCACTTTTCATATTTTACCATCTTTGAACATGACAATCATTATTGGGCTGGTGGAAGTTTTGACATTATTATTGTTGCCTGTGCAAATGCACAAAACCTCATTGATTAACTTCAGAGATTTGGAAGAAAATCTCAGATACAATAAGGAAGTGTTTTTTAAAAGAAATACTGTGTCACAGATGTATTTGATGGTACAAAGGGTAAAATTATATGGAAAAATCACAGATATCTACAACTCTGACTGAAAAAGTGACTAAAAAGTGTCAAAGTCTGAGTAAAAAGAAGGTTTAGGAATGATTCACTCAGATTTTTGCTTGTATTTTCCTTTGTATGTATGACCAGAGTGACATGTGAAAAGGGATTTATGTTTTAAAACATCAAAAAGATCTCTTTCAGTAACTATAAACTAGAAATTCTATGTGACAAGAAAGAATTATGCCATAGTTGAATTATCTTAGTAGTATATAAAATATTAGTGTGCTTACATCAATATTTTAAATATAATTGAATAGATTAATAATTACCACATAATCTGATAAATGCTATAATTGAGTTATGCACAAAGGATGGTGGGACTGTGGAGCTTTTGGCAGTTTAAGAAGGTTTGTTAGAGGAAAGGACATAGACCTAAGGAGTTGAAGGATAAGTAGGAGTTTTCCAGATAGGAAAGAACATTCCAAACAGAGGTTGAAATTTTGCCTTTCTGATCTTTTACTTATTTAACATCCTTCCACTCTGATAGTTGTTCCATGTCCTTCACCTGCTATTGGAATATGGGTACTGATTATTAATTTATGCCTCTTAGCCTAAGACTAAGAGTATTTAACCAAATAGTTTTGCCCCACGAGACTACATGCAGGAACTGGTTTTAAATTCCTTGCATCTTAATGCATCTCTTTTAAGGTTTAGAAGTCCAGGTCTTTGTATTTGTTCTATCTTGGTGATAAAATCTAACCTGCATTTTTAAAGGGATGCATTTATGGCATACTTTTCCTAGCTTACTAATACAAGGCACCTCCTGCTGGATCAATTATTCCTTCATTTTCTCAGAACCTACAAGAACACCCTTAAAAGTAGTACCAGGTTGCACCATTAAAGAATCAAATTCCACACACACTGCCAATAGAACAGTACCTATTAATTTTTGCTATTGAAGCCCATGATTGGTGTTGTGGCCTGGAACAGTATGCAGTGTATTGATGGAGAAAATATCTCATCACAAGAGCAATAATGAAACAATACAGGTGGGAGCGAGGGGCGCTAATGCAAGTTCTATGATTGGACGGAATAATGGCAGTGCAGAGATGGGGAGGAAAGAACCACTTTCAACTCTGTTAGTCTGTTGGGGCTGCCATAACAAAATACCATGTGCTGGGTGGCTTAAACGACAGGCATTTGTTGTCTCACAGTTCTGGAGGCTGGAAATCCAAGGTCAAGGAGTCAGCAGGTTTGGTTTCTTCTGAGGTCTCTCCTTAGCTTGTGGATGGCCACCTTCTCCCTGTGTCCTCATGTGGCCTTTTTTTGTACATGTGTGTATCCTTGGTGTCTTCTCTGTGTGTCCAATTTTTTTCTTCTTATAAGGACATCAGTCAGATTGGATTAGGGTCCATCCTAAAGGCTTAATTTTAATTTAATCACCCCCTTAAAGAACTAATTTCCAAATATAGTCACATTTCTAGGTGCTGGTAGTTAGGAATTCACTTTGACATATGAATTTTTGTGGGGAAGATACAATTCAGCCCTTAACATATCCCATTTTCTCTGTAGGGTTACATGTAGAAACCAAACTGTGGGAGACCTCAAGTTTTATACCTCAGACATAGTCTGAGTTATTGAGAGATAGTCTCTCAATAACTTGAAAATTCCTCATATTACTATAAGACTATGGATCTCTCTTCCAGCAAAGAACTGTATTCTACCTGCTTCACTCAACTGTCTTTATTGTTTCTCTGCTGCTGCTATAAGTTTGAAACACTTGTTCTTAAATATTCCATGCATTACTACAAAAATAAATTTTCCCCTACTGAGTTGTGGAACTGAAGTGTCCTTACAGGTAAATGTGCCATATTGGATGGTTAGATATGCCCCTTTTTACATTAAACCATTAATCACCTTTACCCTTAAACAATCATCCTGCCTTCATTTATATGTTCTTTTTTTTAAAAAGAGGGAAGAAGGGAAGAACATAGACCTAGAACAGTAAATTAAAATGCATTCAAGCACAGTTGATGTTGATGAAAAACACAGTTCTGCTCAGTTGAAATGAGACACAAGGGGCTTGTTAAGTTTACTTGTCATGGGTGAATGTTGAGAGTCAGGAGATGAAACTATCTTATTTAATGCTTTGAAAAATTAATAATTGAGCAGTAGCATCTCTTACCTTCTCTGAAAATGGTGGGCGCTAAGTGGACTCTTCGAAACAAAAAAGATTAAGTTTTTCTACAGCTGATTCTTAAGACCTTGGACAAATGGACAAATAGCTTCTGCAGCTTAATTCATTGTCTTCTCTGAGGCATGAAAGGAATAATATTGATATTGTTTTACTTTGCTTGTTATTGAAAGACTTCAAAATAGAAAAATGCCCGTTTTTATTTAATGCAGTGTTGAAAATGGCCTATAAAAACTACTTTTTATATGCAGATTAAATAAGTTATGATATTTTTTAAAAACATAGACACTTGTATTACAAATAAAAGCCATAATATTGTTCTCCAATAAAAACTTAATAAAATTATCTGCATTCTCCCTTGAAGGAAAATTAAAAAAAATAGTTAATCCATTAAAAACACAAACAAAACACAAATTTTTTCAAGAGGTTTCAGAGATGGATGTACTTTTACTTAGTTTCTCATATTCTGATCTAGTTAGGCTGTATTCCTGAAATTCTTTGCTTATCTAGGCACTTTTTAATTGCTAAGCAAACTATCCCCCATGCCTGCACCCTCTATTAAATATACATAGATATAGATACATATATATAGAGAGAAATATACAGTATACTGATGATATGATCTGAGTGTTTGTATCTCCCTAAAATTCATGTGTTGAAATCCTGACCCCAAGTTGATGGTATTAGGAGGTGGGGCCTTTGAGATATGATTAGGTCATGGGGAAAAGCCCTCATGAATAGGGTGAGTGTCCTTATAAAAAAGACTGCAGAGACCTCCCTCACTCCTTCAGCCATGTGAGGCCACAATGAAGGCATGGGTGTCTTTGACCTGAGAAGTGGTTCCTCACCAGACATTGAATCTGCCAACACCTGGACCTTGAACTTCTCAGCTTTTAGAACAGTAGGAAATAAGTTTTGGTTGTTTATAAGCCACTCAATCTA
>VBSM01003157.1:35801442-35875450 GCA_008086735.1 Cheirogaleus medius
CTTACTTTTTCCCATTATTTTTCTTTCCTGAACGAGTGGAAAAAAATGAGTGAGTCTATCAAAGCAGGGGGGAAGTGTACGGTTGCCAACTTTCTGGAAAGTCAAGCAGGGATATTTGTATTAATTAAATATTACTTATCAGGATAGAGGTTGTATAAACAATACAAAACAGGTAAAATCCTTGATGGTTTCAGGTAAACTCACATGTTTGAAAATTCCAGAGAGTAGGGGTCTCTGCTTGTTTTTATTTTCAATTATATCCATTATCAAGCAGGATTAAGAACTTAATTTGAAGTTTGGGAGAAAAATAAAATGAGATTTCAGATCTGAAAGCTCTGATTCATGGACAGGAGGAACAGAAAAAAAAGGGCATTTTCACATTTACTCAGGCTATGTTTTTGTGATAACTGGAAAAGAGAAAATAGGCAAAAGAAAAATTTAATTAAGTGCTGTTAGTTCACAAGATGATCTCTCATCTTGAAAGTGTCTGATGTGCTAGTCTCTGCTATGAATTTAGAGATGAAAGAATAAATATCAAAATGTAATAAGAACGTAATACTCTCAGAAATGTCATTTGGATTTAGAACAATGAGCTACCCAGCCCCCAAATCTGTCTTTGACAGTAGAGCATACGATGGCTTTTTCTCTGTGAACCTCTCAAATCCTAAAAGGTTTGGTTAAAACAAACATTTCCAATGTCTGATCAATTTGCCAGAGGTTCCCACTGAAGGTTTATGTTTCTGTGAGTGAAGAGCAATTCATCTTTCTGCTATTGTTGGTTGGTTCGGTTCAAATAAGGTATAGAGCTATGACAAATTATTTTGGGCTCAACTCTTGTCTTTTCAACTAGATATAAATGCCTTGTGGTCATAGTCCATGTCTCACCTGTCTTTTGCTGCCCTCCAAATTGGGGAATACCTGGTACATATATTGTTTTGTTTATTTATTCATGTATCTGGAAATATTTATTGAGTTCCTACTATACCAGGCATGGTTCTTGATGTTAGCCATTCAGTAGGAAACAAAATGGACAAAATCCCCACCTCTGTGGGGCTTCCAGTAAGGGACAACAGGTAATAAAAAGCAACTAAATCCAGAAGATAATGTAGTACTTTGAAGTAAAACAAAGTATGGTAAGGAAACAGAAAGTAGCATGCTTTTTAAGTCTGGTGGTCAAAGACAGTCTCTCTGAGGAAATAACAATTAGAGAGACAACTAACTGAGATGAAGGAACTACCTACCTAAATGTCTCAGAGAAGAGAGTTTCCTCAGAGGAAAGAGTAAAACGCTGAGGCTCTGAGGGAATCGTACTGGGTGTATTCTTCGAACATTAAAGAGCCAGCTTTCTAGAGCAAAATTACCAAGATGATACAACCCCTTAGACCCATTGTCATCTTTTAAATTTTAGAAACTGGTTTAAAGCTGACTTCAAGTGAAGTGTGTGTCCAAGTATAAGGTCTCAGCCTTTTACTCTTACTGTCTAATATCAATGTAACCTATTCAAAGCCAAACTATCCGAGAGCTAGGAAGTGCAGAAAGTATGAAGATGGGGTACTAGAATGAGGGGACCAATGTGACCACTGGAAATGAAGACTGACTTAAGTAACTAAGTCCTAAATGAAATTAAGTTGTGTCTAAACGTAACACTATTGCCTCTTTTATGTTCAAATTATTTAAGGATAAAGCTTAAGTAAAATCATAATTGGAAAAGCATTAATTATCCATTGTTAGATTTGTTTCCTATAGAAATTTATAATATTCAAATATGACTTTGTATTTGTCTGTATAGAATTCTAAAAGCTAACAGGCTATAGACTATTGCCCTCTCTGTAAACATTACACTAAAGTGCAACTATTATATTTTGACTCACTATGTAAAATACTGTCATTTTTACTGAGAAATAGTTTATATTTCTTCCCCAGCAGGGTCTTTGACATCATATATTTTTCCCCTCATGTTGTCCATGGAAACAGTGATTACAAATCATAACAGAGCTTATATTTATCATTAGCTTAGTGACCCCTGCTGGGGAGGTTTAAGATAATCATCCTTAAATTCAAAGTTGGGGTTTCAGCAAAATAGGTGCTTGGACCTCAAACAGGAGTTCTTCATCATCCAGGACAACAGAGTTTGCAAGTTGCTTGCTAGTCCCATCACTGGAACCTTCTAGGGAATCACTGACACTCCGAGGGAGGGACTGACCCTTGTCACATGACTGAGAGTGTGACCAATTCTAAAAGTGACATATTTGGAATTAGCGCATTTCTCCTGATTGTCTCCTCTGCTCCCTCCTGTTGTTAGCTCTTTTTTATGTTATTTGCCAAGTGACACTTCTTGATCTCTTTCCAATATGCCTTTTTTTTTAAAAAAAAGCAAAGCGCCCAGATGATGTTGTTTTCCACCAGAATCTCTTTTCCCCCATCACAATAGCATTATTCAGAATCCTATGCCAACCTTTTTACTATCACATTTGCAGAACTAAACTCTTGAAAAGGAAGTAAATGCCCCACAGAGCTGAGGCCTTATAGTATTATTTTCATGAATATTTAAAGAGCCAGATGTACTTTTGTTGAAGTGTAAGCTTTTATTCCTGTAGACCCTTGCAAATTTTTAGCAAGCCACCCTGTCATAACAAATCAGTTTCGATAAACCCATATGATTAGTCCACTGCCCAGTATTAACCTCTATGTGCAAAATAAGAAAGCAGCAATACTTCAATTTTGTTTATGCTTCAGGATAACAAAGGATTAGTTCAGAACATGGATATGATATTTTAGAATTGACCAAAGCATATTTAATAACATTTAAAAATGAATATTCATGTTACCTAGTTCTATTAAAAGTGGTATGTATGCAATTTATAATTAGTTTACAGGCTACTCACCATAAGATGTTAAGAGATAAATCTCAATCATGTAGAATAAAACTCTCTGAATCTTTTCACTAACTCAACATTAAGTGGGTTTTCTCTACATACTCCAATTTTTATGGGAAATGCATGGAAAGGGAGATATTGAACATGATGACATGAGCACAAAAAGGTGTTATTTTCTCCCCTTCCTCCTTCCTTCTTTTTTTCCCTCCCTTCCTTCCTTCCTTCCTTCCTTCTTTATCTTTTTTCCCCTAGAGTTGAGGAAGGCCTTAGATTCAATAATAATTTTTTTTCTTAATTTAGTGTGTTGTGTCTCTAGATACACAACAAAGTCTTGCTATTTAGGGTTGGCCATGTGCAGGGATACACCTCTGGCTTTGAATGGATAATGCCTTTTTTAAAAAAATAAAATTCTTCTATTAGTTAGAAGAAGGTAGTGACACTTGTTATATCATAAAATTCCCTTCCATTTTTAAATTAAATTCTGGTCTTTATTTGGATTTCACCAGTTTTCTCTTTAATGTCCCTTTATATTTCAAAATTGAATCTAGAATGCTGCATTGCATTTTTTAATAGTTGTTGTGTCTCCTTGGCATCCTCTGGTTAGGGCTTTTCTTGTCTTTTATAACCTTGATGGAGTACTGGTCAGGGATTTTGTAGTGTCCCATAATTTGAGATTATCTAATGTTTATTTCATGTTTAGACCGAGGTTATGTTTTCTAAGAAAGAAAATCACAGAAAAGGAATGTTTTTCTTGTAACCTCACAAGAGGAGATACATGACATTCACATAACATCACTAGTTATGTCAACCTTCATCACTTGGGTAAGGTAGTGTTTGCTAAGTTTTTCCACTGTAAAGTTTTCTTTGTCCCTACTGTATTCTTTGGAAGCGAGTCACTAAGTGTAGTTCACTCTCAAAGAGTGGAGGAGATAGGCCGCTTTTTGAAAAATGGGCCCAGATGGTAAAAAGGAGTGGAGAGATCAAAGTCATTGCCAAGTTCAGAGCACACTGCTGATATTCTTTCACTGAAGACTAAAGACATGATGGAAGAAAGAATATTGTCCTCTTGAAAGTGGATAGACCAAGATGGAGCAAACTCTTCTACCTTAGGGTTATTAATTGTTAATAACCATAGCGTGTGGTGTCTCCACCAGGTACTTGGAAGCAGTGGGTTCCGGGCTGGGTAGCTAAAGACTGAGGTCAGTTGCAAAAGCAATGGCTAGGCCAGCTGGATCTGCCTTATCTATGGTCTTTCATGCCCAAGGAACCTAGACTGGGCTATTTCACGTAGCTACTACTGCTTTCCCCAGTATTCACATCTTGCTTGTATCATACTTGCTGATGTACCATTGATTATAGTAAATCACCGACCAAGTTCATAGTCAATGCAGGAGGCATTGTATTAATCAGGGTTTTCTAAAGTAACAGAAACTTAAACTAAAGAGATTTATTATAAGATATTGCCTCATACAATAGTGAAGGCTGAGAAGTCCCTCAATCTGCCCTCTACAGGCTAGAGACCCAGGAAAGCTGACAATGTAGATTCCAGTTCAAGTCTAAAGGTCTGAGAACCAGGACTGCCCAGGGCAGGAGAACATTGATGTAGTTCAAGTAGTCAGGCAGAGAGCAAATTGAACCTTCCTTCTCCTTTTTCTTCTATTCAGGCCCTCTACAGATTGGATGTGGCCCACTTACATTGGGGAAGACCATTTGCTTTGCTCAGTCTACCAATTCAAATATTAATCTCTTCCAGGAACACCCCCACAGGCACACCCAGAAATAGTGTTTAACTAGATGTCTGGACATCCCATGGCCCAGACAAGTTGACAGATATAATTTATGGTCACAGACACTATATAAGGGAGTGAATACCAGGAGGCACAATTCAATAGAAAGCCCTCATATACCAGTTTACACGTTTGCACAGCAAATAACTAATTGAGTTGGGAATGAAATGCAAATATCCTCTGTTAGTACCATCTCTACTGTAGCATCTTGAAGCAAAGAAAGCTATTTTGTTCTTATACTATGTTTTATAAAGCAGGAGATCAAACTCATATACTTTGGAAATATTTTCAGCAACAAGGGTTGACATAGAAACAGCTATCTGTTTAAACTTTTAGGCAGTTAGCAAATTCAGTGAACCATATTCTTTCTTGAACATTTTAATAATACTATTTTAATGTTTTGAAGGAGTAAAAGAAGACTGGAATAGGATCAATCAGCCTGGGTATCATATTCAGTTCTTTGACTATGTGGGTGGATAACCTTTAGCAAATCATTTACCCTATCTTGGCCTTAGTTTAATTATCTGTAAAATGAGGATGGTCAATGGTCTTTAATGATTATTTTACTCTAGAAAGTCCTGTGATAGATTCCATTCTTAATTCACATCTTTGCTTTCATCAACTCTCATTGTATAGCAAAACAAGATAGATACAAAAGCCTACCTAGATCCAAGAATGGAACAGTTAGCAGAGGTAGTGGTTAACAGCAGAAAGACTTTGTAGTCAGAGTCCAAAATGAATTCAAATCCCAATTCTTTCCTCTGTACAAACTTGGGAGTCTCAGATTTAACTACTCCCTGTCTCTTTATTTGTGTGTAAGTGACAATAGTAATAGTTACCTGATATGGTTTTGAGAGGATTGAGTTGGATAAAGCACTCAATAAGGCATGTGTCCTATAGTAAATGCTTAATAATGATGTCTACCACTGTTTTTTGGATAATTACTATCCATTGTAGTAGGAAATCAGATGAATAAATGAGTTATCCCATATTTTGTTAAATTGTATCCTCTACTAATCAACATATACATGTAAAGTGTCTGACTTATATCTCAAAAATTTTTGCAAACAAGACCTAGCTCCTAAGAGATGAGGTTATTTGTCTATATTGCAAATGACTAAACTGAGGCCAAGTCTTCCTATGAGCGATTGTGGTTCTCTGTGGGGTGCACAGAAGCAGAGTCAAGATGTTTCCAACTATTAATATCAATCTGTCCCAAGTGCATTGCGAGATCCAGTGGCAGCTTGATTTTTGGTATTTTTTTCTTTCTTCTCTTGGGCTTGTTTCTTTTAGGAGCTGATAGGACTTAATTCAGGCAGCTTAGGAGGTAAAACCAGACCTGCTTTACTTACCCAAATGATTTTTTTTCCTAGAGGTTGAGTTTCCTCTGCCTTGAATTGACGTTATTTTCAGGTTATAACTTTTACCTTTTTAACTAGATTGCAAATGCCTTGAGGGTAGAGGCAGAATTTTTGTGATCTTTTTTTTCCCCCAAGCACTTATTATAGAAACTTGAACATAATAAATCCTCTAATAGTTTTTTAATGTAGCTCTAAGAGCTCTGAGAAGTAATGAAATTCAACAGCAAATAAATTTAGCCAACATTTTGTGGTAGATGTGACATAATGCATTTAACTTATAAAATGGGCTTTGATTCTTATCTCTTAATGCAAGGGTTTTAAATTTCTACCTTTGAATGAAATATTAAATCAAAAATATTTCCCATCCTTTCATCTAGGTGGTATCATCAGAGCTCATTCATTAATGCTAAAACTAACTTCACCCCATAATTATGAAAAAGTAAGTGTGCATACAGTGAAAAAAAAAAAGAAGCGGTTAAATATTAAAATACCAGTTCTTGAGTCTGTACTGAGGCTAAAAGTACTTGGAAGAGTCTTTATAGGCCATACAAGAGTAGAAATTATAGATACTATGTCTTATTGTTCTGTCATCTCTAGTTCCATAACTATTCCTTTTTTATTTATTATTATTATTGTTACTATTATTAATATTTTGATTCAACTCATAAATATATCCATCTTGCTCAATTTTCACAAATTGAACTCATCTCTTGCTGGTAAAGAAGGAAGAAATACCTTTCTTTGGAACTGAAAAGATTAGCAACTTCTCATAAGACCTGAGGGCAGAATGAAGTATCTATGACACGTTCTCTCTCTCTCTCACACACACATACACACACGCACACACGTTTGCTTTCTGACATAATGGAGAAGGAAAAAAGAAAAATCCCTCCTGAAGAAACTGCCACACTCTGTTGTTTTTGATTTTCCACATGAAAGGATTCTATTTAAGCACAGGAGGGTCTAGAAAGGCTGGCTTCTTGTTGAGCAAGTATATTAATACTTTTTCTCCTCCAACTTTTAGCCTGATCGACTGCAATTATTTCAGTACCCAGAATACTCCATGATTCTGAAAACAAATAAATCAAATGCTTTTTAAAGTCAAGGGTAAGGATAAATACAGAACAAACAAAAGGAAGACATTTACTGCACACGTTACCTTCCAATGGAAGCGTATTTAAACTATGCAGATAGGCATAAAAGGGTAACAGGAGCAATGATGGAGACACCATGTCAAGCCTTGAATGGACTGTGTATTCTTGATTATACTGATCAGCGTTTGCCCTTTAGACTGACATAAAAAAAAAGAAAAACTCTGCCCTCCCTCCCTGAGCCCCCAACCTGCCCCAGGCTGCTGGCATCTGTGTGACAGCACCAAGACTCACGTTAAGAAACACACAAAAGGCAGAAAACAAATAGCGCTGTTGCCATCTTATTGGCTGGCGTCCTCCTGGGATGATCTATAATCATTTCTTCAGCTTAGAAACCAGCCTCATGGTCTTTGGAGTGGTATTGAAGCACCTAAACCCTGTGGGGTTTTGTCCTTTCTGTTGTTTGTAAGAGTTCATTTGCTTTGCCATTAATTTTCATAGGGATATAAGGTTTGCATTTTCTGTTGTAGGTTTTAAATGTTGGAGAAAATAAAGTGGAACAATGAAAAGAAAACTCTGGCTCCTAAGATTTATTGTGGGTCAACAGTGTTAAAATTCTTTCCACTGTACATATAAGAAGCTTAAAAAAATAAATTATTGTCCTTTCTAAAAAAAAAAAAAGAGCTCTAAAGCATTAGCGTAAAAGGGATATTGGGAGAGAATCATTATCATCTCTGTGTGTTTACAAAGAACACACATGAATATATACACACATAGTCAGAAAAGTAGTTCTTTAAGAATTTCATGCCATGAAGGATTTAATTAACCTTTTCACTAGGAAACCAATTCTGAGCACTGCCTTCATTATCCTCCCTTTCTATTTCTACCCTATGGCTCTCACACTTCACTCCTTTCCTTTTCTTTTATCCCCCATCCTTTTTGCCCATTCTTTCATCAGCGATTCTATTGTTAAATTTGCCAGCTGGTGTTAGAGTCACTTACTTCCCTTCATTTCCGACAGCAACCACGTTACTTCCATACTTCAACTTTTGCTGTTACCTGCTTAATTGCATGCTCTATTCCTTCCAAAGTTTTAATTGAAAAAGCCAGAATGACCCTGGATTGTAAGTAAGGTCAGCTGAAACATTTGGTAGCCTACAAGGGATAAAGCTTTGAAATATTATTTTCTCCTTCACAGGGTATATGTTACTCTGATGTAGATGTTATTTATGGAAATAAAAGCAAAGGAAATCCTCACTACAAAAAATAACATTTATTAAGTGGTGATATAGAGGAATTTATTATTATAATTATCATCATAATTTTACTATTATTATGTTTTTGTTTTGAGTTTTAGATATTAAAAAAGACTTAGGGACACGGGAAGTATGACTCCCCATAAGCACTAGGAGGATGTTGAAATTACATGTAGGTCAGCTTTACATTGTTGGAGAGTGTACTGATTCTCAGGCAAACTTTTAGAAGTTATCCTCTTTGGTTGTTGATGATTGTAGGTTTTTCTCCCACTACATTCCTCTTATCTATTGTTAAAAGAGAATAAGGGTGTATATTGATAGCCCCCATCTTTGTAATGTCTGGACATGTTGGTTGCTAGGTAACAGAATACTATAAGAGAGGCGGGGCTCGTAGTGTGTATCTCTGAGCAGAAATGCAGAAACCTCCACAGGAGAAAAGTCCTCTGAATTTCCTTGCATTTTTGCTGAACCAAACAGAATTATTATTGCATGACAAAGTACCACTTAAGCCTTATGGAACTTCCTGGCAGTTTCAGTTTAATCATTGCCGTAAAGAATCCATAAGTCTTACTTGGTTATTACTACGAAACTGTGTGGTGGGTTTACTTCCCTAAATCAAAACCCTGTTGTCCAGAATCCTGCCCCCTTTGAATATTTTTAGGTGATTAAAATTTATCTCACCAGTTATTTAAATGGAGGTGATAGTTTCTGTATTCTAATTGACTTCTAAAAATCTTATATTTTGTATAAACAATACTATATATGGAATACAAAGTCAAATAATCAGACAAAATCATGCAGAATTCCACCACTGTAAAAAAATTTAAAAATTTACTCTTCAAACACTTTAACTCTTAATTAAAATACATGAGTTATGTGGAAGTATTAAGCACCGTGTCAAGGTTGGAAAGATACGTATAGATTCATGCATGAAACATTTCCTGGGAACCCACTGTGTCTTGGGGACTAAGCCGTGATGTAACAGAAAATGAGACAGCATCCTGGCCTCACATGTGGAGAACAAGCTATAAACAGGTAATTATATTGTGGTGAACCTTTAAGCAGAGCATAATGAGAGTGTTTAGGGGGCACAGAGGAAGAAGCAAGCAACTAGACCTGGAGGAATCAGGAGGCTACTAGGAGCTGTATCTTAAACTCTCCCAGGGATTTTCCAGAAAGAAAAGGCCAAGGATTTGTGCTGGCTCTCCCAGCTAACTCTCACTCACCCATCAGAGCAAAGGACTGTTCTGCAGGGAAAAACTTCCTGGGCTTCTTTATCCACATGGAATTCCTTTGTCATATGTTCTCTCAGCTCCTTGTCCCCTTCCATCATTGGGCTTTTGTCAGTTTTTAATTATTATTGAAATGCTTTAATTGAGATTAATACCTTTTCCATCATTAGACTTAGCTCCATCGAGGAAGGACATAGTGGTTGTACTCACGTTATCCTGGTGGAATGACACAGTGCCTTGCACACAGTGCAAACCTAGAAAGTGTTGAATGAAAGAGTGAACGGACTTGCAAATCATGTCTTGTAGGTGTGGGCAGCCAAGCTCTATCCCCTGTCTCTGACATCGCTGAAAGACAAAATAAATTCTTTTCTTAGTACACTGTCCTTCCCCATCCAAATCTACCATATCTTTCCTATAGCCTTAGTCTTTTGCCTAATACATATTAATATATATTATATATATATTACATATACATGTGAAGGCAAACACTTTCAGATGAATTCTTTAGGTAGTAAAAATACAGAAGAAAAATACTTATTAGTTTTTACATGGGCTCAACTGTAGTGCCTGTAATGTGCTCAGAAACTATTAATAAATTACTATTAATAGAGGGTGATATTTATTAAATGATTACTTTATATCAGACTTTATATTATCCCCTCAACCTATAGTATCACGTTTCATTTCTACCACAGCCATATGATCTAGATATTCTATTAGCCCCATTTTACAGGATGCAGAGATCTAGACATGTTCCATTGTATTTCCTAAGTTCACAGTAAGCTAGCAGCAGAACTGAATATCAGCTCTTAGGACAGTTAGGCTCCAAAGCCATTTTCTTTCCACTATCCCCACTCCTCTTCCCATTGTCCTTTACTACTTGAAGCCTTAGGAAAAAAAATATATATATATGCATATATGTATATATATATCTCCATTTTATATACAAAATAGTTGAGGATATATATATATACACACATACATACACACATATATATATATATCCTCAACTATTTCCAGAGTCAAAATTTGCCAGTTATTTTCCATGTCATCAAGGAGATGACATGTCAGTTGCAAACACAAAAAATATTTTAAGAACACTCATTTGTTTGATTGATACTAGTGAAATTTCTTATTTTCAGTAGGGATAGAACTAGCTAATTTTTTTTAGAGGAAGCAGAAATATTTTTATTGAATAATTGGTTGGTAGGGCGAGAAAAATCATGCTTTGTGGCCTCTTTGAAGCAGGGTGCATTTCTGATAAGTCTCCTTTGTCAGCAAATAGCAAATATTAAGGAGTTGCTGCTAATTGTGACTCAGCTTTGAGACTCCCACAGTTGGGCCCACTAATAGAAGATAGGCCTACTAGTTCACTGGCAGTGAATGCACTACAGGGTTGAGTTAGAAACAAGTCTTCTTCTCAGTCTTCTTCTCAGTTCACTAATGTAGTAGGGGACAATGCGAGGAGGTGTGTGCCATTCAGAACTGGACTTAGGGATAAGTGCTACTTAAGTGTAGCTTCTAAAATGAAAATCGACTTTTACTTTTTCTATAAATAGTATTCTTCCCTCTCTAAGAAAATACTGCAATTATGAAAACAAAATATTTTAGGCCTAATTTTATCTAACCTAAATCTGAAGGGTTAATCAATATGTTCAATATGGTTTATTCCAGAAGCTTTGAGAATCTGGTGACTTAATTTGTGCTAAAAGCATTTACCTTTGTGAAAACTACACCAAACTTGCCATTACTAACTCCACAAATAGAGAGGGCAATTTGCTGATGGGGTTCTATTTATGACAGTTAATAGATTGCCTAATTTTCCCCGGTTCACTCACTCAGACACTTCCAAATGTGAACCAGTCAATGTAAAACATTGAATGGATTTAATTCAATAGAAGAACACATTACCTATTTGTATATAAATAAATAAGAAACTCACATCAAAGTGTCATTCACTCTATAGACCAGTTACTGGTGATACAGAAGTGAGCAGAGAAACAAAAACAGAAAAAATGTCTGCTCAGATGAAACATACAATCTAGTGAGAGAAATAAGCATTAATTAAAAGAGGATTTGGAGGCAAATGCATTCCAGGCTTAAGAACAATGGGATGGAAGGAAACCGGATTTAGTCCAGGAAGATGAAGAAGAGTAGTGGACCTGGAGAACCAAGAGCAACTAAATGCCATGGGAGATGAGGCTGCAAAGGTAAGCAGGAACTAGACTGTGCAGGGAAGTCACACATTCATTTTTTCAGTAAACACCTAGCATCCGCCATGAAGAGCTATTCTGGGGATACAGGAATGAACAAAGCTGATGATGTCCTGGGAAGATAGATAATTAACACTAAATTGATCAATATGAAATATGTGCAGCAGGGATTATGTAGTGTTAGGTAGAAAACTAAATCAGAGTGAAGAGGACAGAGTGACTGGGGGAAGAGTTAGTAGTTTATAGAGTAGTTGGTCAGATCAGGTGGCGTTTGAATGGAAATCTAAAGAAAGTGGGCCATGTTAAGAGTTTTAGTCTGTCTTCCTAAGAGCAAGTGCTAAGTCATCGAAGGGCTTTAAGTGTTGAAGTGCCATGATCAGAATGCTATTCTGAAAAGATCCTCTAGGCTATAGGATACAAGAGATGGAGATAGAAAAGAGTAGAAACAGGAGACTAGTAAGGGAATTATTGCAGTTGCCTAGAGGGAGATGTGGTGGATCAGACCATGTAGGGGGTGTGGCTGACTATGAATGGATTTCATCATTGGAGCTGGTTCTTATTTGTTTCTAAGTGCCAATGCTGTTTTCTGAAAAGAATTCTGAACTAGGAGTAAGAAGAAATGATTGCAAATCTCTATCTGTTTTACCTTAAGACACTTTTCTGTTTTATGCCTTCTCTATAAAAGTAGGTAATGATTCCACAGTTTTCTACCTCTTAAGGCTTTTGTAGAGAACAAGATTTAAAATATGTAAAGTGCTACAGCATATATGGGGTAAGCAGTTATTTTACAGCGGATGGGTTGAACACTATAAATTCTATTTTTGCAGAATAGAGGATATGAAGCGCTTTTCTTCTAAGTTTACAGAGCAAACGCAGAGGTCATATGAAGGAATCCACAATACAAATAATTTATTTTGCAATTTAGATAATATGTAAATGTGGCTTAATATTAATTGACACACTGATTGAACTCAACTGGCAAAAAGTCTATATTTCAACAGTATCTAAACCATGACCTATTACCAAATGCTAAGTTTAGGTACAGAGCTAAGTGTCAGAACCCATTTCCAGGTCTCAGGATGTGGAATCTTTCCATAACCCTTCCAAAAGCTACCTTCTGAGGCTCTCAATAATGCCCCCAATCACAGGAAGGGGAGGAAAGTGCATCTCCAGGTGTTGACGTCCCTCTGATTGGGAATTCCAGTATCATCCATTGCAGAACCCATGATTTAGAACATCTCCTTATTCTGGATCAGGAACGAACAGCAGTCTGCTGTTTTATGCATATTTACTGTTGGAAAAACCACACAACACCAGGTGAAGAAACAACCAGTGGCATTCTTGTTTGCAAATCGTATGAATGCATTTGAATAAAATTGAACTGTTATCTTAGATGTTAGGAGTCCCTAATTTCCAATTTGATATGAAATATGTATAGTTCTCATCTGTATCATATTATTTTGCTTCTAACGGGCGTTATACCATTGATGTGTTGATTTCAATGATGCTTTAAAGAAATAAACAAAAACGATTCATTTATTTTCTTTGTCAATAGGTGTTCTGACTGTCTCTGGCCATTTATTAAAATAAACATTTTGGAAAGATTGGTTTATTAGTTTTGTGGTGAGGTTTTATTCCTTAGATATCTGACCTTTGTTAATCATTGCATGGCCAAATGAAATAAAGTCCACATTGAAGCGGTGAATAAGATTTGGGGTTAGTGAGTTTGATGGAATCACAACCAGTAATTTTAAAATGTGACTGAATTCTTCCCACAATTAAAATCTTTCATTATGCTACTTCAAAACTAATTTCTTTCTTGTTTTTCTGAATAGTTGCCTCCATTAATCTCACTCTAGGTAATGATGGTAATGATACAATTATATGTAATCATTGCCTGAATTCAATATGCAACACATCAGTCCCTTTGTGTGGTGATTGTGCAGCTCTCTGCAATCCTTGGATTTGGAAAGTTTCCATCATGTTATGCCAAGATCAGATTCAAAAGTCTCTGACATTTTGCATAACATCAGTCAATCGGGTGTTCCAACTGTCCCTTATAGTGATTGGGCAAATTCATCCATCTGGCTGGTGCCAGTTGAAACTAGGGATGAAGGCATGAAGCAAGCCTTGCTATTTACATAGTTTTCAAAGCACTTAAAATAGTTGGAAAAAGAATTAAAGAACAAGAACTTTGTAAAAGGCCTTCAAGTGTGCAGTTGGCTAATTTGCTTAAGCTACTGATGATACAAATCATAATCCAAGTGAATTTATTTTTTTATGCAAAGTAAATATGTATTGCAAAAATTTAAATCTATCTTCATAACATTTATAGCTAATCTCACTAGTGGTTATCATTTAGTATTAATCTGTTCCTCAAAGTACTAATAGGTAGATGTGTGCTTTCAATTTCTATTTTTTAATGCTGTACAGACATAGTTTTGCTTCTTACATTCTAAAGACAGTTTTTTGTTCCAAACATTGCTTATTCAAATTAGTTCAATTAAGACATAATACTGTCTGTATTATATTTTGACACAATAGAATTGAACGTGTCCATATCTTCTAAGAATTAAATAACAAACCACACAGGTAGCCTAAAAATACTAGCTTATCTACTGTCCCACGCTTAAATTTTTTTCCTTGTCTTTCTTTTCTTTATCTTTCTTTTTTTCCTCTCTTAGAATAAATATGAGGGGTTTCTTGGTCTCTGGTAAATATTTACAATTCATAATTTTATTCTGGCCTGTTAATTTGATTAATTGATTATTTCTTTTTAAAGGACAGTGTCAACACAAGAGTATGGTATGGGTTGCTGTGAGTCGGATGACAGTCACATGGACCCCTGATATGGTTTAGACATGTTTTGTCCCCATCAAAACTCATGTTGAAATTTGATTCCCAATATGGCAGTGTTGGGAGGTAGGGCCTGGTGGGAGATGTTTGGGGGTGGATCCTTCAGGAAAAGATTAATGCCCTCCCTCAGGGATGAGTGAATTCTTGCTCTTGCAGGAATGGATTAGTGCCTGGGACAGGAGGTCGTTAAAAAGAGTCTAGCTTCCTCACTTTCTATCTTTTGCTTCCTCTCTTGCAATGGGAACTACTAGAATAATAGCACTTGCTTTCTCTACTCTCTCACTTCTCTCTCTTCTCTATTCTTCATTTTTAAACATATATTGTTCAGATACTATTTCCAAATCATAATCTGGTAAAGTGGAGGGGTTTCAAAAGTAAATTGGAAAAGGTCCCTGCATTCATACTCACAGACCCCCTTCTCTGTCTTGGAAAAGATAAGAGATATATGTGGATAGCCACTAAAAAGTAAAAAGTAACTCATTGTATTGGAAAGCCACTCATATGAGAGTAGACACAATCCAAGCCCTCTTCTCCTCAAGGGCTATCAATGAGTTCCTGTATGATTGTCATTACTGGAGAAAATTCTACCTTAATCCAAAGGAATATGGGCTGGTCCACTGTGAGCCGCACTCCGAGTGTCTTTGTTCTCAGCACTGCCAATATTATTCAACTGACCTATTCCTTAAATCTTAGGAATTTTAATTCTGAGGCTTCCTCTGGCACTCTCTTTCACTTCTTTTAGAATATAATTTACTGAGTGCTAATCTCTTCATTTCCTTACTTCCTGATGGTCAAGATACACTTATTCCTGTTAGTTTGTTCATCCTACTGGTTGCATCTAATTGTGGCTATTTGGGCTGACACGTGATAGGGGATTTTCACATAGATCACCAGAATCTCTTTTACACTGGCCTACCTTGCTCCAGTAGAACCCTACACAGCTACCTATAGCACATCAAGTCTGAGCTTTAAAAGTATTTTCCTACTGGGGGCACTGCCCAATTCCCTTTTCTTACCAAGGAAACAATAGTACCTGGCAGTTTGTGGATAGTCTAAGTATGATTTTCTGGATGGAGGTAATGTTATCCCCACTTTTTCAGCCCACACTTCCAAAAACAGTATCCAAAACCCAGAAACACCTAATTAAGATTCCCGAGGATAATCTTATTATAGCCCACAACATCCAAAACCCCATCAAACCTGCGAATTATTACCACAGGTCAATTGTTTTCTATTTGTTGTGAGCTGTGCAAGAGTTTCTTGAATAGCAAAAATCGATGGAGCATGGTCCACGAGCTCCTTTGCTGATCATGAGTCTGTGTGAGTTGGGTTTAAGAGGGTTGAAGATAAATCAACTACTGTCCAGGGCTGAGGTCTTAGCACTAATCCTCCCCACTCAGAACTTTTCTTGATCATATTTTTTGCCAATTCCTTAGTCCTTCTCTACAATTTCCCCTTGAGAGCATGAGAGCTTGGGCTAGCCTGTGGAATCTTACTTGATGTTATCCTTGTCACACCAAGAACATAGATTATCTTTCACCACTGTGTCCTTTTCTTCCAAGACCCTTTCTTATGCTGGTTATACTCCTTAGGCTGACTATCATCTCATTTCACTCTTTCTAACCTTAGAGTGTTAATTAATCTTGCCACTGGTTGGGACCTATATCTCCTGACCCTCAGTCCAGCAAATTTTACCCTTTAAATGAATATACTACTCAAACCTATTCTAAAACTTGATTATAACAAATACTTCAGTTTAGTCTGATTTGCTCAAGCAATATGGAGACAGCTTGAATTTCTCTCTTGAAATATTAACTAAATATTTTAAAGTATGTAGATGATTTTTGCAAATGTAGGTAACATATATTCATATAATTTAGAAATGTATCCTGACACTATTTCTCAATACCATGGATTAACAAACAGAGTAAAAGCACAAAAATGATTTCTAAAACTCGAAGGCAAGTATTGTTTCCAAAGTGTTTCATAGAAATTGACAGTGACACCTAGAATTTAAATGTCCTCAGAAACCAAGAGGATGCAGGTATTGTGGATGGGACACGGTGGCCCAGTGTTGAAATATGCGACAGTTCAAGTGAAGCCTGACAATCCAGAATAACAATGGATTATTATACTCAAAGAAAGATGGGAAACAAAACAATTCGGAGAGCAATGCTTTTATTTTCATGACTCTTTACTTGTCTTTGACTATCCTTTCTCTCAGCTTTTCTGCTTTGTAAATGTGTTTGATTCAAGGCCGTTTCATGATCCACTGAAATCTGAGGAGATCGTGGGTCTAAATTGCCCACTATTTCCTTTTGTGCATTGTTAGATGCGACTAGCCTTGGGAACTTTGTTTGATAAAGAAGTTTTTGAAAATGTTCAGTGATTTTTTTTTTTGGTATGGTATATTGGATGACTAACAATGAATTTTGCCGTGAGGTCAATATAGTTCCAATATTTCTTAAAGAAATATTTGCTTAAAAGTGTAGAGGTGGTGGAGGCAAAGTTAGTATGAACTTGATGCTGGGCTTAGTGACAGGCACATTGTTGTAATTTTCCCAATAACTCTAGAAAGCATTGTTCATTTTGTGGATGAGAAAATGGAAGCGTAGAGACATAGCAATTTACCAGATGGCAATGATAGATTTTGACTTACCCAGGTACTTGTGAGTCTAAAGCCAAATTCTTTCTAAGACCTTAGGCTGTTTCAGGTGTTTTGTCTAAAGAATGCTGCAAATAGGAAAAAAATGAGAAGTTGCAGGTGAGAGTATACAAAGTATCAGATATGTAGTATAAACAATTCTTAAGATCTAATATACAACATGAAGACTGTAAGTAATAAAAGTGTATTGTATATGAGATTCATGCTAAATGAGTAGATTTTAACTGTCCTTGCCACAAAAAACAGAAAAAAATGGGTAACTTTATGAAATGATGGATATGTTAATTTGTTTCATTATAGTAATCTTTTTACTGTTTATACATATCTCATAACATCATGCAGTATGCCTTAAATATACATAATAAAAAGTTATTTAAAAAATAAAAAATGCTACAAATAATAATAGCACATTTTGCATACTTATGAAAAAATATGGAATTTAATATTCTCATTGCTAAGCTTCCACACTAAGCAACAGTAACTTATTAATCTCCCCCAATAAATCCTACGTGTAGAAAAGATTAAGGCGCTGTTCATTTATTTTGATTAAAATAATTTATGTAAATTTTAATTCAAATTAGGCTCCGTTTTAGGCACTTCAAATATTAATTCAGAAACTAGTCTTACTAGACCAGATTCAAATGAACGGAATTTTGGCCAACAACATTGAAGTAAACATTTTATTTTTATTAACCATTAACTGGCAAGCATTCATTGAATACCTTCTAAGTATTGAGAAGGAGCCTGGACCTCAAAGAAATTGCCATCTGTTGGGGCAATATGACTAAATCACATGAAAGAAGTTGAGTAAGAAGCAAGGTAGTTCATAATTAAGTGCTAATTTGCCATAGAAATTCAAGGGAGCAGAAGGTTATTGAAAGCACTGGCATTCAAGAAAAACTTCATGGAAGACATTTCATTTTGGGTACCCTTCAAAAAATGTGGAGAAGCTCTGTAAGTGGAGAAGCATGAAACATTTTTAGGAAAAAAATGAGTACAAAGATTTGTCTTGGGAAGTAGTAAATGAGGTTGGATAAATGGATGTATCAGATTCAAGAGAATGCTTGTGAGTCTGTGTTATTAGTCTGTCTCCCTGCATAGACTGTCAACTGAGTAAGGCTAGGGACCTGTGCTTCTCCCTCACCTCATGCTTCTCCCTCATCTTGTGTCTTTGACCACAGTGCCTAGCATGGTACATGAGCTTGATAACTGCAGGGTGGCACTTCTCTCTGGGAAGAAGGCAAATGAGTGGATTCGATTTATTGGGAAATGGAAAATTTAAATTAGAAAACACTTAAAAAAAGGTATCTGATTTCAGTGAGCCTATACTTGCTAACTTTACTGGTATCATTTTGCTGAAAAGACTCTTAATTTTGGATAAAAGTTCATGCATTCACTTATATGTACATAATAATGGGGTAAGGGGAGAATGGGTAGTGATTAAATACAAGTCATTTTCATTTAGCTGCAGACTTCTTTATTGTGTGTCATCTTTTCTGAATCAAATAAATGTTAGTGATTGGTTTGCATTTGCACATCTGAGCACACTTCAACAAAAGTGAAGTCAAGTCTTTGTTGACTAGAAGAAGAACAAAAGCCCTGAGTGGAAAGTGCATTAAACATAAATGTGACATATTCATTCATTCAGTCAGTTTGAGCTTAGAAGAAGATCCTCCAGCCCTGTCAAGCTTTCAAATGACCATACCCCCAAATGATAGCTTGACTGCAGCCTCATGAGAGACCATGAGCCAGAAATACTGGGCTAAGCTGTGCTGAGATTCCTGACCCTTATAAACTGAGAGAGCTCATAAATGTTTGCTGCTCTAAGGCAGTCAACACATCTGAGAACGCCATGTGGGAGGGCATTGAATGTTGAGCACTGTAGAGCTGTAGATAAAAGTCATGGCTTCTGCCCTTAAGGAACTCTGTTGAGTGCAGAAAATAACACATATGTACAATACCTACTGGAAGGGGACTGAGGAGGCAGTAGAGGCTTCACGGCAGAGGTGACATTTGAATTGGGTTTTGAAAGACAAGCATGCTTTGCACACATAAAGAGGTTGAGGATATCTTGCATAAACTATTCTATTTTGTGACGATATTGACACAATTGCAAAAATGGAAGAGTTAATAATTATAACAACAATAATAATGAAGTGCATTAGTTTTATGGTTTTGACAGTATTTCCATATATAGTAATTCATTTGATCCACACAAGAAGTGGATGGGCAGCACAGTCATTACCCATTTTGTCAATAGGGAAGCCAAGGCTCCGAGGGACTTAGTGACATGTCCAAAGTCACATAGGCAATAAGTGGCCAGGATAATGCTTCTGCTTTGTGAAAACAAGTACAGAGTATAAATCATTGTATAAAACAAAATGACCATGATTAATAAAAGCAGTATAGAAGGGATCAGAAGGAAGTGGAATAGCTTCTGTAAAAATTTTGAAAATAGAATAAGATATATGGTGTGAATGGCGCGTTAGTCAGAAAGGCTAGGTATTATCTCCCAAGAGGCTTCTGGGGGAGGTGAATTTACTGATGTCAGAAGTCAGGTGCTCAGCTTTGCAAGCTTTCAAACCTGACTTAGCCAGCATATAAGTAGATCTGTTTCTCCAGGGAATACTCGTATTAGCGAAGTGTATGGACACATTTATTAATTTGCAATGAGAAATGTTGCTCCCATGCACCCCAGAATATCCTATTGACACAACTAGCACACTCATTTCCTGTAGGCAGACATTCAAGGGAGGCCCCATTATAATAAAAGAAAGCTGCTGTTGCCCAGACCTGAGAGTTGGCTAGATGGGTTTTAGAGATATTCATTGGCTTGGAGGTGGGATGGGGAGATTGAGACACTCTTTCCTACATGTAGAGATCACCTTGCCGGAAACATGAGTGCCCTATACAAGGCTCATTTGCCCCCAACATAAGTTTGCTTCTATGACCCTCTGCATTAGTTTCCTAGGGCTGCTGTAACAAAATACCAAAACCTATTAAATAGATGGCTCAAAACAGTAGAAATTTATGATCTCACAGTTCTGAAAGTTATAAGTCTAAAATCAAGGTGTCAGTAGGACCATACTCCTCATGAGGCTCTAGGGAAGAATCCTGTTTTGTCTCCTCTGGATTCTGGTGATTCTGGCGATCTTTGGCATTCCTTAGTTTGTAGCTGCATCACTCCAATCTCTGGCACAATGCCATAGAGGCTCCTTCTTTCTGCGTGTGTCCTCTCTTCTCTATTTAAGAACATCAGTCATTGGGTTTAGGGCCCACACTAATCCAGTATGACATAATCTTAACTTAATTACATCTGCAAAGACCAAATAAGGTTACATTTCCAAGACCGGAGATTAGGATTTAAAAGTACCATTTTAGGAGACACAATTTAACACACTACATTCTCTTTTCCATTCTTCCACTGTTGGTCAACCTAACTTCCACTCTGTCCAGGATAAATTCATTCTGCACTCAAGTGTTAATTTGATCTGAGAACATTTTTGCCTCTTTAAGATTTCTTTGCTTATGACTGAGCTGACCTTTTACGTCATTTAGTAATACTTTAGGGAGAAAGAGAGTAAGAGAGATTAGAACAGTCTCCCCCTAAATAACTTGTTTTTAAATTATTTTTTATTTTCAAATGTCAAATCTTTTATATATTCCTAAACCCGCAGATTGAGAATCCCTGCAATCGCCACTCCACTAAGAATCCACTGTTAGTGACAAGAGTGTGTGGGGATGGGACAACAGTTTGAGAAGCAGTGTCAGTGCCCAAGAGAGCTTGGGGGAATGGAGTTAGCACCTCTCTCAGCCCATCCAGACTAAAAGTGGTAATCATATTCTTTGACATGGTAATGCTGTTTTATTTTTAAATCTGTGTCAAATGGAAACAAAAGCATTTTTGCCAAGTATTTTACTTTTTCTGTGCAATATAAGTTGCTGCACATAAAACTTCAAGGGAAGTTCCTCAGCACTACTCCCTTCTAACCACACTGGCAGCTAGCTCCTAAACCTCTGATGTATAGAAGTTCTGGAATACCTTCTATTGTTACATCACTGCATTCTGAGCTGATTTGTAGCTTCCCTTTTAGAGGTCATTTTTATTTAACACATTTCTAAATCAGGGTGGGAGAACACCTATAATTGTACTATATCCATTTTCAAGTGAAGAAATCAGATATTAGTAAATATGAAATAATAAAATGATAAAATCAGAAGATAGACATGTTAAATATGGTTGAAGAAAAAAAAAATCCTTAGAAGGAAATGTGCCCGTTAGGAGTAACTTCTTTGGTCATGAAGTCAGGAGACTTTGCCACTTCCATTAGTTGTGTCCTGTTGCAAGTAGCTTGCTCTCTCTCCTCAACCTGGTTTTCTGTAAAAGAAGGGTATTGATAAGTCAATTTCTGGCAGGTGGTGAGAGTCTGTGGTTTTGGATTTGAGTTAGAAACACTAGTATGAATTTTTGATTAGCTTAATATAAAGATAGATTCAGAAATAACTATGTATGTGTGAACACGTGGGTAATTATATTTACATGTATGCTCTAGCTCTGCCCATTGAGAGGTACTAGAAGCAGTGATGTGCCAGTAGAAATGAGAACATCCAGTGGCTCAACCTTGGTTTATAAATACCAAAAAAAGGGACCATAGCTCCTTGGAGAAATAGTTGATTCTAAGACTTGGGCAGGTAAAGTAAAAGATGAGCAAAGAGCATCTAGTAGTCCCAGAAAACAAGGAATTGCTCAAAAAACCAAAAGGATGTCAAAGAGATACCTGAAACAAGAGCTGTCAGAGCTGGAACAAATTTGAGCAACAAAGTAAATAGTGTGGTATTGGATTACAATCCACAATATAAAATAAACATACCTCTGTACCTACCTACTGACATAAATAAATAAATGTAGGAGAAGGCATAGATTTTCATTATAGAAATATTCCAGGTATTACAGTGTGGACTTAGTAACTCACATTCAAACAATAGAATGTGGAAAGGGGACAACTAGTAACTGTACAGTGAGAACACCTGGAAGCCCTTAGCTTCAAATGATTAAGGTTAACATCACCACTCATAAGTCATGCTAATAGCATGTACCCCTGATATGAGGTGATGAAGAGGACACTTCACCTCCATGGTATTCTTCCCAAAACCATGTATCTTCAGTCTGATCATAAGAAGAAAAAAATCAGATGAATTTAAGCTAAGGTACATTTTACAAAATACCTGACCAGCATTCCTCAAAACTGTCCAGGTGGTGAAAAAGAATGACTGAGAATCTGTCATAGACCGATGGAGGCTAAGGACACGTGATGGTGGAATGTGATATGTGGGATCTTTCATTGGATCCTGAGTAGAAGAAGGGCATTAGTGTAAAAATTGGTGAGCTCTGAATAAAATCTGGAGTTTAGCTAGTAATATATATATGTATGTATTTTTAAAGAAAGGCTCAGTCCTTTCCAGCTATAGAATTTCTAACTGCTCTATGAGTGACGTTAACTAAGGAATGCTGCAAAGGAGGTGTTGAACTTAGGAATTCACTGTTAGTTTTTCTAATTATATTTTTTAAAATTCTTCCTTCTACATGTTTTCTTTACATTCTTGAAAAGATAGGGAGTTGCAGCAGGCTTTGCTGCAGGTAAAGGGACCCCAGACACCAGGTGGCCAATTACGATAAGAAAGAGAGAAGACAGAGCTAACAGGTAGTGGTCACCTGTGGCCCTCAGGGGACTCACATTCTAGTCTTAACCGCCTCTTGGCATGTGAACTTGGGCAAGTCGCATTTCAAAGGCATCATTTCTTTATACAATGAAGCTTTAGATTAGAAATTATCTAAGTTTCCAATTGTAACATTATATAATTCCACTGGCTCTCTATATGCATAAATGATAGAAGTCTGAAGAAGAGAGGATGCAATTTCAGGGGCAGGGAAAGGATACTCTTTTTAGTTCACTGCAGTGACACCTGCTGGGAAAATCAAGGGTTCTCTCCCTGAGTTGGGTAGCTTGTAAAATCAGATTTTGTGTAGTTGGAAACCATTTAGACTAAGTTTGGACATCAGCTGTAAACTGGAATGAAGCAGGTCGAAGGGAATGAGTTTTGCAGATCTTTTCCTTGCTGCTCCTTCTCTTAGGGATAACCTAGCACAGTTCTGACACTGAAAAAAATTGACTATGACATCTCAAGCAACTTACTTAACCTCTATGGGCCTCAATTTCTTCAGTTTTAAAATGGAGATTAAAAATAACTACTTTGCATTGATTTATAGAATGAATTGAGCACATAGAATTCTCAGGCTGCAATTTGTTACATAATTCTTTATTTGAGCAGATGTTTGGACTTTTCTGTCTTCCTAACACTCATCACGTACTAAATGGCTATCGTCCCTTCATGTTGGATGGTAGAAAGGGTCAAAGAACAGAATCTTGGCTGCTCATGTCTTTGAAAAACCTGGAGTTATGTCAACAGGATAGATTTACTCTTTCCTAATATGAACTTAAAAGATCTGGGGACATAGTTTTAAATTAGCAGTTTGCTGAATGTGATTATGGTTATGTTAATAAATTAGCAACATTCAAGTCATTGTGAATTTTTCTTCAGGGGCTAGGTACCAAAGTGACAGGGGAAAAACACGGTTGTGGCTATAGGTGGCATTTAATGGGAGCCTTCATGGAAGATTGATAACTTGGGCATATTTTGAACACATGAGAATTTGTGTTAAATAGGCTTTCAAGAAAGATTCTTCTCCAGCCAACACTCTATACTGGCACATGTTCTTATTTTACTGTGCCCAGTTCTTCCCTCTGTATAGCTGCCCTCCTCTCTGTGGCCATGGGAAGGGCAGGATCAGTTGCAAGGCACCTCTGAGACCCCAACTTCTGGTGGAACAAGTGGTCCCAGGAAGGTTCTAGCCCCATTTATACATATAAGATATATACAATACTTTTAAACCCTGTACACAGAGTCCTTATTCTGAATATTGAATGAATATATTGGTGGCAACTTGAAGATAGTTTTGAATGAAAACTTCAAATGAATAAAAAAGAAAAAAAAATCCTGTTTTATGATAAGTGCACACACTAAAGTATATGCACACTTTAAATTATTCACAACTATATAAAATAATTCTCAGAATTTAGTGAATGTGATCTTCAAAATGTGAAACATCATTAAAGTTATACACATATATCTAATAAAGAACCATAAAGTGGAATCATGCAGGACTTTGAAGTCTTTCTATTTCACTGTTTCTCTAAACAAAGCAGATTCCTGAAGAATTCTTTAATAAATATGAGCTGTTCCTCTTTCTCCACTTTTCCACTTTAACCAAAAACGAGGCTGTTGGACCTCAAGTTTAACAGGATGTCTGCGGGAGAGTGGGAGATCTAAATGGAATCCATAATAGCTCACCCCAAACTCTGAGACCAAGATGAAACAGAAAGACCTGTTTTGTCTCATCTTCAGAATAAAATAACTTCGGTCCGTGTGTTCTGACATTACCCATACAATTAGACTCAATGCTCTACAAATGCTTACTGAGACTTTTGTGCCTGGTATAAGATCAGGGACTGAGTCTACCTCTTCTCTCTTGAGAGGAGACACAGATAAGCCACTAGAGCTAAATAGAAGCACAAAAATGTATTTCAAGAGGGTGAAGTAGGAAGATTTACTTGCAGTGGAAAGAACTAGCCAAAACTTCATGAGTAACAGGATATTTGACCTGTGTCTACTATTTTGGGAGATAAGATCAGACACAATGATAACTTCAAGTTAGGAGGGCCTGAAAATGAACATCACACCAGAGCAAAGAAAATGCATGGAACCGGTAGGATCCACAAATGCCAGTGCATGGCCGGGTTACATCAGAAACACATGGAAAATGGGTAGAAAAGTAAGATTCTATAACTTTCTAATTCTGTAAGTGTGACATGGGTCCAGGAATCTGCTGCACAATCAGGTTAGGAGTTACCCCACAGGGATAGGATGCATGTACCTAAGGTAACTTTAAAAGGACAGTTTGTATCGGCTCATGAAGAGTCTTGTAAATCCAAGGAGTTTGGATTTTATTCTATAGATAGAATAGAGGTTATTGATTATTGTAGTCCATCATATTTTGAATTAGTAAAAATATTTGATAAAGTCAGAATATTTCTACTTAGAAATATTCAAAGTGTTCTTTTAAGATCCTTATCAAGAACATTTAAATGCCAGTTCATGGACTTAGAGATGAAAACTTCTGACTAAAAGGCAACAGATCACACACATCCACACTCACACACACAACCAAAAAAGTTTACTATGTTATTGACAATAGTTATATGACTCTTTCAATAATAATGGATTTCCCTCTGACAATGATGTGGTCACTTTGGGGGTGTGGGATGGGATGTCTGCCTCAGGATTGAAGGCCCCTGGACAGTTCTTACCTCTGTTACTAAATTGAGCAAATGAAATATCTCTGTGCCTCAGTTTCCTCCTATAAGGGAGGGTAATAATAATGCCTGGTGAGTATCAAATGACCCAGCAAGTATCCATGAAAAAGTAGGGAAAGAACTTCAAAATATTGAATATGGGATATGTAAAACCTAATATTATAAACAGGTGTTTCCAGGGAATACTTTCTGATTCCATAGTTCTGGGTAAGTGATCCCATTTTCAATCCATTTGCAAAAAACAAACAAAAGATATATACACATACACATATACACACACATATAATATAATATAATATACACACACATGCATTTTTAAATAGAGAAACTGTAAATGCCATACTTCTAAGCATAAAATTGAATATGAAATGTAATCATTGATCCAAAAGATTCCATTGTAGAACAGCTGTTTAAGCCTTCTGGAAGACATTTTTGGAAGTGTGATTGAGAATCTATTTTGGATTTAACAGGCATCTTCTTATATTTTCCTATATTTTCCTTCATTATCATTAAAGGGTATCATCTGCTCTTGGTTTTCTGTTTTAATTTGAATTCACACTCTTACAATAAGGTCACCTGTCTTACTCAGCTCTGTGAAATTGAATCTATTTTTGGAATAAAGGAAGAAATCAAGGTGTAGCTACCATTTGTCAAGTTTAAGAAGGCCTATATTGAACTGGGTGTTTTGTGCTCTGCCACTTCTACTAGCAAGAACAATTCCCTTAATCCAATGAAATCCTTTAGGGAGTAACAAAGAAATTCAAAATTAAGAGCTAGGATCAGCTGAGAAGTAGGAGGCATTCCTCAGGAACATCAGGCCATAGATGCTTTTTAAAAAGTCTGAAACACTCTAAAAGACTCAGCATTTTTACTTGATCCAGAAATGTTGAGCTTCTTGGAAATTGTTTGCTGTGATTTTCTTTCCTCCTTTAACTTTGGAAAGAATATTAATTTATTTCTGCCTCATTAAAGAAAAGAATGTATCTCCTTCAGAAATGACCTATTCCAAATAATGATGCCTAATTGCTTTCAGGGAGTATGGAGTGCTGGTATTTTCTTTCTTCTTCCTCCTCTTCCTCTTCTTCCTCCTCCTCCTCCTCCTCCTCCTCCTCCTCCTCCTCCTCCTCTTCTTCTTCTTCTCCTCCTCCTCCTCCTCCTCCTCCTCCTCCTCCTCCTCCTCTTTTCTTTTTCCTTATTTACTGTGAGTCCCAACTCTCTCTGGGTACTTTGATTATCACATGATGCTCTACAGAGTTGGTCCTTTTTTCCAATCTCACTGGCAACTCTTGCTCCCCATTGGTTTATCATGTTCCCCAGGGCTCTTGAAAATACTAAGTATCAACTATTAATACATGAAAGATGAAAGTCTTTCAAAGGGGCCTTTTCAGAGCATAGGAAATGTCATGGCATAATGACCCTTAGGATGGGACCAATCATGTGGAGTTAGTCACATGTACTTGAATAAATGAATGAATAAATATGCTTGAATAAATGAATAAATGACTGAACGAGCATGTGTGCTTTTGCCCAAGGATTAACTTTAAAAGGAAAATAACTTCACAGACTTACAACATGGTATGAGTAAAATCTTCCATGTATATGTAAGACCAGGAAATAACAGTTTCAAAACTTGGTGAGGAGGACAGAGTGTGAGATTTATAGGGTAAGTTTACAACTGCGAGCCTCAGAGCTCTTAGAGCACAAGTCAACTTGGACCATCCCCTGAGATCCTACCCCTCAACCAACTTGTGTGGCCATCAGACTCGGAGTAACCTCATGCTGAGGGATCATGTTTGGATATCCCAGTGGCCCATGGATATTTCCATGGCTCTCAAGGTTATTTGTTTTGTCATTTTCTCTGAGACAGCAAAGGAAGACTGTATCTGGATCTTGCCCTCCCCCCACCTACAGTTTAACTGTGATGGCAGCAATGATAAGTCAGATTGTAGCACTGTAATTCCCCAAGTGACTTTAGGAGGAATAACTTGAAAGCCATTGTTACTCATATTCAGATGTTTTTGATCATTCATGAACCTGCTAATCAGAATGTAAATGGCTCAAGAGAAAAGACAAATGAATGTAGCCTTTTTGTTGGTGAATTGCCAAACCCCGTGATCAAACTCAATGTCCATGGCAAGAATAATTGCATTTGGTGATGTCTGAAGGGCAAGAAAGATAGACATTCTGAGTTTTAAGACAGTAGGAATGTTTATATATGTTAAACTTTTGTTATTTTGCATCATGGTTTTATTAGAGCAGTTGGGAGATTACTATTTTTTTTTCTCCAAATTGGAAGTCAGCAGGCATGAACTCTAGTCTTATATCTTCAGTTGTGTCCTCGTATTTTTCTTGGTAACAGTTTCATTGAAATATAATTCATTTAGTGTACAATTCACCCATGTAGCATGTACAATTTAATGTTTTTTAGTGTATTCACAGAGTTGTTTTCGTTCTGTCCATTGAGGTGTCTGTATCACTTCAGATATTAATAAATCTGAATTTGAGTTTCCTCATGTGTAAATTAAGAATGAAGAGATATATTCGTCAATTTTCCTTTTAGTGACCTATTTACGTAAAAAGAACACATGTCATCAAATGTTTTAAAAATTAGAATTTTGAAAGATGTCTTCTCTCTCTCTCAAACACACACACACATACACAGACACACACACAGACACACACACACACAATATTCTTCCCTCCATGGTCACCAATTCAAATTTCTTCTGTCATTATACATCTAGTTTAAGTCTCAGTTTCTTTGCTTTCTACCTGAAATTTTCCTCCACAAGCCCCTTTCTTGAATATCTACTATATTCTCTCTATCATGCACAAAGGTTTTCTTATAGATACAGGCTGTCTAACATAGTTTTATAGGTATATTTTGTCCCTAAGCAAGATTATAAACTTACATCTTTCTGCCCATGCATCAATTGCCACTTATATTCAAAAGATATTTGCTGAGTCTCTTATATACAATTATCCAGAAACATATTTGCTATCTTAAAATGTGAACAAATTCTTCCTTTGCCCACTGCCAGAGTCAGCTTATAAAGGCTCCAATATTTTGACAATGAAGCACTTTAGGAAATGCCAGGGCAGAGAGTAATTGTTGTGATAGCAGCTGTGTACCTTAAAGTTCAGGCATTATAGCCCAGAGTGGTACATGATATTGGTTAACTGGCATTGCAAGTACAAAATTACATATTGCTCTCCAATGGGAGTTAATAATTAAACCTGTACAAAGCTCTGTATAACAAAAATATTGTCATGGTAAATTTCATTGGCCATGGTGGATTGCATCTATGCTAGTCTCTGATCAGTGACTAATATTGTTTGGGAGATTTTCTAGTTAAGCAACATATGGTGACTTCTGATAAGGACTTATCTAATATAATACATGGCAGAAATCCATTTTTCAATACAATCAGGTACATCTATATTGTATTAAAAAATCTTTTCAAGTGTTTTTACCTTGACTTTGCTAATATAGTTAGAAATTTCTTTCTTTTTTATTGAACAAGGTATAGTACTTCTTATTGATATCCTAGCCTTGATACTTGAAATATCTACCTATCTGGAAAGATAGCAATAACTTCTTGGAAAATGCTTATGTTCTCATTAACCAAGCTAAAAGCCTATACCCTGGAGCTTCTTTCCCTGTGCACTCAATGAAACAACTATCAGCATATGGAAAATATACACATAAGTTCCGGGAGTTTCCTTCCTCCCTACCCACAGACAACACAATAAAAATGTAGATGTTGTAGTAAGCTATGGTAATATCAAGTGCAATAACAAGCATATTTTTCTTTTTCACACCAGGTTTCGTGTTTTCTTTTAGAAAGGTGGAAAAAGAGGCTCATAAAACAAAATATCTCTGAGATTCAGGCCTTTTTAGACCTCTCAATTTGTATATGATGAAATAGTGCCCATCTGAATTGTTGCTGTTCATATTTCTATTCCATATCTACCATGAGGCACAGAATTATTGTCTAACCTTTATTATGTTGGATCGTTATTGCCTCTTCCTCTTGCCTACTTTTCTAGCCCAATGCACTGTCCTTCTTTCTTTGATGTCCCCACCATGCTGTCACACACCCTCTAACCCTACTCATTATTGTTGTCCACCAGCCTCCTTGCCCTGCTCTCAAATCCACTGAGCATTTGTAATGCAGCCCATGCCTCTTGCCTTCATCATGAGACAACTCAACTGGCTTCATAACCAGGTTCCTTGGTGTTTGCAAGTCTAACGGCTGTCTCTTATACATCCTTGGGTATGGTTCCTGCACATTCCAGTTTTTCCTGGGTCAGTCCTATTTATGCCTGTTGTCCTGATATGATCATTAACAGTACCCCCTTTTATTCACAAATGTATTATTTTGTTCTATCATATTTCCTCTCGTTGGCCTTATCACTTCCAAGAAAGCACTGAACTCCCCCTCTATTTTTTCAAAAATTTGGTACGATTTCCTTTCCATTTAAACTGGACCTATTATACCCCCCTTAGTTTCTCTTCTTACCCACATCTTAAAATTCCAGCTTCTTTGGCCTTCTAGGGCTTTGGCATTGAAAATTGTCATCCTTCAGTCAAACCAATTATCTACTTTCTAGGAATATTCAGATTCAGATATTTATCTGGATTTTTGTTACTACAAATTTATGGTCTCCAACTTCCCTTTGCCTTCATAATATTAGAACACACAATTATATGGCATTGGTCATTTTCTGTTCCTATTTTCCATAACAGCTATTATAGAATTTCAAATTAAATTTCTGCCTATTTTATAGTAAAAATTGAGATTCTCAGTTGTAAACTCTTTCACCTACCATCTCCTACATGGAGACTTTAATACGTCACCACCTACTTTTACTATTATACCTTTCTTCAGGATCATAGGAAGACTGTTTCTTTCTCTAATTCAAGGCTAATCACCCTCACTATGGTATTAACTTTTTTTTCTACAATGTTCCATCAATTATTCTAATTTTTCTTAATCTTCTGAATTTCTAATATTTCATTTTCCACAGTTTCCTTCCCCTAAAATTTTACATATGTTGGTCCCACTTAAAAACAAAACAAAACCTCTCGTGGCCCCAGCCTCTCCTTTCTTTACTGCCTCCTCTCCAATCTTTCAGCTTTCTTTCTTAGACAGAAACGTCGAACATTCTTCTTCCTCTGTATTTGGGTGTGTCCATCATCCTTCTGAGTCTGTTCTAGCAAATATCATTAATGATCTTCCAATGATCTTCACAGACCTCACCGTATGGGGCTATCTTTATGGCATTTTATAACACCGTCTCATCATTTTTATTTCCAGTATAAAAATGGCCTCATCCTTTTTGACCCCCTCTTGAAACTCTATGCAAAGTTATGAAGGCAAAGCCAGGTTTAAACATCAGGAGGATAAGTAAATTATGGAAGGGTGGCTGACAGGGATGGGTCTGGAAGAGTAGGTTGGACTTTATTGATTTAAGCACCTTGATTTCACATTGTTTCCTCTAATGCCTTTTTATCATGTCAGGTCATTATGTTACCTTAAAATTATTGCTAAGGATTCTTATTGGAAAATGTGTTCAGCTGACCTGACTGTTGTCTTTAAACTAAAAGGGAACAAAGTCTAATAGTAAAACCTAAACAGGTAAAAAAAATGAACAAAGGTATGTCTGACTTTCCCATGCTTAGATTGTACAGTAGGTAGAGATGGAAAGTTACTAACAGGATCCAGGCATCTGTGACTGAATCCAGGGGATCTGATTTCCTCCCCCATTTCCCACATCCCAGTGCAAACTTGGGATTGAGGAGCTATGTGGGAAATGGTTAGATCTATATCCTTATGTTGGATCTAAGACTAAGAACTTACATATCATTAGTTAACTTTCTTATCATTTAAGAGTCCCATTATAATGCTAACATCTTATGATTCTATAAAAGTAGGTTTAAACTAGTTTATAGGTATGAAAGAGCTTTATAAATGTGATATGATATCATTTTGAATCTCTGTCAACGTACACATAAAACTCTCAACTCTTATAGGAGATAAAATTCAAATCTAATAATTATTTGTCATCTAACACTGAAGGAAAATATTTTCTTTTTACATGGCACAGCTTATTATATGCTCTGTACCCTTACTGCATGGATGGTCCATTTGTTTAATAATAATAAAAAAAAGACAGTGACAGCTGGTAATTCATTTATTTTCAAATTGGGGTCCTGACTTAATAAATAAATATTTGAGGCTTTCAAAAGCAATTACAGTAATTTTTATACACATTGTAATTTTTAAAGAAAATTATATAGAGTATGTTTCCAATTATATTTAACATTTATGAGAGATGTTCTCCTCGTATCCTACAAGATCAAATTTTATTAAAGACGGTGATTGAAGGCTTCCATTCAAGAGTGTGAGCTTTGTTGGAAGCATTATGGTGCTAAAGCCCACATTGCAAATGAAATAAATGCCATGCCCTCTTGATATACAAATAACCATCAGCTATCCACCATCAAGTCAGAATTACAGTTGTATTAGACAGACTGGCCTCTCTCGTTCCTTTGTCACACACTTAAAGTTCCCTTTTATTGTGTGGATTCAGATGGCCCCAGTAAACATGGCTTCTTGGTTTTACTGATGCATTTTCAACCTTTGCATCTATTGGTGTAAGAGACTTTTGGGATTTGCTTTTAATCTTTTTCATTTAGCCTCCCTCATGTCTTTTCTTTGAGCTGGAGGGTGTGTTCCAGCCTGGCCATTCATATTCTGGCCCTAATTTATGGCTAATCATGCCTCTGGTACCCTTCATGCATCTTAATATGAAGCTTTGGGGCACTTGGTTCCCAGTTGGTAAAATTATCCTGGGCATTGCGTCAACAGCTGTGTCTCTGGCAGTGTCTCTTAGGATGCCCTTAAGGAATTATGCTATGCAAAGTATGACTATAAAGTAACAAGGTTGGTTTTCATACACCATGCATAAATACTTGTCTCACTGCTTTGTAAGCACATTTTATATCTGCCCTTCTCCTAGGGACAGTAGTGGACAATTATTAATTGCTCAGATGAAGATGACTGTCCTAATATGAATATTGATCTCTGAAAACTCTTGGTTTTCAGATTGGTTAATTAAAGGTGGCAGCAATCCCAAAATGGGTTTCTGGAAAAAATGGAGGAAGGAGGTTGGATGGCTGGAGGAGTGTTTGGAATGCTGATGCTTCTTGAATATGGTATTTAGGATTTTCTGTTTGAAAGGAAGCCAACATGGGTAGAATGAAATGTTGCTGTCTGTGTGTAACTTCTCATTATTATGCTTTTTTCCCATCACCAGCTACAATGGACCATTTGATACACATGCTGGTATTCTTCACAGAGAAAGAGCAGAATTTATGTCAAATGTTTGCAAATAGAAAATTGGTCTGAAAGAAAAAAAATGGGGCCTGGAGGAAGCACAGTGGTTCTCTGGAGTGTATCCAGTGGAAAGGGCAGTAGACTCGGTAAGGATTTAATGCAGGTCTTGGACTAGTTTTTATCATATTGACCTATGTGTTTGTACACAGATCATGGAGCTGAGTGTCCTGCTTGCACCACATCCTGGTATATAGAAGGCAGTCAAAAAATGTTGTTGAATGATAAATGAATTTATAACTAATGCATTATAGATCTGTCATATAGTTTAACATCTAGATTTTGAAGTTTATTCCTCATTTCCATATCAGACATTTTATGACTGTAAGTTCAAATGCATCATGATAACAAAGAGCCTAGGCACCTGTGTGACCTATGGATAGAAAGGATGCCCCATTAGCTGACTGCTAAATGGTAGGATGCTGAGGCATTATAGAGCCACCTTAATTAGGCCACAATGGAAATCCCCTCCGATCCCAGCAGCTGGTAAGCCTCTGTATTATTCAGAAATGTATAAAGTGAGGTTGACACCTAAAAAATGATGACAATAAAAACCCAAGGTACAAATAATTCCATTTCTTTAAAAAAAAAATCATTAGAACTTTGAACTCTTGGAACAAAGGTCAGGGTCAAGTCCCGCACATTCAGATGCTTCTGGGTCAGTCTCAGCAGTACTTAGATAACAGCCCTGCGATGACAATCGTCCTCTAGTTTTTCTCATAAGAGGAATTGTACAGGCCGAGGTTTAAAAATGATCTTTATGATGAAAACCTAGGGCATGATGGTAATATTTTAGGATTTTTGTGGAGTATTTTTCAAGTGTAATTAGGTTTCTGTTATTTCTTGGTAGCTATTTGCAAACATTGTTTCCTTCGACATTTTAAGTTTCTGGGAGGCTATTTCTGAATCCTGATCATTTCTCTTTTCCTATCGTCAAGTTACAGTCTAATCTCTTTACCTCCAAGCAGAGCATTTGTTACCAAGGACAATTCAGGATGTTGCCAGCTCAGTTCCAGCATTGCCTGAAAATGCTTTGCACTTTTTTACATCGATTTATTTGTTTACTCATTTATTCTCCACCCACCACCATCAAGCATCGTGCCAGGTGCTGTGCTACTCACTGTGGAGGGAAAGATGAAACATAATAGGGACTGCCGCTCAGGAGTTCACAGTGTACTACTTCACACACTGCAAACGGACACTCCAGCGTGGTGAGAAATGGGCTGTGATAAGAGCAAAGCGTCTTGAACACACACGTACCTTTCTGAGCTCGGGCGAGGGGAGGTGATCAGAGAAGGTCTCGGGGAAAGGTTAGATCTAAGCCGAGGTATAAATGAGAAGGAGAGTTAACCGTGAGAAAAATAACGTGGAAGAGGGGAGCTGAGGGCAAATGCACCAAAGGGGAAAGCCATGCGTGCCCTTTTTTAAACAGGCTATGGGAGTGGTAGGAATTTATTTTACTATGACTCAGGAAGGGAACAATAAAATATGGAGAAAAAGAAATGATATTACAATTCTTACTAATTTTCCCCCATTTCTACTGGATGTAATGTTAAAAGTACTATCTATATAATTTATTAATATTATTGCATATTTGCTTGGATAGGGAGATAAGAACTCTCATTTTGGTGCTAGATTTTACAATTTCTAGGTGAGTGATACTAAATAAGATTTGTAATATCTGGGCCTCTTTTTCATTATACCTCTCTAAGTTACTTTTGAATTGGTCAAAAGTATCTCATACTCTTTCACATGGAAAGTTTTTTGTGGCTTCAACATACTTGAAAAACTCTGTGCAGCCATTATGGAAAGCAGTTTGAAGATTCCTCACAAAACTAACCACAGAACTACCATATGATCCAGCAATCCCGATACTAGGTATATATCTAATGGAAATGAAATCAGTGTGTCGAAGACATATCTGTTCTGCCATGTTCACTGCAGTATCACAGTAGCCAAGATATGGAATCAACCTACATGTCCATTAATGGATGAATAAAGAAAATGTGATGTATGTACACAATGGAATAATATTCAGCCTTAAAAAAGAAGGAAATCTTCCCGTTTGTGACAACATGGATGAATTTGGAGGATGTTATACTAAGGGAAATAAGCCATGATAGAAAGACTTCATTTATGTGTAGAATCAAAGAAAGATGAACTCAGAAGCAGAGAACAAAATGGTGCTTACCAGGGCCTGGGGCAAGATGGTGGATTGTGGAGATATTGGTCCAAGCATACAAAATTTCAGTTAGACAGGAGGAATAGATTCAACAGATATATTGTAAAATATGATGACTATAGTTGATAAGAATATATCATCTATCTGAAAATTGCTAAGAGAGTAGATTTTAAATGTTCTCACCACAAAAGAAATGATATGTATATGAGGTAATGCATATGTTAATAAGCTTGATTTAGCCATTTTACAATGTATACGTGTATCAAAACATCATAGTGTACACCATAATATTTGACAAATTTGACAGCTCGACAAGATGACAATTTTATTTGTCAATAAAGAAGATTAACTATAGGAAAAAGTTTTTAAATGATATTTGGAAAACCCTAACCCAGAACCAGACCCTGGTGAAAAGGATAATATCCAAGAGCAGAGGCCAAATTCTAAAGATGTCAAGGCTCATTTGCATTGACAACTTGCAGGGAAGTAGGGTTATATAACAAAGAGATCCTGTGACCATCTCCTGTGAAATGTTCTGTAGTTTCCCTTCCACGAGACCGTGGTCCCTGTGCCTGGGTGGTTAGCTCAGTCCTTAGATGGTGCCTTGGCTCATATGAGACCCAGTCAGCAGTTTTCTAAAAATGAAAAGCCAAGAGGAAAGTATAAGAGAGAAAGCAAATTCGGTTTAATGTTTTTGGTAAAATGCTATGATACAACAAAACTGTGGCAAACCTACAAAGTAAATGAGCTCTTTTTTAAGCTAGATGAAAAGGATCCTGGGTTCAGTGGGCCAAGAACCATGGCCTGGGAGCCCTTTCTGGAAGAATTATAATCTACATAGCTTAGTACCGCAAATGAACCCTTTTCCACTGGTGCTTGTACGCTTAGGAAGCCAAGTATGGAGCGATTACTCTTAAGATTCATTTTGTGTTCAGTTTGTTTCGAGCAATCCACTCTATTCTTTCTCTGTCTCCATCCTTAACCTTTCCCCAACAACCCCTGAAAGGTACATCATTGTTGCTGTTGTTAAACATGAAGGGGGCACCTGGGTTATAAGATACTTGTAATTATCTCCATTTTATAGGTGAGAAAACTCATCCCCAAAGAGTATAAATGACCAGTCCAAGGTCATATATCCCAGGACTATTAACATGTGAGTAGATCGCATAATCCTTATTTGATATCTGTTCAATTCCAAGCTCTTGTTCTAACACATCATGTTAGTTTTTATCTAGAAATGTTGACTAATTCCCAAATAGCCATCTGGTTTAAAAAAGAGTTTCTAAAAAAATGCTATTAAAAATTAGAATGGGTTAGGATAATAGAGTAGTGTCAAGAAGAGAGCAATTGCAGAAAACAAGGGCACGTCACAAGGGGCACAGCTCCAAATCTGTAGTCTACAGAAGGATCAAGAAGCCCAGTCTGTCAGCAGTGTGATTTCCCAGTGCCAGCTGGGGGAAACCTGACTTGTGTGTGCTGGAATTGTGTGCTCCCTTTAGATTTAATTCCAGTGGCGAGGATGGCATTCCATCTTTGAATCTCCCAACACTGATGTTTTTAACCAAATGCGTGCTTACAGGAACTTTATTTTGAAATCTTCTATGAGTTAGTCAAATATGTTTCAAAGATTAATACAGCCATTAAGTGACTGGAAGAATCCTTATCCAGGAAAATTAGTATAAAGTAAATTAAAAATTAGATTTCAAACCCATTATAAGATGAGGCACATTATGTGAATTTGACTATTCATAGGAAAGAAAACTTACAAATGGATAATATGTAGAAACATTTTCAATTCAATGAATAAGGAAATTAATAAGATTTTTAAATAGCAGTGAGATAGATATTTTACTGTTGAAATAACAGAATGTAAAAGGGACAATGCATTTATTTTCCCGAGGATATGGTGGAATAGGCATTCTCACACTCTGTTGATGGGATTGCCCACTAGCCAAGTTTCTGGGAATCAATTTGGCAATTTTTTAAAGGCTTTAAAAATGTTTTATATTCTCTCCCTTGATCAAATATTTCTCTTTGGAATCTATTTTAAGAAAATAATTAGAAATTAGGATAAAAATATATTTGCAAAGATGCTGAGTGCAGGTGCATTTTTAACAGTGAAAAATTGGAAATAGCCTCTGTTACTATCCATATGGAAATGGCTGGTTAAAGTACAGTCTAATCGTAGGGCAGGACAGAATATTATGTGGCTATTAAAATATCATCAAAGAATTTTATTGTATGTTAGAATATTCTCACGATGTAATGTTATGGAGAGATAATGTAGGTTAAAGAACCGAAATGTGCAGTATGAACTCGTGTGTGTGTGTGTGTGTGTGTGTGTATGTGTGTGACATTTACCAAAACATGAAGAAAACACACCAAAATGTTCATTGGAGTCTTCCCAGTTGATGGGATAGTGATTTTAATGTTCAAAATTTTCTTCTTCATACTTTACTATACTTTCTAAATTTTCTACAATAAGCAAATATTTCTTTTAGCATATGAAAAAAGTGGTAAAGGTTATTTAAAAATATAAATCCCAAAGGAAATTTTTGTAAGAGAGGCTACTCTGTTTTAAGTGATCTTAGGAATAACTTTATTGTATTCCCAGAAGCACCCTCTCTGTTCTGCCTCTGACATCCACATCTAGGGTGGAAGGAGAGGAGGGAGGATTCTGGTTGGGAATTAAGGCCTCCAGAGGAAAGAGTTGGCCTCCAGAAGATTTTGTGATAGATTTTGAAGATAATCTTTGGTACCCAACAGAATGACTTTATTCTGCCAGTAAACACAGGAAAGCCAAAGACTGGATTGTATGCCAGATGGAAAACTGTACTACCCAAAATAGACTGGCACCCACGTGCCAATCATTTTATACTGTGACTTTATATTACTTTTCCATAGCAGTTGCTATTATACTTCAGCCCTATTTATCTGTTGTCTGTCTTCCCTCCTTAGACTATAAGAAACATAAGGACGAAGGTCTCGTCTGTCTTTCTCACTACTGTATGCTTAGTGCACTCTAGCTGTTGGGAAAGGAAGTGAATGGTTCTAAAACCACAACACCTTTGATTTTAATACGTTTATTTAGGAGAGGTTGAAGGTGCCCCTTCCTCCCAGACTCTTGCTTTGTTCTTCTGACCCAAAAGATAGGCATGGGAAAAGATGTTGCCTTCGGGGTCCCTTGTGGCAATGGCATGGCATGTGACACACCTGGGGACTTTTTGTTGATACTTACATTGATGTCAATCCCTGACAGTTCTATATCTCTGACCAGTACAAACCATTCCACATATGTAAATGTGAATGTGCCAGTAAGTTCTGCACACATCTAGTTGGATTGTAAAAGCATCCAAGTCAAATAAAGTACTTTCCCATGTACTTAATTTTTAAAATGAGCCTGTTAAGTAATAATATTGAGCATACTCTTATATATGTGTGAGATATAATATTATTTTTATCTTGTAATGTTATATTATTTGACTTCTATTTACTATCACTAGCGATCATTTGTGAAATACTTAATTTGATGCTAATACTACATTAAAATCATCCACATGCATTGCATACTCAGCCTTTATCATAACCCTATGAGGTATATGTTATCCCATTGTACAGATGAGAAAAGTGAGTCTGTATTGCAACCCAGGTGTGACTGATCTCAAAGCAGTGAGTATAATATTTTATCTATATTCCATGTACAAATCTTAAAATACTAAGTATCCTGAGTGTTCAACAGTACTTAGAGCTGAAACAGTCCATAGAAAATAGTGAAGTCACATTAAGCTTGATTTTCTGAAACACTCACATTGGCATTCTTAATTTCATTATCCAGCACTACCTTGCTACCAGTGTTGCCTTCATTCATATGTTGTTTGATATCCTAATTGGTCTGCCTTAAACTCATAAGCAAATTGCCTGGCAAAGGCAGAGGGAGATCTGTGCAGAGCGTGAGGGGCTCAGAGCATGAGGGGTTGCGGAGCACATGAGAGCTCCACGACTATGTGGCCACCCTGCCTAACACCCACTGCAACTTATTTCCATAGCTGTTCTTGAGTCAGCCTGACTCTCATTCTTTACACGTGTTCTCTAAGGGAAACAGAGCTCACTCCATTCTGTCTTTTTGACTTTTGAATTAATTTTCCTAATTAGTAGAGAGAAGCCATTTGGGATATAAAACCACTTTAATGCCTAGCCAGGAAATTTCTGAAAGCTCTGTCGATGGAGGGAGTGCTGAGGGACTTGTGGAAGCTGATGCCCAATTCTTTCAGCTTCTCCAGGTCAGTTCATCCTCTCATGCAGCATGCCTTTCATGTATCATATTCTGATGACATTACAAACTAGGCAAGGGAAAAAGGACAATGTTTAACCTCCACTTACATGAACTCACAATGAAGGCCATACAAAACAAGACTGGAGAGCTTATACCAAAGAGTCATGGAGTTCAGAAAGCTTGGGAAAACCATGGAAACCAGTGACCTGTTCAATTCTACAAGGAAGAGAGAACAAAGGAGACAGAGCAAGAAAACCAGAAACAAAGAGGACAAAGCTTTAGGAGACTACTTTAGCCCCCTGCCACCACTTGGGGACTTGGGGGCTTGATAGCATATTAATATTTTGAAGCACAGTTTGCAGCATGAGGAAGATGTAAGCTACACTCTAGGGCAGCCCCCATGGACTTGATGGATCTTTTAGTTTCAGCTTCCAGCAGGGACGTGTTTAATTGCATCTATGATTGAGATGATCATTTTTATTGTGTTCAGCCCAGAGCTAGGGAGAGAAAGCCCCTCCTTAGGCAAGTTTTGAATTTCAAGTTATTTGTCATCGCTTGGCCATTATCAATGGTGCTGTTACTGTCATCATCATTATCATCAAAAGAGAAGTGTTAAGCCTGTAATTACATGTGGCACTGTGCTAAGTGCAATACACGGAGACACTTGGTTCTTGCGGGCCAGATGTGCATAATCAAAACGCACTCTATGCCAGAGCAGATCAATATTACAAGTTTCACGCAGAAAGGAGGATGAAAACAGTGAGTAAGTGAGCAGGTCTTATGAGATGCTGAACAGGTCTAATTGCCTGGATTCTGTTTTAAGACTATAGACTATCATCTGGGAATTTATAGTCTATTTAAGCACTACTTCTAAACTACCACTATGTTCCTGGCACAGTCCTAAGGACTTTACATGAATCTTTATTAATCCTCACATGATACATGCTGTGATTATTCCCAACCCACTGACCAGATGGCAATGTTAAGGATACACTATTAGTAAGAGGCAGAGCAAAGATGCTAATCATTCTGCCTGACCTCGGGATCCACAGCAAGCATAGTAGCATTTAAACCTTCCAGAAACACTGCAAAGTTTCATAGAAAATACATTTTGGGAACAGAAGTTCATTGCATTGCATTATTATCTGAAAATTTCAGTGAGCATCATGTTTATAACTCTATGAAACTCAGTTAAGCAAAACAAGAAGAGAAGTAAGAATTTTTGAAATTAGCTCTGTAACTTTTTTTTTAATGTTTCAGTGTTCTAAAGATAAAAGAAAGATAAAGCAGCATAGAAGTGGAAGGGCATTGTGTTCTGAACTGGAAGGGAAGTGGTATGTTGGGGAAAAGAACCACACTATCTGGAGGGTGAATGAGGGAGTGAGTTGAGAGGTTCTGATAACTTGGATAAGCATCTCATCTATTTGAATTCTGATTATTTACAGGCACACTCATCCCTAATCCTAATGTTGGATTACTGACTATTAGGTTCTATTTATTCCATTAAAAGGATTCAATGATTACATGTTAATTAGGGATTCTTTTCCAGTTGATACTATGTATACCAATAATCTATTCTCTCTCTCTCTCTCTCTCTCTCTCTCTCTCTCTCGTGCTTTACACTGAAATTCCATTTACTCAAAAGAGAAATGTAATGAAGATGAAATATGTCTTTGATAGTCATAATAAACTTATTGATTTGTTTACTCGTTTTTTTGTTAGTTTGCTTTATACATTGGACAGTTCAAGCCTCTTTCTGAGGAGCACATACCTTATCCACATTGAATTTCTTATTCCATTTAAAATATGATCGCTACATAGGAGGAAGTGAGGGATAATGGCAGGATCACCGGGCTCACAGTTGGGAGTCCTAGGTTCTGGTCTTTCTTTGCTATATCTATAAAAAAGAACCTACAGAAAGTCATTCAATCTCCTCAGGTTTCTTTCTTTCTTTTCTTTATTTCTTTCTAAAACATCTAGTTGTATTATATCAACAATTCCCAGCCCTCACTGTGCATTAGAATCGCTCGGAAAACTTTTTATCAATTTATGCTTGGGCACTGCCCCAGCTTCACTTACTCTGGGGTGTATCCCAGGCAGCTACATTTTAAAAATGTTCCCCAGGTGACTCTGATGTACAGCCAGAGCCAAGAACTATGTTATTACATGATTGCAAATATTTCATCAACATTTTTCAACTTTTTCCATTCCTTTGGAAGTAGTCTCTCTTGGATTTTCATCGTCTTTCATGGTTACTGGTGCTAATTCTGGCATGCAAATGAGTTTGAGTCACTCTCTTCAAAAATCAAATACAGAATTTAACCACTTACTACTCACAATTGCCTGTAGCTGGCAAGAGTCAATTCCATGGATGCATAGAAAGAATTGGACTGTTTGCTCTGGGTGACTGTGTGGCGAAGGGATCATAATTTTGGGGAGAGTGGGGGAGGAAAAGCATGCCTTTTAATGCCCTCACCTTCAATTTCCCCTCATTAAGAGTAAGAATTATTTTCAGCATGAAATTCTCTGATTCTGCATTTTGTTAGGGCATTGAAACACATCAATGTGTGTTACAAACCATTGCCATTATAGGAAATATCTGCTACCAGGGAATGATCCTGCATGAAAAACAAAATTTTTCTGAGGCTCATTCTTGAGGGCTACTGGGACCCTCTGCATTTCTTTTCCCCCAATTAGAATAGCCTTCCTAAACTTGCATCTTCTTAGGCAAATGTATTGACTGTGCTTAGGTTTCTTGTCCATTTACCCAAAGCTGAAGTGTGTAAGCCACCACCTCCTTCCTGCCCCAGTCACCACTAACATTCAGTTCTGATTCCTTCTTGAAAGAACTGGTTTTTCTATATTAGAAGGCTATAAGTACAGGAGAAGAAGCTCTGGCTTAGAATTCAGGAAGTTTGAGTTCTCCTAGCCCTAACCAGGCCCGTGATCTCAAACATATGACTTACCCTTCAGTGCTTCTATTTGCTCATCTATAAAAAGAAGAGGTCCTCTCTCTCTCCCTGACTCTATGCATGATCCCTGCTTAGGCTGAGGGAGAAGAAGCTTGGGTCTTAGCTGCTCTCAGTTCACTGTTTTCTGAGTCATTGCTCTGCAGGGGCCCTTGCTAAGCCCTGGGCCCTGGCTAGCCTGTCCTGCTTGCCCTCTGCCCGCAGGCTATGTCTGCCTGCTGCAGAGCAGTGAGAGCCCCTGGGACCCCTCTTTTGCTTCCTCCTTTGCATATGAAACAAGTAATCTGTCATGTTGGCAATCAGTGGCACCTTGTGAACCCCAGGCTACTTTGGGCACTACCATTCTGAGGCTGTCCTTTCACTTACTTGTCAACCCATGACGGACAGAAAGGGGAAGTAGAGTGCCTTTAATGTCACTGGTGGACAGAGGAGGAAGCTCTTGAAGACATAATGGGATACGACAGCAGCAGCTGCTCATTGAAACCTCTGTAGTCTCACACATGGTCTGTGATTGAGGGCCCGAGTCTTGAGGTTGGCAAGGCCTCCCGCGTGACGGATGCTGAAGGTAAATAAGTGTGATGCCCAGTTAAAAACACCATACAATTACTCTTGTCTATACTGATGACATGGCTGTCAAGAAAAGGCCTCACCTATGAGAAGGATGAAGGTAGGATTGGATGCCATGGAAAATATTCTCATCTTCCCTGTGACTCCATGATGCTTATAAAGACTATGTCCAAGCTCCCTATAGCCGTCCTTATCTATGCATATGATTTTACTTTCCTTCAGTTCCTCTGAGCATTCTATTTCAGTGATAGATAAAATCATTTTTCCATCTTGAAACTGTCCTTAGTGTTGAACCTTTCTGATTCTTCTTTAAAAAAGACTCTTGGTATTAAAAACAGGGCAGAGGATAGGCTCGTAGGTGGGAACCTAAATGGAATAACAAGTGACTGAGAACCAGAATATTGTACTTACCCCTCCCCCCGTCACCCCAGAGTGTGGTCTGCCTGTGTGCATCTGTGTCCCACGTAGTACAAGAAGTAGCGGGCCACAAAATGAGTCCTCCCTCCTGGGGAGGGCTGCCCACAAGAGGGCTCCTGGGAGCAGAAGTCAACCGAGCTTCTGCAGACTGGCCAAGAGTTGTCTAGATTTGTAAACAAAATGAGCAAGAAACTATTCCACCACCTTTGGTGCAGAGGGGAATATGATATTTAGTGGGAAAAGGCCCATAAAGCAAAATAAAAATGTTTTATTTTAGGTCATTAAGCTGTATGTCATATAACCTTTAAAACAGCACACATGATAAATCAGAAGCTCAGGTTTATTGGGTGGCTTATCATTCATTTAATAGGCACTATTATGGCATTTGAGGCTTGGGTCACTCCTTACTTCTTTCTGGTTTAAATTAAGAGAATTTCCACATCTTATTTGTTGTTCCAGAAAGGAAAGGTCTATCTACTTACGGGCTTCTGTGACCTCCAGCCCAGCAATCAGCCGTGTTGCTTCTTACTACAGAGGCAAATCTTAACATTCAGATGCTCAGAAAACACTAGTGAAACATCCTCCAAAGAGCACAGGTGGTCACCAAGGGAGTAATTTGAGAGCCTCAAAACTACATTTATGTGTAATGGACACCAAGTATAATGCATGTTTCCAGAGGCCTTTTAACCAATAACACCACCCACCTTAGAGTTTCACTGGGGCTGTTCTGCAACAGATAAATTACCTAGAAGACATTTACTTAGCTGTCTTTTTAAGATGATTTAAACAGATGCTAAATGGAAGCAGCCATACACAAAATTATATTCTGCATGACTCCATTTATATCAAATTTAAAAATAGGCAGAACTTTTGATGTTACTGAATTGCACATTTAAAAATGGGTAAAATGGCAAATGCTGTATTATGTATATTTTACCACACAAACAAGAAAGGACAATAAAATAAAACAAAACCTCTGCACAGTCAATCTAATGAGTTATTATTCAGGGGAGTGGTTGCCATTGGGTCTTCCGGGCACTGGTAAGTTTCTATTTTGCATCTGGGTGCAAGCTACACAGGGCGTTCACTTTGCGAAGATCTATTGATCTGTATGCTATGACTGGCATACTTTTTTTTAGATAAGTGTTTTGCTTCAATAAAACATTTACCAAAAAGAAAGTGCTCAATAAGTCTTAATTGATTTGATTTAGTTTGACTAGGGTGTTGGTCTCAAGTATGAAAATTAACTCTATTCTGCAGTTGCTGTAGGGATTTGGGCAGAGATAATCAAATAAAATTATGTCGCTGAATAATGTTTCTACTATTTCTTTCTTGCAAAAATTGAATTAGGTTCCAGGAAGATAGGGCAAGATTTTGTCCGCATTGACACCATAGCATTGCCACTCTTGGAAGCTGCTTTAGTTCTTTGAAGCTGTGAAAGCACATGGTAGCCTTAGCAACACAGTGCCAATCTAATAGTCTGCTGTGTGTTACACGGCATGTATACTGTTTCTCTTAAAACTCTGCCTCTGTGTAGCTCTGTGGTATGGGGAGCTTCCTGTCATCTAGTGGAGGCCAGGGAATCATCTATAATGGATGCTCTGCAGAGGCTACTTTTATCGTGGGGAGGTTGAACAAAATAACCTATAATGACCCTTGAATTCCAAGGTTCTGTTTCTACCATTCTCTATGCATTTGTATACGTACTTAGCAGACATAGGCCCTGATTTCTGTGTCAGTTTCTTCATCAGTAATTTCGTGAAAGGAAGTCATAGAGATTACAGGAAAATACCATTCCTCTTAGAACACGTGGATTTGTTTTCTAAGGCTGCCATAACAAAGTACCATAAACCGAGTAGCTTAGAAGAAAAGAAATTAATTGTCTTACAGTTGTGGAAGCTAGAAGTCTGAAATCAAAATGTCAGTAGGCCCATTCTTTCTCTGAAACTTCAAGGGAGAATCCTTCCTTGTCTCTTGTAGCTTCCGGGGTCTCCTGGCCTGCTTGACGCTCCTTGGCTTGTAGCTGCATCACTCCAATCTCTGCCTCTGTCTTCGCGTGGCCTCGTCTCTGTGTGTCTGTGCATCTCGCTGTGTCTTTTCTTCTTCTTATAAGTACACCAGTGTTTGAATTTAGTGCCTACCCTAAATCCCAGATGATTTCATCTTGAGATCCTTAATTATATTTGCAAAGATCCTATTTCCAAATAAGGTCACAATCTGAGGTTCCAGGAGGATATAATTTGGGGAATGACAGTATTCAACCCACTACAGACACCTTCCTAAAATGAAAAATATAAAAAAAAAAGGCAACATTGAAGATCTGCTTAGGTCTCCAGTAAATGCAAAGTGAATAATTAAGAGAATAAAGCTTTGTGTCAGTTGTCAAGAAATGCAGGGGCTCTGAGAGGGAGATGATACACTCATGCATTTGTTCAGTGAATTAGTATTGAGCTTCTGAGCTGCACCAGGTACTCTGCTAGGCACAAGTGTAGAGTGGTGAAATAAAAACGGAGACCTTTCTCATGGTATTCATGGTCTGGTGAGGCAGAGCAATATTAATCTAAAGAACAAAAAAGAAAGTATTATTGCAATTTGTTGATTAAAAAACAAATAATACAGCATATCATGGGAGAGAATGTATTGAGAGGAGATCCAGCTTTTGATTTGGGATCTCTCAGAAAAGTTTTCCCAAGGAAATGATGTTTCAGTTGAAGCCAGAGGATAAGTAAGAGTTAGCCAGATACAAATTGGAGAAGAACATTCCAGGGAGATAGTGTGGTGAGTTCAAAGGCCAGAGCAGAGGTCATTGTGGCTGGGATGTGGTGAGCAGGGCCTGGCGGAGACAGGATGAAGAGTGGGTACCAGGGGCCTGTGAACCATGGCACTTCACACTCAGGGTTTTGAGGTTTAGAGGGGGTGAGGGTGTCTTTGCGACAGGAAGCAAATTCCAAACATACCCCTGCTACTGCAGCTGGCCGGGAGGGTGCCCAGTAATTTGGCTCCATAGAGATTTGAACAGCTCTATCATTCGTATAGAATCGACTTTTAAAAGATGAAGTGAAAATAACTTTCGAGTAGATCTTATCTAAAATTAACAAAGAGGGTTTTACTTTGTACTCTCTGCTCATTTGCTATTAAATTTTTTTGAAATTACTTTCAAGTTTAAAATATAGATCCAGAGTTGTCATGTACAGATGGACACATTCTAAAATGATGCTGGTGTCAGGTAATTAGGATCCAGAAGTACAATCGCACAGGATGGGAAGGGAGCCCTAGAGAAGTGAGAGTCACCCAGACCTAAAAATACTGGCCCCTGGTGCCTCTGAACCAGCAGAGCACCTGATAGCCTACCAGGAAGCTGTGTGACACACTCTTTTTACATCTCAATTGAGCAGTCTTTGACAGTAACCTCTGTTTTCCATCTGGGAAGGACCTGAATTTTAGGAGGATGAAGGAGAAATTAAGGGTGAAAAGTATAAAGAAAAATGTGTTCTCACTATGAAAACAATTTGTATGGCCATTCAACTTGTTGTTACAAACCATGCAGGTGCAACTCTATTTGATCTACTACATATGCATGGGTCCTCTCCCTCAGGATTCTTTAACATGCTGCTGCTTCCTGCTCCCAGTGTCACTGGCTGAGAGAATGCTAGCATCTGACTGTAGCAATGAGTTCATTTTCCTGGCAGACAACCGCCTTATAGAGGAACCACACGGTCCTCACAGCAGAAGTCCTCTCCTCTCATCTGAAGGATAACTCGTGTCGTGCAGGCATGTTCCATTCCAACCTGGTCTCCTCCTCACCCCCTAAAAAAAATACACAGTATATAATCCCTACAGGTTATATGAGAAAAATCTGGGCGTGAGAGGTGAGCTGGGGCAGAGATGGCCTTGGCAGTGGGCCCCGCACCACCGTCCTGTTTGCATAGTATTATCCACATGAGTAGGTCGCTTCATGGAAATCTACAGGACCGTATGGCAATGTTCAGATCTGAAATTATTTCAGATGGGTTCCTGTGTCGTTACAACTCTGTACTTGCAATCTTTGTGATTTCAATTTGGAAAGTTGTTCAAGTGAGTAATTTAATGTTGAGCTATTCCTTCTGTTTTCCCTTCAAACTAAAAAAAAAAAATCTCAAAATAACATTATTATGAGCAAACTTTGTGCTTAACAGGGTAGTGGGGGGTTACAATTCTGTTTGCTCCAAGTGTAAAAGATCAGGTGGGATGTGACTTTATAAGCTAGGCCCTGGGTTCTATAAAGACAAGTTCTACTTGTGTGAAGCCAAGTTTTATCTACTAGATAGTGTCTTACCTAGAGAGAGGTAATCTCATTTATCCTTAGATGTACAATTGGCCTTTGTCCTAAGGCAAGGTGGGGAAGATTTCACTAAGGAACAACATCACAGTCATTAAGATCACAGCAATTCTCCTCATCCATGCCCCTTAATTAAGCCTTTATTCCTCTCTAAGTATGATGGTCTCCTGGTTACAGAGATACCTCAAATCCCTGTTTAGAAGTAAATGAGATGCATTTTGAATTCATTTTGATCAAAGTTGTGCATGTACATGTTTTAAAGAGCTCCAGAATTCTACAAGGCTTGTTGCAGAAACATCATTCCCTTTCCACCCCACCTGGGCTCTTCTCACCCTCCCACAAGCAACCACTTCGAATTCCTATAATAGATTCTAATGGAATTTTCCTCCATGTCTCTAAGGAACATGTTTCTTTTTGACTTTTTTGACTTTATTGTGCCTTTTTGACTTTTTTCCAGTTTAGGCATTATCTACTGACTTCCTGCTGTGACAAATACAGAGTTGGCTTTTTTCATATGCCTTTTTCATTCCCCTCCACCAAATATATTCCCTCTTCTTATCCTCTGACTCTCAGTAAAGTTGCATTTTAATTTTGTTTAGATCAATAGTCAGTGTTTACAATATTGAGAGTACACTATTGTTACTTTCATTTCCTAGTACAATTCCCACCCCCTCAACACCACCACTCCAGAATTAATAATTATCTTGTGTTTTGTTTCTGTGGTGCTGATGTACTCATCTCTCCCATCACTCACCTAACTAAATATTCCCCTAGTTGTACAGACTTCTCTGCTCATTTTTCCTTCCTGAGCTCAGTGACTCTACTCTTGGACTGCTCTGATCTGGGCCTGTTAGATGCTACATGTTAAGCTCTGCGGTCACCAAAGGCCTCTTTTTACCATCATTTTGAGATTTTTTATTTTTCCTTGTTGTATTACATTCCCAATCTCCTGAATTTTCTGTCTTTTTTATTCCCTCCTTTTGGTAGATTATATTTTTCAGTAGCTTCCTAAGAAAGGATTGATGGGGGATAATATTAAAACTTTCTGTGTCAGAAAATGTTTTTATTCTACTCCCTCACTTTATTAGTAGTTTGGTCAAATACAGAATTTCCAGTAAGGAAGCATTTTCCTCCAGAATTTGAGAATACATCTTTGTTGTTTTCTAGTTTTCATTTCTAGCGTTCATTTCTAGCTTTTGAAAAATCTGATGAATTCTGATACCTGATCCTATTAGGTGTGTGTGTGTGTGTCTCTCTCTCTCAATCTCTCTCTCTCTCTTTCTATCTCTCTCTTTTTCCCCCACTTTTTCTCTCTCTTCCTCTCTCTCCCTTTCTTTCTTTCTCTGGAAATATACAGGATATTCCTTTTGCCTGCTGTGATCTGAACTCTCATGATACTGTATATATTTGCCTTTTTTCTCCAATTTCTAAGCTATGTCTTTAAATTCAAATGAAATATTTCTGTTGGCAATACATAAGAATAAACATATTCTAAAATGTAGCCGTGATGAATTAGACATAGAATTCAACACAAATACCATTCGGAAGTGTTACCAGTGATTGTGCCATTATGGGTGGCACAAAATCTACCCGTGGTTACCATGAGTGGGATAATTACTGTAGGTCAGTGAGTAGGCAGAACACTGAGGCATTGTAGAACCTCAATGGTAGGCTGGAATGTAAAGGAGGAGAGCCTTAAAGAGAGCAGGCATGGCTTTGGCAGTCCTTCAGACCTAATTACTATTCCCACAGGAACATGAGGACCATATTTAAAGCACTCATCTGAATTATGGAGGGCGAGGGTTGGCCATGAGAGACCCCCGTAGCCACCATACCCGAGATCAGACTCACTCACTGTGTGTCAGAGCAGTCTGTCTGACTGGGGAGTCAGGCTCATCTGGACTTGTTTGGATTTTAGGGGCCCAGCCAAATAGGGGCTAATGCAAATGGGGGGCTTTATATCCCAGAGTAAGAAACTGGAGCATAAGTCAATAAGACAGTGCTGGAAACCCAAGTCACACAGGTGAGACAACCTGTAGAGGTGAGGACATGGGTGGTCCTAAGCCTCACCCTCAGGCACCCTAACCGCTTGACTGAAGGTGACATGATTAATTCCAAACCCCACCAGCCTGGGAGTCTGAGCCTACTAATAAACAGCCTGCTTTTCAGCATTGTCTCCAATCTGGGAAGAGCTGATTCCATAAGCTGAAAATTTTCTAAGCCACAGCTGGGTATCCTGAGAAGATGCAGAGGAGGACTATAGTGAGCATCTCAGACCTCTGTGACTACCATCACTTTCTCCACCAGATATCAACTTCACATTCCCTTTACCTGGTCCCGTTCTCTTGTTTTCATAGGTCTTCCTCTCATACCCTATTTTTAATCTCATTGCAATAGCCAGATTTAGTTTTAGCTCACCTACATGCCATATATTCTCTCTGATTCCCCAAGTGTTGCCTAATTTCCTGTGGTAGCCCAGAGCTCTATAGATCTCCTCAACTTGAAATTGGAACAATCCTAAAATCTTCCCAAGATTTGCCAAGAGAACAGCATGATCAGTACATCCTGTTTACTTCCTGTCCTTTGGCAATCATATGTATGCTTATTAAAACTTGTCTCCCTTTTTCCATAGCAACCTAAAGTTTTCTGGAAGCCAGGGCTATCTTCTCTTCATCATGTCACTCAAACACTCAGTACACATAGCTTCAGTGTCAGTAAATCAGTACAGTGAGCAAACCTGACTCTATCTGACCCTTTCTACTAACTTGCCCCCCTTAGATGGAATCTCAGCCTCCTTTCAGCATTACCTACTATAAAAATCTAATCTTGGGAAAGGACCAGAGTGTGAACCTAAACAAAACTGTTACCTCTTCCGGGATGTTTCCATTTGGAACCTCCTTGTCTTTTTGGCCATGTGAAAACTTTTCACACCAAATAAAGGAAGAGCTAACTTTGAGGGGTATTTTTGGTGCCAGGAATCCTCCCTGATCTCTTTCAAAGCACTTCCTGTAGATAGCTGCCCCTCAGGCTACAGCAACCCCAGTCCCTTGTGTAGCCTGTGGTTGGTTAATCAAGAAATACCTGCCCACAGATGGCCACAGTTCCTCTGAGACTGAGGCTCCTTTTGCAGGAGGGAAGGAACACTAGACTCCAGGAAAGGGCTCCTCACCAAGAAGTGCTGAGAAAGGAAGCACGTGCCAGGGTCAGCATGCTGCTGAGAGCTCACGTCTCATTCCCTGCTGTGCACATCACTGCCCCTTGAAGTCCCTGTTCTGTCTTTGGACTGCCAGAATGTAAAAGATAAGACAGACAAAAGGTTTCTCAAAAACTGCAAGCTCTTGCCACAATGTCAGTTAGGTTAGACAGTAGTATAACACAATAATTTTCACATGGCAAATCCTTACAGAACGATGATCATAAACAGTCTCTCCTAGTGCTACAGACTATGCCACATGGTTTGCCACACAGAAAGAAGGCAGCAGTGTGTGACAGGCAGCGGGGGAAGACGAAGTTGTTACCAGGTGATGAGAAAGATGATATAAAAGCCATGTCTGGAGTTGGGGCTGGGGTTTGAGTGTTAAGGAGCATGTGTGGCTCATGGGAAAGGATGGTTTTGTCTTCCTAGGCCTAAGAATTTAATGTGTTAAATAAAGTAGATAGTTTTTACTGAGGTGGTATATCCATATTAGAGAGAGAAAAGAGAGTCTGGGTAAGGCAACAGAGATAGGAAATGAAATATGTATCAGTACAGACTAGTCCATACATGGGTCATGTGTCAATGTTAATGAGTTAGTCTGGCACTAGAAGGTTTGATCCCTTACACCAGCTTGTATTAACACTTTTATACTCTTCAATATCTTTTTATATACACTGTCTCATGTATCCAGACAGAACTGGATGAATTTCTAATATCATTCCCATTTCAAAGATAAATGAATGAAAGGACAAAGAGATGAAGGAATTGCTCAAGGTCACACTGACGTAAAGTGATCAAATTTTGACCAATGTTGATCATGATAAATGACCAGTATTGAATACTTACTACAGACAATATGTTAAACACCTGATAAAAAATATTTCCCAACAGTCCTAACAGATGATTAGTGACATTATTCCTGCTTTTCAGAATAGAAAAGAAAGGATATATAACTTGCTAGGGTCACACAGCTGGTAAGAGGCAGAGAATGAATTTAAATCTAGATATACTCGCCCCTGGAGCCTGTGATCTTAACCATTATTTGTTACTTTGTCTCTGTGATCCAGTAATTCTTCTCCTCCTGGTATCTAGTGATTCTTGAATAGTAATCGTCACTTTTTTTATTAAACCCCATCTCTCTCCACAACAGTACCTTCATTTTAATTGATTTCACTATTTATAGCATGATCTCACATCTTCTCTTTTAGTCCACATACATCCCTTTTTTATTATAAAAAATATCCTCCATATACCTCACCAGCCTGGCCTCACAATGCACTGGATTGTTGGTACACATCTCTCTTCTTTCTCTAGTTGTATGGAAACATTTTAAGGCAGAAACAGTTTTTTTTAAATTATATTATATTTGATTTTTTTGCACCAGAATCTAGGTTTTCCAACTCCAAATTCTTTGGTCAAATGCATAGCTTCAAGAGTCAGGAAGATACAAGTTCATGTCTTGATTCTGCCACATATTGGCTGGATAAAAATAGTTGAGTTAATGTGGCCTCTCTGATCCAAAGTTTACTCATCTGTAAAATGGAGATAAGAGAGGTAGCCAAATCATAGGTCAGATAGGAGGAACATTCTAGATAATGTATAATGGACATTTAACATAGTGAGTAGCAGATTAAAAATGATTCAACAATAGAAGCTTCTATTAATGCTATCATCATTATTAACCATAAGTATAAAAAGAAAGCTTTCAGCACTGGAAAAATCCCAGTGCTTGAAGATTCTCTTGCTTAGGAGATCTTAGAAAACGGGTATTTGGAAGTGGAGATGCTACTGGAGGCAGTGGGTGTGTTGTTACAGCAATATAGATGCCACAGTCAAGAGAAAACAGTAAGAAATAGAAATCCAAAGTGACTGGCTATGGAGAGTAAAGATTTATTTTCCCTACCTTGTGAGCAGGTAATATCTTTGAGCCTTTGTTGTCATTGGATGATGAAAATGGTGGTATTCTTTTGAAAATAACTGTGAGTGACCAACTTTTTTTTTTTTTTTTTTTTTTTTTTTTTTTTTTTTTTTTAAGTCTGGTCAACAGGGAAAACTCTTATTTTTCTGAGACAGTTCTGGGCTAGTAAATTAGCAAGTTACCGAGGCTTGGGTAAAGAATTAGAAACGTGACAACAGGTTTCAATGTGAAGCTGACAGTATAATGAATAACAGAGTTTCGAGATCCTGCAATTTTGATTGCTTTTGCTCCTCTTATTTGCTTTGTTCACCTCAGAGAAGAAAATGATCCACATTTGTAATATCACCTAATCCTGCAGTTGGACATTAAACATTTATTTTTAACATTAAAACTGCTGAGCTTGCAAGTTTATGACCCACAGATACTTTTATTTATTTATTTTTAAATTTTAATTTCTTTATGTTGAAATTGCCAAATCCATTGAATTGAAAGAAAATGAGATCTGGAAGCTATGCCTTTTCATGAAGTATAACCAAATCCAGCTGGTCAGGAGGGCATCACGGGGGGACTGGGCTGGCTAGAATGGAAAGGCTAAATATTACACATTTGTTATTGGATGCTTTATGGTTTAGTTATGCTTGGATTATGGTTTTTAAAATATCTTTGGGTTTTGAAAGACCCAGAACAATGTATTCATAACCCATGGCCCATCAGCTTTATTGTGGTTTTCGTTTTATGGAGAAAGAGTGGTTTTGCATTTGCAATGAATTAGCTGTTTATTTTCCCAACTCTCCCATTTCATTATAGTGATGCAATTTATTCACCTAATGGCAAACATTTTTTTTCTCTACTTCCTGGTCAGTGCTTGGCTCAAACTAGAAGAGTTTTATTTTCAGGGTGGTGTTAGGTAGCCATAAAACAATACAGCTTTTGTATCGATGAGATGTGATTATTGGGATTTGAAGTGCCTTTTCTGTCTAATTACGATTGTGGGCCCTGTCTCTCTCTCTCCCTCATTCTTAATAAGTAAAATAGAGAACTATTGTGAAGAGATAATAAGCTACTAAAAGGGCATTTGGATGCCATTACTGATATAAATTATTTGGTACCTGTGCCCTTAGAAATAAAGTTCTTTATGTTATGAGAGGCAGCTGAAGGGCTGTGGCACTCAACAGAAATCTCACCAAGTAGTCAGAATAAAGATGTTTCCCTCCATGTAAGATGGCACTTATGTGCTCCATCTCTTAGGGAAAGGTAGTTTGCCGTTCTTATCCCAAGATGGTTGTAAAGGAAAGTATAAAGATCATTGTCCTTTGATGCATCTTCCAGGAATGCTGAGAAGCGATGAAAAGAGACAAGTACAACCTATATGAAAGATGATTTCCTCAACTCTTTGTTAAGATAGATGCAGTGTAAATGGGAACGCACCGTGGTGTATTGGCAGGCAGGCCGTTCAAGTCTCTGGATGTAGAGAATTATAATGTTATGCTTCTGTCATGTCATTTTATTTTGTGCTCACATGAGCAATTGCAGGAATGCACAAGCTAACATATCAGTTATGAAAGGGCCCAAATGAGGGTCTACGGATGGATGAGTCCCTATAACCAATAGCTGGCAGTGCTTAGAGTCCTAAAGGATGATTTCATTGACTTGTTGCATCTTTCATGCAAACAAGGATTCGACAGCTGTCAAAAGAGCAGATTGGTCTCTAGAATCTCCAGGGAACTGTATGAATAGTGTGTATTTGGAGAAGTGATTACAAATATTAATAGGCTCTGAGAACCACAAATCAGAAAGCATGTGCTTCTAAGACCTGACTCACCATAGGGTCAAATTCAGGAAAATTGGATTTTTAACATTTGAATTTGTTTAGTTTTTTTTTTCTTTAAACATAATCTCTACTTTGAATAAAACTAGTATAATGGGAAAAGGGAAGCTTTACCACAATAGGCAGTAGACAGAGATGAATTTAGTAGTCTGTTTTGTTGTTGTTTGTTATTTGCTTGCTCTGTAATCATGCCCAAATTTCTAAGGAAGCCCGAACTAGGTATCACTCCTTTGATGATTCTGTCTCCTCTTTAAATGCACAGAGAAAGGAACTGCCCCTACCTTTACTGGGTTACATATTCAAATTGTAAGGCTTGCAATTGTTTCTTCATATGGGATTAAAGTTTTCGGTGATGCTAAAATCAGTGAGAGAAATATTTAATGCTCCCAAAGCAGGAAGGGTTGAATCAAGAACTGTGGCTCACACTGGATTGGATATTTGGAAGGCATGTGGATGTTCCTGGTTAAAGAGATAATCCATATGAGTCAAATCTTCTAATGGTAGAACCACAGAATGTTAGACCTAGAAGGGACCTAGAAATCATCTTGCCCAAGCTCTTTACTTTGCACAGGAAAAAAACAATGTGTAAGCAAAGAGAGAATTGTTCAAGGTCACATAGTGAGGATGCAATTAGCAGGAGTAGAATTCAGATTTCTTGGCTTTCAATGTTTTATAAATGTCTTGAGGTATTGACTTAAAAGCTGAGTAATATCTACTTATTTCAAAGAATATTTAATAACAAAATGTCTACATCAAATAATTCTTTGCAGTTTGCTTTAATGATTTTTTTAAATGAAAATTATATATGATTCTTGTATGAAAGGGTATATGGCAGTGGTTTTCAACTGGGGGTAATTTTGCCTCTCCCCCACCAGACGACATTGGTAATGTCAGAGACATTTTTGATTGTCACAACTGGAGAAGGAGAGGTAAAAAGGACTTCCATCTAGTGAGTAGATACCAGAGGTTTCTAAACTTCTTAACCATGCACAGGTCAGCTCTCTTCAGCGATGAATTATCCAGAGCTCAATGTCAATAGTGTCAACCTTGAGAAACCATGGTCTAGGAGAATGACTGTTGAGGAATGCAAGGGCAACCTTTGTTCTTCTCTTTTCTTTTTTTCTTATTGCTCTATCTTGGCTCTAAGAAGAAGTCCCACAAGAAATGGGCTTTTATGGACTCACATACTCATATGGTGACATGGTTGTTATTTGCAAAAAAGTCTTGCAAAGTATGTGAAATAGTGTAGACGTTTGTAAGTCTTAGGTTTCAAACATAAACTTGTGTACCCATTTTACATAATGAGCAACTGGAACTTTTCAGCCACAGTTGGAACTGATGTTGGCTGTAATCACAGCATGGTCATGTGGGCTGACACTGGCCAAACTCAGACATGCTAAAGCAGATGCACTTTTATATGCCGGGGGAGACCAGGAAGACAAACTAGAATCTAGAAGGGTTAGGAGACTTTACCTGGGCCTCACAAAGTGGCTGGCTATGGGTAAGATCTTGGAATTTACATTCTCTGGTTCCAAAGAATGCTCACAGTTACTTGAGGGAAATCAGATAGCACAATAACACACAGCACCCCAGGAATAAGGCATTTTCAGACACCATTGGTTTTCTAGAGCAGTCTGCTTAATCTTTATCCCCTGTTGCAAACAAACCACTAGACTGACAATACCACCCAATAAAAGAATAAAATTTGTCCATCTATCATTAAGATAATTGTTATTGATTCATCTCCTTATAATTTTCTGCTTTTTGTTTTCAGATGTTGGTTATAAATCACACCCACAACAGGCACCGAGCCTGTGTTTGTGTCTATTATGTGGTCCTGATAAGGCCGGGAAGCGTTTTTCACCCTCCTGATGCGAGTTATTGAGATTGATTGAAGCGCTTTGCTTGTCCTATCCTAGACACTGTGTAATTAATGTTTCATTATGTTAATACATGCAAATGTGAGAGTATGTGTTTGATTGGGAGGTGAGAGAACAAAAAGGATTAAAGAGTTCACTCCAAAGTACAAATTAATTTATTGCATTGCTAACTGCCCTCTGAGGAATGAGGGAGCAGGCTTCAAAATGAAAGGAAAAAATGCACAAAAGGAAAGTGCGGTCGCATGGCTGTATTTCAGAGGTGGTGTAGTTAACAGTTACAAAAAGGATATTCAGTCATATGACAGAGACCTTGTCCATACGGTGGTTTTCACAGTCCACATGTCTCTCTCTGTAGTGAAAGGGTTTAGGACAGGGAAGCCAGAAACTATTTTCTCTTTACATATAGAAGCATTTATGCATAGACATAATGCATTAGAACCATATAGGAATATTCTTTATAGTACTCTTTCATATGCAACCGGTGGTTGACTTCATGACATTATTTGAGGGAAGTATGAGGAAGGAGATTTTACCTCCAAACAAATCCATTAATCTACAATTATTTGCTTATTATTGTATATTTCTTTCTGGTCTTTACAGTGATAATTTTGATTATTTACTAATATATCAATATATTTATGCTCTGTGATTTACTTATCTATTTCTCTAATATCAGATAATCAGTATGCTCCTATTTATCTTGATTTGCTGTGATATCAAATATTTTAATGAGTATTTTTTGATATATGCAGCAATTTTTATTCCATTGAATTATTTTCTTGAGATAGCACCTTAGGAGTGGAATTACTAAAGCCTAACTCCTTTTATGGCTTTAGACTTACATGGCTGTTTTAGAAACATGCCTACTCCCAATATCTAGCATAGAGATGCAATAAATGGGTGTTGAGTCTAGCCTCAACTAGACTGCTGTCACTCTTGAGGTTGCCCTATGAAGTTGTTTTAGCCAATCATAACTTAACATGGGTAAAGGTTAGTGACTCAACACATACACACACACACACACACTAGATGATGCTATTTTGAATAGGTTTTAAAAATAGGAAGCAGAAGAAACAAATGTTTAGTATATAAGATTCAGCCTGGTAGGGCAGGCCTGGATAGAAGAACTCTAATATCAGTAGAAGTCACCAGATAATAAGAAAGAAGGGCTTAAAAAAAAAAAAGTAGAGGATGTCAAAATAAGCATGAATTATCTTTTATACAGGACTTATTCACTGGAGCTGTTACAGGGGAATCAGTACAAGATATTCACAACTATTAGTAATGTTATGTCAGTTTATTTATTTGCTTTCATTTCTGATGATTATTTCAGAGCAGGAGGCGGGGTGGGAATTTGTTGTTATGCCATTTCTCTTCATACTGCCCATGGCTGCTTCTCTGCTACAATAGCAGAGTTGAGCAGTACATCCACTAAACTAAAAATAGTTACTATCTGGCCCTTTACAGAAAAAATTTTGCAGATCTCTGATTCAGAGAAATAAATCTGACAGTCAGAAATAGAGTTTGGAGGCAAAGATATTATTTCAGATTCAAACTCATCCATTGGGCAAATTATATGTCATAGACTTCAGCCTGGGTTTCCTCCTCTCTAAAATCAACATAATAATAATTTCATCAGGTAGTTGAAAATTAAATCATGTAATAGGTTGAAGTATTTGTTCAATTGTTCTTCCCTCCTATATATAAAAACGCTCAAAAATGTAATTAGTATTTATCTAGTAGTTACTTTCATGCTGTCGTGATGTGGTCAGTTGAAGATCCATTATGCTATGTAAAAGTTTTAAGAGTGTTGTATGTGAATTAGTAATTGATTTAACCAAAAAATGCCAAGTCAATCTTCTGTAAGTTTCCCCTGCTTGTAGCTCTTGCCAGGCTAAACTGTTGCTTGCTGATGTCAGCATTGACTGGGAAGGTTGTCTGAACACATTTATCTGTGTCAGAGAGTTGAACCCACCACTATTAAGCAAAAGGGCATAGACCTGTGAGTCACTAAATGTGATGAGACAGGGTTCTCCCCTGTGAACCCAGCTTCCATGCCTCATTCTGCCATTATTCCTCACGGTCAAGGCCGGTGGAGTTGATAGCATCTAAGTGGCTGCAGTCTTTTATACCATGATTCATAGCATTGTTTTTTATAGTCACTTTGCAGATCGACAGGGAGGTCAATATTTTTGGTCTGCAGTCCCCTTCATGCAGACCTGTCAAATTTTGGTCATTTGGTTTCAGTTCATTTCCAGATACATGCCGGTGTGACCAGACTGTGGTCATCCCTTTCCAGTCACTGGCAGAAGGTATTCCAATAAACACTGGCCTTTTATCTGCACCCAAAGAAGTTTCCATTAATGAGTCACCAACGTTTACATGACAATGAGGTGTAATTTTCTTTGATTCAAGTTTAAAAATCCAGATGTATGAGAGCATATTATACATTCCAGAAATAGAAATGTATATACCATATGTCAATATCATTAATTCTGAATGTTTCTAGTGCCTAACAAGATTTTTCACTATCAGATAAAAATAAATGGGTTTTAAAAAATGTAATTATGAGCATCAATATCATCTTTAAAATAGCGATAGATAAGGGACCATACCTCCCAGGTTGCCTAGAACAATTCCAGTTTATACCTATTGTCCTGGCTTAATTATAAATTGAATCCCCTTTCAGTCTCAAAAGTGTCTGATTTGTATGGTAAATTATGTGATTATCCTAGTGATCACTCTTGTGATTAGCTTGAAATTAGTCAAATGCACAGTGTCATAATTAGCCTGTCCTCATATCATGTACATTTTTGGTTGGATTTTATGTTACCTTACATTATTGGCATAAAATGATTGACATGCTGATGTTCAACAGCAGTCTCATCAAAAAATTGCTTTTAACACCTTGGCCAGCTGTGTGACTGACTTTATATCTCAGAGATGGTGTCATCTTGCATCAGGTGGGCATCCATGAATGCCTTTAATCTGCATAGTCTAATTATGAGCTCCCCTGGTCCTGCATGCCCATGAGTAAAGGTCTCCAGCTTGAGGCCTTCAGCTAGTGAACCAAACTTTGGACCCAATGAAAAGTAGTTATTAAAGGAAGCTCAAAATGCTCATTCCCTTTCGTTTTCCCCCCTGTGGTTCATTGACTATGTTAAGAATGGCAAGATAGTCTCCTGTCCTGAGACTAACACCACTCAATACTTTTATTATTATTATCTATTGTGTGCTCATCACTGCTAAATGCAAACAGGGAAAGGGATTTAAACAAAATTTTAAGTGTAGTTCTTACCTTTGAGGGTAGTAGACAGAGTATAAATGTATGAGGTCAATCAGTATACATTTTCTGGGCCACTTCTGATGATCAAATGCCTTCTTTCTTCATAGATTCCATTACATGGGATAAATCTAAGATTTTTTGATTCAGGTATAGCCCTGAGGGAAAAAAATGAAGTTGAGTAAAGGTTTTTTAGTTCTGTATTGCTCCTCCAGCATTCTGGAGACATTTCTCTCTACCACCTCTGTGGTGGGTGCCCTCGGAGGCTTCTGATTGGTTGCTGGAAGCACAAAGCCACTGTCTTTTGGGGCTCACCTGTTCCAGCATTCCCCTTCCCCTCTTCTGCCAATACTCACTGTTAACCCTACACTCAGCCTTCCAGGGCTAACTGGTTGCCAAGATTAGCAGTCCGATAAGTCATTTTATTCTAAGTTATTTGGGGTATTATAGAATCATCCACTTTGCCTCTCTTCCCAGAGTATATATTTACATGACAAAGAGATTTCAGTTCTCAAATGCTGCATGGTAGATTTTCCAGACTCACAGTAGCTAATATTTCAATCAATATTGTGTGTTTATGTTTATTCCACTTCTGTGCTGGTTTGACCCCTACTTCTTTGCTGATGTAGTCTATTTCTGAAACAGTGTGAGAAAAGGAAAGGACCTAAATAAGCAGAAAGATGATATAGAATGAATTCTAAAATAGAATTCAGACACATCTAGATTTTATTACTAGATGCCCTTCTGAGCTGTGTGACCTTGGTCAGGACAGTTAACCTCTCTGAGCCTTTTTTACTACCTGAAAAGTAAACAATCTTTCCCTGATCAGTAGCATCAAAAGAGGCTGCCATGTAAATTCCAAATCATTCTAAGTTACTATAAATATAAGAACAAATGAACAGAGAAAGATCATGCAGTGTTGCAAGTTACAATACAAACCTCCAACAAATCTTCATGTAACCCTGACCCATGATTTAAGATGGTAGGTAACTCCCGTCCTCACTCCAGACCACCCTTTGCACAAGAGAATGGATCTTCCTGTATGTAACTGAGTTTGATCATTATCAGTTCTTTTCATGTCTATATGATTCATTCCCCTGGCTATGCAAGAGCAAGGGCATAGTTTTCATGCTGTTTTTCTAACTGAAGAGAAAAAGAAATGGGAAAGAAAGAAAAATCTGTATTTATTTAACTATGTTAAAAAGACAGTAACAGGTTTGTCTAATATTATTTAAAATGTACACTAATTATGGTTATACATGTTATACAAATCAAAATATGATCTAAGAAAAAGTGACCCACCCCCTTTTATATTCTTATGATATTAAGTCCCTGGCATCTCTGATGGTGAGGTTAAGAGAGTTATATGTATTAGGAGAGAGCCCATAAGTGGGGCAGAACAATAGAGGAAGTAGGTGCATTTGTTTGGGGTCACACATAACCAGGGAAAATGTCTCCAGATGATGAATTATGGGGAGCCGCTATTTGAGATGGAGACCTATACATTATACTCAATAAACTCAGCGTATTTTCTGTTCTTGGTTTTGCTTTTCATCTGTAAACTGTGTATAAATTGAGTTCTGAGTGTTTTATGATAACACTTGGACCCCTCAATGGAATTACAGTTTCTGTCATTCAAGGGGACCTGCTGTTTATTATTTAGATAAATTTTAGGCTTTTACTATTCCTAAGTGGTAGCTCATGAGATAATATCTTTGCTTTGAGTCTTACTGATTTTTTTTTAAATTAGAGAACAATGTGAAAGGAATTTGTTGAAGATCAAATAAGATAAATTCATGAAACACAGCTGGATAGAAGCTTATCTGGGAATGGTAAAAAGTGACTAAACAACTTTAGGAACCCACAAGGCATCATCTGTGATAGAAAAAACAATTCCATAGCTCTCTAGGACTACAAGTTATCCAAAACTCTACTGTACCACGGCAGAGTGGGCTAGACTGTGCTGCCTTGATTTCAATAAGAGAACAAAAGAAAGAGTTCTTTTAGTCCTGCGTCTTGAGTATTTTTTCATATAAGGGAGAGAGAGCACAGTTAATAAGACCATGTTCCCATTCTTTGGGGCTTTTTAGGAAATGGTGCTATGAAAATAACATATGTTTTCTATATCATTAGTAACTAGGATACATTTTTCAAGGAATTACTGGGCCACTCTCTCTGTGAAGCCTCAGGAATAGGTAGAGCAGGCAGCAGGGACATTGGGCAGGGTGGGCATATTCAGTTGGGGCGAGGGGAGGGACCAGGAGGAGGGGATGGAATGAAGGATCTGTGGCTTGGACTGGAGGACTGTTGGAGGGAATGAGGAAGATGGGAAACTAATAGACATTTAATAGTGTTTAGCAATATATGTGAATGAATGAATAAATATAATGAAGAAGTTCGCCTGTATGCACAGCCTAAAGAGCAAATGTTTCCGTTAAAGCTCTCGTAAATGGTAAATCCACTACCAACGGGAATGAAGTGTTGAGGAGAGCTTAACGTGAGAGGGCAGCTCCAAGCTTTGATTCCCCTCTCTGTGAATCAGCAGGACCATCTCCTGAGAACAGAGGTTGACAGATTGCAGCCCAAGGGAGGGCCCTCTGCCTGTTTTTGTAAAAATGGTTCACACATTTTGAAATAGCTGTCTTTTAAATGGTCATATAAGTGTCTATATACTATTCTCCATTTAGCCTCTTTGTCCAGGAAAAACTAAATTTATTAAAGGCAAAATAAATTTACATAACTTGCCCTTTATAGAAAATGTTTCTGGAAACTTTTCAAAGACAGCCTACTTTTCAAAGACCATCTCAGAATATGCATGGAAATGTTATCAGTATAGATTCTGATAATCTTGGTTCTTATTGACAGCAATACAGCATGGGTTGCTTAATAATGGGGATATCTTCTGAGAAATGTGTCATTAGGCAAATTTGTCGTATGTGAACATCACAGAGTGTACTTACACAGATCTAGATATTACAGCCTACTACACACCTAGGCTGTGTGGTATAGTGGATTGCTCCTGGGCTACAAACCTGTACAGCATGTTACTGTACTGAATACTTAGGCAACTGTAACACAGTGGTAAATATTTGTATATCTAAACATAGTAAAGATACAATAAAAATATGGTATACAAATAAAAATGGTACATATGTATAGGACACTTACTATGAATGGAACTTACAGGACTGGAAGTTGCTCTGGGTGAGTCAGTGAGTGAGGGGTGAGTGAAGGTGAAGCCTAGGACATTACTGTAAGTTATTATAGACTTTATAAAAACTGTAAACTTAGGCTACACTAAATTTACAATTTTTTTTCTTCAGTAATAAGTTGAACTTAGCTTACTATAACTTTTTATTTTACAAATTTTTAAATTTTTTAACGCTTTTGTAATAACACAACTTAGAACATACATTGTATAGCTGTAAAAAAATATTTTTATGCCCTTATTCTATAAGCTTTTTTTCTATTTAAAAATATTATTTTTTACTTTTTTAAAATTTTGGTTAAAAACTAAGACATAAACACACACATTACCCTAGACCCACACAGGGTCAGGATCCTCAATATCACTGTCTTTCATATCCACATCTTGTCCCACTGGATGGTCTTCAGGGACAATAACATGCATGGAGCTGTCATCTCTGATGATAACAATGCCTTCTTCTGAAATCCCTCCTCAAGGACCTGCCCGAGGCTGTTTGTTTTACATTCTTTTATTCCAAGTAAAAAGATTATACTCTAAAATAGCTGTCAAAGGTATAGTTTACTCAATACATAAACCAGTAACATAGTGGTCTATTATCATTATCAAGTATTATGTCCTATACATAATTATCTGTGCTATACTTGGTTATACGACTGGCAGCACAGTAGGTTTGTTTACAACAGCATCACCAAAACACATGAGTAATGTATTATGCTGCACTGTGATAACTATGATGTCATAAAGCAATAAAAATTTTTCACCTCCAATATTATAGTATCAGCATAGTATATATATCTTCCATCATTGACCAAAATGTCATTTTGTGGTACATGACTGTATTAATTGATCTCAGTCATTTATAGCCAACCTAGGAGAATTAGGTCTAGTTTTATTTATTTTTTTTTACCTATGGTATGATTTGCTTTCACCAATTTAAGTATATTTCCAAAATCATTCATGTTTTTGTCTATATATGTTTGCTTATCCAATAGGTATTTATTAAATACCTCTGAGATAGGTAAGTGCTGCTAAGGACTGTGTGAAATAGATGACTATGATTTATTTCTGTTCCCTTGGAGTTTGCAGTATAATAAGGAAGAAATTCTCAAAAATAGGATATGTGATAGTTGGATCAGAGCCACAAGAGAGGAACAATAAGAGATTATCACTTGAAGAGCTGAGTCTCTGTCACTGATATTCAGTGAATACTTTCTAACCTGATATGCATATCATTATTTGGCTTAAACTTTATAACTAGTTCTAAGATATTAATGGAAGTCACACCATCTCAGAAGTCAAGTGAATACTGTGGGCACTGGCCACCACCTGCTAGTATGGTGGATCAAAAGTGCTAACCACCAGATTCTAGGAAAGGCTCTCATTAGAACATTTTTAGAAATGACATACACTAACTCCTGCATGCAATAAGCCCTTCTAAGTAAGAACTATGCATGTTTCTTTATCTTTTAGTTTCTTTCAGGTGAAAACACACAAATAGGTCCTTCATCCTGGAAGTTCACATAGATCATGTATACATGTGGCACATATAGATTTAAGGAGTTCCATCAAGAGACTTCATTCTTGCTCCCCAAGTCATCTCCCACTGAACCTCAATCACCATCTAAAAAACAAGTTATTTGACAGGGTCTTTTAATAAATGCACATCTCCCGAGCCATTCAAACTTCATTGGCTCTCAGTTCCAAAGATGATGTTCCTGTTATCATCGTGGGTTTTCCTTCTTGATGACATTCATGGACATTCAGGAAAATATCACCTTTCTGTTGAGACAAGATACAGTAAATATCACGACAAAATGAATGACAGCATTTTAATGAAAACCACTGTTTGGCCTCCATTTTGAGAAAATTGGACCCGTTATAACACGAATGTTTTATCAGTATGGGTACCCACATCAGACATTATGCCACAATGTCAACCATGAGATTTGCTGAAGTTTTAAGGTTTTCCCTGGACCTGTCAGACCTTTATGGAATTAATCCTTCATATTTGTAATAGAAGTTTCCATAAGATGAATACTTCATTTCTCATGAATCATAATAAAGCAGCCACGTTTTATCAGCCGAGTGACCTCTGCAGTCCTTTATCTTTAAGAGAAAAGATTAGACTCTCTATTTCATAGATAATGAGGTAGGTTGTTGGTCTCTTGGCACCTTCAGTAACTGCGTTCTTTGTGGTCTTCTTTCAGCCTGTGATAAACTGATCACAGAGTGATTATAGCAAATCTCTTCATATGACATATTTCCTCCTAAATTTGAGATTAATTTTCTTGGCAAGTAGCAAAATTAATAGGTATGAACCCTTAGAATTTTATAATATTAGAGCAAAAGATACCTAGAAGTTATCTAGTCTAACCTCCTTGTTTTATTAATGAGTGAATTGATTCCCGGTGGTGTAGTCCACACTCAAAATGTTAGTGAGAGACACATCAACCAAAGAACTTGGGTCTAACTGACCTGTTGTGCTGGGAGCTTTCTTTTGCAATTGACAATGCCTCCTTTTTTCATACAAATCACATAAATGGCTCTGTTAATCTACTTGCAGCCATCTGAGGCTTCTTTTTTTTTTTTTCTTTTTTGAACAACCCACATCTAATCCCTCAGAAACCCTATTGACTCTTCCTTTAAAATGTGTCCTGAATATGACCATTTCTCACCACCTCCACTGCAATACCTCTAGCAAAATCTCTTTGCTACTGGATAATTTGGGCTGGTTAATTTGTTCTTGTTGAGCGTCTGTCCTGCGCATTATAGGTGTGTTACAGCATTCCTGGCCTCTACCCCATAGATGCCAGTAGCACCCTCCCAGCTGTGAAAGCCAAAAATGTCTCCAGACATTGCCAAATGGGGGAAAAGTCACTCCCCTGTTGGGAACTACTTTAAAATATAAGTTGGACCTTTTTACTCTCTTGATCAAAACTCTCCACTAGGTTTCCATCTTTGTCAGAGTTAAAGCAAGTACTTTTGCTTGCCTATGAGAGCCTACACAGCATCACTATGACCTATCCGATCTTGCCTCCTGGAACTCTCTTCTTATTGATCAGTCTGACTCAGTCTTAGGCTTCCCTGCTATTCCTGGGATGGGCTCATCACACTCCCAACTCTGGGCCTTAGCACCCTCTGCCTGCAGAGTTCTTTTCCTGAATATCTGCTCCATGTCTACTATGGACTGAATGTTTGTGTCTGTCCCCCCAGAATTTATATGTTGCAGCCCTAAGCCCCAATGTAATGCTATTATTATAGAAGATAGGACCTTTGGGCCATAATTAGGTTTAGATGAGGTCATAAGGGCAGAGCCCCCTACGATGGGATTAGTGTTCTTATAAGAAAAAAGAGACTCCAGAGCTCTCTCTCTCTCCCCCACAAGCAAAGAAGAGGTTATGTGAGCCCACAGCTGGCTAGTGGTCACCTACAAGCCAAGAAAGGAGGCCTTAGAAATAAACCAATTTTGTTGACACCTTGGTCCTGGACCTGTTAGCTTCTAGAACTATGAGAAATAAATCTATATTTTAAGCCACCCAGTATACAGTATTTCTTTATGGCAGCCCAAGCAGACTAAGACAACATCCTTTCTCATGATTTTCAGGTCTTTGCTCAAGTCTTATCCTTCTCCAAGAAGCCTTCTCCAATATCTCACAACTTTATTCCCTTTCCTTCTTTATTTTCCTTTATAGCACTTAGTCTCTTCTGACTTTGTACATATTTGCTCAGTTAGTTCTTTATTGCCTATCTCCTACCAAAATATAAGACCTAGAAGGATAGGAATTATTGGACTGTTTGTTTTTTTACCTAATTTTCCCCAGCCTTGAGCAATACCTGACTCAGTAGATGCTCAGTAAATATTATATAGCTGAATAAATGGAATGGGGATATTTTAAAATCTTTAAAACATTAAGATTGTTTTACATCGCATTGTTAAACATTACAGTAAAAACAAATAATATTAAAAAGTACATTCTTTCAATTGTATTTTGTCAACACATTTTTCTTCCCCTTTGGCCTTTACCTAATGCAAAATTTCAGATTTAGCAGGCTTACTGACAAAATGCTACAATGAATATGCCACTAAAAAGCAAGCAATTTTCCAAGTGGGAGTGAAAACTATGGCATGTAGCACAAATTGTTTTATTTTATATGAAATTAAAAGCATAACAATTACATGCAGTTTTATGTTTGTGTATATTAAATAATATAATAAGCAATATAAGTATTATAAGATTATAATAAAAACAATTTCAGTCAAAAAAACAACTAATGGACAATAATACAATTAAGAATGAGTATAGAAGGATCCTTACAATAACAAGATTCAAATCTGGATATGAAATATGATCACTACCATGTGGATAATAAAGCAAATCATTATTAATAAACAAATGAATGATTTCTTGGAAGGAAATGCATACCAACTTTAACAGTGGTTATCACTAGGTGAGCAGGGATGTGGGTAATTATTATCATATATTTTATGTCTATATATTCTTATTTGTACACAGTATATATGGCTAACTTGATTAATAATAAGGTACTAAAAGTTGATGGGTTGCTCCATTATAAATGGCATCTCCAACGCTTGTCCACTTGATTGCCTTCCAGTTGGAGCTCTGCCCATGCACTGGACACCTGTTAAATCATACTTTTTCTAAATACTCTCAAGAACTCTTCTTAGTGTTGACAGTTCTGCGTTCATAAAGTGCCATCCCTCTCCCTACTTTGAGAAAGACTGATGGAAAACCAAAGGGAAGAGAAAGCTAGTTTACATTTTACTAAATGGAAAGGGGAAAAAGATTCCAACCCAGGGCAGATTAAGCAACACATCAAAGTTTCTCTTTTAAGTGTTAATTTTGCATGAGGCCTGGGGAATGATAGCCTAGATGTCAGAATGTGTTACCTGTTGAGCTGAAAAAAAATTCCATTACAGTTTGTCCAGTATCACACAGCCAAATCAAGCTACGGTTTAGAGATTTAGCTCCTGGAGCAGCAAAGGGATGAGGAAGTTACTCCCCCCACTCTAGCTAGGCCTTCATCATTGTTCTTTAACATTGGATTTAGCCAGAGGACACTCAGACAGTTGCCTGGGGCACACACTTCTTGCCTGTTAAAAACCTCAGATCTCCACAAAGCTTCCTCCGCTTGGTGGAAGATGCTATGTGCTCAGAATGTCTGATGTGGAGACTTTGTGTGGGTTCACTAAGAGATTTCAGCAGGAGCAGTTGCTTCTTGAACTCCATATCTTGCATCTATATTTCCGAATTTTGTTCCCTGTCTTGTAAAGGGAAGAGAAAAAGAAGAATCATGGTGCCAAGAGCAAATCGAGTTCAGCACCTTTTGTGCGTGGATTATTTGGTGGTATTGTACTAGGTCAGCAAATGTCCTGACACTAAAATCACTTTTCCTGATTCAATCATGGTAGCTTTCCAAGAGTTCATTCTTTACTGTAGATATGTGACAATTGAGCCAGGTAGTATGAACTCATGTGCTATTTGCTTACTCTTGCCATGATCTCAAGAAGGAATTTCAGGGGAGATAGACTTGTCAGATAAAATACAGGATGCCCAGTTAAATTTGAATTTGGGGTGAATAACAATATTTTAGTATAAATAGGTCTTATGAAATATTTATTTAGCATAAGTATTTAGGACATGTTTGTACTAAAACATTATTTGTTTTTTATATATTCAAATATAACTTGTTCCCTTAATTTTTATTTGCTCAATCTGGCAACTCTAATTATGGAGGAACTTTGACTGTTCCCTTTAAATTTTTAATTTGCATTTTCATCCATAGCTCCCCTACATTTTAATGATCCTTAATAAATTCCCATAGTAAAATGTACCTATTTTCATTCCTGGTCAGTCTTCGTTTGCATTATTTAAATTCAGGAATAAATTCCATGCAACCTAATTCATTTCTGATTTGCATTTTTTAGTAATAAAAATTTATCTTAAAGTTAAATTGCTTCAAAATAGGTTAGTCTCTAGCAGTGGCTGGAAAAAACATAATCTTTAAAGATATGATCATATCTTCTGACAATTATTTTTATTATGTCTTATCAAAGGAAAAATTCAGATACCAATACTTCACAGAAACCCAGTGGTCATTGGTGCTGGTCCTTTGATAAGTATATACTTTCTCTCTCTGATCTAGCTGAAGTGAAAGTCTTACATTATCATGAAGTACACAAAGTACACTCTCAGGATACAGCAGAGTAAATGATTATTGTGGTTTTGCTCATCTACAGACTAAATGACTAAGGGGCAGGTCAGCCAGGTAAGTGTCTAGAGTTCCAGTATTTTTAAAGGTTACAATTGTACTGTGGGGCTTAAATCTAATAAAAGAAAGGAAGCATGATGAAGAATATTGTATTAACCAAAACTTCCTAGGGGCAAGGAAGCTGTTCAAAAGAAATCTTATAGTTCCATGTGTGAAGAACTGAGAATATTCTAAGGAGCATTCTAAGCATCCAATTGACCATGGAATTTTTATTTTGCTTTGAGGAATAAACCCATTTGGGGCCAGATAGAATTCTGAGTCCAATAGAGGGAAGACTAGATATCAGAAAAAATAGCCATCTTTCTTGGCCCTTTCTCTACTTTTCTTCAGGCTTTCAAAGAGAAATGTGTATCAAATAATACTAAAATATGCGTTTAAAGTGGTGTTCGATTATTATCTACATGATCTCCATGACTTTGTCTCCTTACTTAGAGAAATAACAGACCCAAATTACACAAATTCCCCAAATATGGAAAAATTATGACAAATTTCAAGAAATACAGGAACCCCATTTGCTCTAATTCAGGCCACCCACTGTTGTGAAGCAGAGTTCTTAAGCTTTAGTTGACCTGAGACTCCCCTAGATGACTTCTTAAAGCACAGATTACTGGGCTCTTCTCCCATAGTTGCTGATTGAGTAGGTATAAGGTGGGGCCTGAGATTGTGCATTTCTTTTTAAAAATTATTTTCTATTTGTAATTGACACATAATAATTGTACACATTTTGGAGTGCAGAATGGTATTTCTGTACATGCGCACAATGTGTAATCATCCAATCAGGGTAATTAGCATATCCATCACCTCAAATATTTATCATTTCTTTGTGTTGAGAACATTCAAAATCCTTTTTTCCAGCTATTTGAGAAGTTATAATAACTCATTGTGAACTATAGTCACTACACAGTGCTACAGAACACTAGAACTTATTCCCCTATCTAGCTGTCATTTTGTATCCCTTCGCCAACCTCTCCCTATCTCTCTTCCACCCTATGCGTCCTGTCTTGTGGCCATGATTCCACTTACGATTGTTCATTTCTAACAAGTTCCCAGGAGGTGTTGCTGTTGCTAGTCTAGGCACTGTATTTTGAGGACCACTGTTTCAGAATTTATATTCTGATATCCTAAACCCAGTAAAGTTCACATATGGTTGTGGGGCCTGTTAATTCGTTTTTGTTTGTTTGTTTGTTTTTTCACATCTCCTGTTCCATTGCAGAGCCTCACAAGTATTATAAGATTCTGCCAGGGTTAAAGATCAGAGTTACAGTTGCACATGTAATTGACATTTGATGAATTGAAAGTAGATTACATTGCATCATCCATAGAATAATTTTAAGTTCCTTCAATGGAGATCTCTTTATTTGTCTTAATATAAAAAGAAGCAGATATGGTAACATGTATTTCTAAGAAGAGATAATTGCGATCATGGTTTTCTGGGTTGATTATGAGGATTCAGGGATCATCAGGAATTCAAAGCAGCCCAAAGTGAAAGTTTGTGTAATTTGAAAGAGAGAAAATTATGCATAGCAAGTTCTATGGGGATTTGTATGACATTTTCTAATCTCAAAATCTTTCAGGAGCTTCTTTTTTACTTCCATGCTACTTTTCATAAATTTCATTTTGAGCGTCTACTGCCTTAACCAGAAGCTTTTACGTTTTGGACTTGGAAAGAGATTTCTGACTCCATGGGGAATTATTTTTCACACTTAACAATGTTTGATATTGTAGATAAAATGTCATACCTTAAAAACCCCATTTTAAGTTAGTCTGCCTCTGTGACTGAATGGTCTTTGAAATTAACAAGAATGTGATAAGGAGAGAAAGCACAAGGGGACTTAAGTTTACAGAAACATTTTTACTATTTGATCATCTTGGTGAGTTTCTAAAATATATTAAGGATTTTTTTTCTATTTTTAGATACTCAATTGACTTAAACTTGAAATATCCTTGACAGTATAATTGCTAATGCTTATTTGCCTCCGATACAACTAAAACAGATAATAATATTTCTCCTTTGAGTCACCCCTCAAGAGTAGTCCTTCTATTATATCCTCTTTAGGAAAGATGGAAGGTTTTGTTATGTTGGTGTCTGCTTACAAACTACTGTTTTACAGAAGAAAAAGCAGGAGGAGGAGAAGGAGGAAGAGGAGGAGGAGGAGGAGGAGGAAGAGGAGGAGGAGGAGCAGGAGAAGGAGGAAGAGGTGGAGGAGGACAATGAAGAGAATGAGAAGGAAGAGATTGAGATTCTCCGATGTTGACTTGACATTTAATTACTTTTTCTCAGATCAACACAGATGAGAAAAGCTAGTCATTAATTAAATGCATATATGGCTTTATGCCTACTTTTAGCCGAAGATTTAGAATCTTTCCAGCCAACATTTGGAGGGAAAGAGGGCTGGAGACTCACTCATTCTTATCATGAACTCTGCTATCAGACTCAGATGTACATATTTCTTAATGGATGGGATTTTGGTACTCTCAAGTCTATTTCTCCAAAATATAATTGCCTTAAGTAATTTTATGTTGGGGCCCTAAGGATTGCTTCATAAAGGGTAGGAAATGTAACTATAAGAGAATGACCACTGGGCATCTTAAAAATGAAACCAAACCAAGCAAACTTCATTAGGCTTTCTTCTGGATGAAATTCTCACCATTGTTATTCTAATATAAAATGTTCTGCAGCATTAAGTAGGCAGTTTAGTTAGTTTTGCCTCTCAAATACTTCCTTCTATAGTTTTGCCATGCCCTCTTTTATGCAGTTCTCAGGAGATCTGTACCTTTATGGAACTCTTGAGTGCCTGAATTCCAGATCACAATTTTTGTGCCATAGGCTCCAAAGTTATTTCCACTTCTTTTTTGTCTTTTTCCATTTTATCCTCTACCTTCCTCTCCTCATACATTAAATCGGTGTAGTTGATTGATTTTTGGATGAAAAAACTTTATAAATTATTTCATATTAAGATAGGCTATACCAGTGGGCTAAATCCCTCCAAGAGGAACTAGTACTCTAAGAGAAAGGGAAAGGGGACCTAAATAGAAGCCCATGTAATATATAATGGGACATTTCTTAGGCCTGTGCAAAATACCTCACAAGGGAGTCAGAGGCAGCTTGTAACTTTGAAAAGGGGCCCATTGGAGACTTATATATTATTTCTCAATGGATTCCATTTACTTGGTCCATCTTTTCTAAAAGCTAAGTTATCTAATGCAAGCTATTTAAAAGCAATGAAGTGCCTTTATTCCAGAGTCATATATTCAAAATTTAATTGTTATAAAGAATACAAAAAGCTCAAATTGCTAGCAAACCTCAAGGGTAATTTTATTAAAGAAAAGTTAATCTTCATTTAACTTTCCCAGACCATGTATTCACAGCCCTGAAAACTGTCATAACCTCCCTGTTTCGGAATAAGTGGATTATTTATTTGTGATAATGGGCACATGTGCTCATTAACATACTGTCATAAACAGCTGTGTTAAATGTATTATGTGTTCTGTGACATAAATAAAGGACTTAATAGGAGGTTGTGTTTAAAATATAAGCCCAGGGAAGAACAAAAAAGCAATAAATGCTTTTTAATATAGTTACCTGTTCTTAAATTCTAAATTTATTTCTACCTTATTAATGCTACTTGTATGAAAATGGTAGCATTACTCTCGTGAAATATCTTGACATTCAAGGACTTCTTTCTGCTTTTTCATCCTTAGTGTTTTCCAAGCCAGGTGTTGCCAGCATGGTTTTCTTTTCTGGTAAAGAAAGAGATCACGTAGACACGGGGAAGGCATTTACAGTAAAGTCAGTCTGCCTCTCAGTCAACTTAGAGCAGGGTTCATTTGATGGACAGCCTCAACCCATTCTAGCTCTAACAGTTTTCACACTGGTTGTTGAATTTAAAGATCATCTAATTCAGCTTCCTCGATTTGCAGATGAGGGAACTGAGGTTCTGAGGACTTAAAAGACCTGTCTGAGTCACAGATCTTTGAGTAATAAAGCCAGGACCTAGGGCTAGATATCCAAACTCCTAATTCAATATGCTTTCCACTACAAGAACAGGCTGTACTATAATTAGATTGGCTGCACAAAAATGATCTGTGGAGAGAAGGAGCATATTTGCCAATGAGGGTACCAGGTTGGTGTCATTTGGTATCTTTATCAATATTACTTAGAGTAGACTTAAATGCCCAGTCTTATTTTACAATTTATGTTAATTTGAGCAAAGTTCCACATGCTTTTTTTGGGGTGAGTGGCCAAGGTGGATAGAATGAGTGTATGTCAATGAGTGACACAGTTCACTGAGCAAAGTAACAAACTTCAAACATGAGATTTAGAAAAACTGGGTCTGCAGGAACAAGGCAAATAAAACCAGAGAGAAACAATGACATGAGAAGCTATTCTGCTTTATCGTCACTGGAAAATGCAAAACTAGAAATAGTTCTGTCCACTGGGGCTTGTATAGGTTAATCCCTTATGAGAATATTGATTATATGCAATTTAGGTGCATGTCTTTTTTTTTT
>VBSM01003157.1:35875550-35899225 GCA_008086735.1 Cheirogaleus medius
CCTCGGCCTCCCAGAGTGCTAGGATTACAGATGTGAGCCACCACACCCAGCCTAGGTGCATGTCTTTTGAATGATAGAAAATTGGAATGTTTTTATAAAGTACAACTAAAAGTTTTCCCATTACAAAAATAAATAAATAAGAAAGCTAGCAAAGTTGAGGTTGCCATCCTGAGAAAAATGAAGGCTAAAACATAATTTAGGGGGCATTTTTTAAGAAACAAAATACTGCTACAAATAATAAAGGGCTCTTATCAGAAAATGTTCATCTGTTCTGCATTTTCACACAAAGTGGTTCCGAAGAAAATGGGATTAAACAACAGCAAGAAAATTCAGTTAGACTCTTAAAAATGATTAAATATTGAAAACAAGATACCAAGGGACATTGTAGAATCTCTAGCTCCAAAGATTATTCACAATGATATTGGAAGTAATTTGACACGAATGACTTAGGTATACACCTGTGTGAGCTAGGGTGGGCAGAATGACCCACCCCCAGACCTCTTCAAGTTCTTTAATATAACAGCCAAGTGTTCTATCAAATGCTACTGCCAACCCCCCCAAAGAATATACTTTAATTATAATATATTTGCTTCATCCCCTCAAGATTCTTAAATGACTTTCTATTTCTCCTGTTGATTCTTTATGTTCATTTATGTTTATGAGGAAAAAAATCCAACTTAGATTTCCAGGCTCATGAGAAACATTTGGATGAAAATTAAGACACTTCAGGGATTTGTGATTTTAGGCAGCAGTTTTATTGACTTGCTTCTGCAAGTGGGATTTACCTATTTTAAGACCCACCTGAGTTTTATTGTAAATAACTTTGCTAACACTGTTCAGAGTTGATTTTTATTTTGATAAAAAGCAATTCTGAGTAGATTTTGTTTTAAAAAAATGGATGCTATAATCTGAATAAAGGGATAGAAACAGTCCCCTACATTGTAGATACCACATTACTACCTACTGCTACTGTGAAATAACTATTTTTATTTGGAAAATATTAGCTTTTTTTGTCTCAATTTTCAAGTTCTGACTGATACATAGTAATAGCCATGCCTACATTTATATGAATTCTTAATTTCTCATAATATGACTTACGGAGCCAATTGTTTCATTACTTTTGTTTACCACAGCTGGGTACTTTTTCACTCGTTTAACACCATAGCCATGATTTTCAGTTTCTTTTATTCTTGGACATTTTTCAAAGCGCCTAGCTTTTTTGAAAAAGTTTGATAAAGAAAAGGCAGGGAATCTAAGCTTGAGATTTATTGGAATAGATGAACACATTTCCCTGTGCTCTCTTTGCAGGTTTCCAAATTAAAGCCTTCACAGCACTGCGCTTCCTCTCAGAACCTTCTGATGCCGTCACGATGCGGGGAGGAAACGTCCTCCTCGACTGCTCTGCAGAGTCCGACCGGGGAGTTCCAGTCATCAAGTGGAAGAAAGATGGCATCCACCTAGCCTTGGGAATGGATGAAAGGAAGCAGCAACTGTCAAATGGGTCTCTGTTGATACAAAACATATTTCATTCCAGACACCATAAGCCAGATGAAGGACTTTACCAATGTGAGGCATCTTTAGGAGATTCTGGATCAATTATTAGTCGGACAGCAAAAGTCGCAGTAGCAGGTCAGTGGATTCTTCCTTCTCTTCCTCCTCCTTCTCTATCTCTTGTTCATATTCCTTTTTTGGGGGGGAGGGGAGGATAAGAAAATAATCTTTGCAAAAAATGCACATTTTAAACATTTTTAATTGACAAATAGTAATTGTGTATTTTTATGGGATACAATGTCATTTCGATATATGTATACATTGTAGACTGATTATAGCAAGCTAAGTAACATATTTAATACCTCATATACTTATCATTTTTTTGATGAGAACATTTAAAATGTGCTCTTTTAGCAATTTTGAAATGCATATTGCATTATTATTAACTATGGTCATCATGCTGTGAGGTAGATTTAAAAGTGTATTTCTCATTTCTCTAACTGAAATTCTGTACCCTTTGACCAACATCTCTCCATTCCCCACCACCTCACTCTCCCAAGCCTCTGGTAACCACCATTCTACTCTCTTCTTCTGTGCAGTTGATGTTTTTAGATTCCACATATAAGTGATATTATGCAGTGGTTTTCTGTTAGTGCCTGGCTTATTTCACTTAGTCTAATATCCTCCAGGTTCATTTGTGTTGTCACAAATAACAGGATTTCCTTCTTTTTATTATGGTTGAAGACTATTCAATTATATATATATATGCACAATTGAATATTGAATTGAATATATATACCTAAATATATGGTATATATATATGGTGTGTATGTGTGTATGTGTGTGTGTATATATATATATATATATACCCCACATTTTCTTTATCCATTTATCCATTGATTGTCACTTAGGCTGATTCCATATCTTGGCTGTTGTGAATAATGCTATAGTGAACATGGGAGTATAGATATCTCTTCCACACACTAATTTCAATTCCTTTGGATATATACCTAGATGGTATTGCTGCATCGTATGGTAATTCTACTTTTAGTCTTATGAGGAACCTCCATACTATTTTCCATAATGGCTGTACTAATTGACATACATTCCTACCAACAATGTACATTTTTAAGAAAAAAGGAAAGATGTAAAGAAATTCATGTTTATTCCCTCATGGTCTTGACTGTCTTTTCTCCTTAAATTAGCTTAGAAAACAGTAGGAGGAACTCAACCATCAGCATAGTATTATGAGATTTTAAAAGACAAGGCTGTCTCAAGTTGATTTATGTTTATGTTTAAGGGAGGACTTTTCATCAATAGAAAAATATTAGAAAAATAATTTCCTAATTAATTTCATTTTATAGTTTCCTTAATGCTAAACTTTTGCAGAGTTAATTTATTTTGCCTTCAGAGCAGTGAAGTTTATTTTAATTATAAAGGCATGACCTACAACATATAGATCTCAAGTGAGAAATAAAAATTTCCGCTAGTGCTTCCAAATGTCTTGATGCTTGGTAACATATTGGCTCAACAACTGTGTGATCAAATGAACAGTTTCTTTTTACTGGATACTTGGAAATCATGTAGACTCTGACAAAACAGAATTGAATATTCTGGAATCCATGATATTGCTATTTTCCCCCCACTATTCTGGTTAAAAGGCAGATCCCATTATTTCTTTTGGCCCCTCAAATGTTAAACCTGCAGGAAGAAGAATCAGACTTTTACTTGCTTCTATAATGATTTAACTAAAAAGTGGTCTGTGATTTTAAGTTTTTAAATTTTGGTATGGACCATAAAGCAAGGCAAATTGATCCAACCTGAAATAAATTTAAGCTATCAAATGAGTAACCAGATTTGAAGGGCTACTTTCAACTTAATCTTTAGTTCTTAGTTTTAAACACACACACACACACACACACACACACACACGGCTGTTATTTGGTTATTTTTTTCCAGATCCCATTTATTTGTATAGTGTCATCCTGGAAGACTGATGAGAGTGAGAACTCATTTTTCAGCAGTAACAGCAACTAGGACAATCAGGCAGGACCACCACTCCCCTATAGACTCTTCTAGTGATAGTTCAAGAAACTTGTAACCCCAAAGAGGCGATTTTGTCCAGTGGTACTATAAAGAATTCGATCTCATAGTTATTCAATCAGTCCCCAATTCCAGCTTCAAATCACTCTTTTATGGCTTCTTTTCCTCACTAAGGACTCTTTTGTAGACTGTTTTGTTCCCCCAAAATTTGTATATTGAAATCCTAAGCCCCAGTGGGAAGGTATTAGGGAGGCCTTTGGGAGGTGATGAGGTCATGAGGGTGGAGCCCTTATGCATGTGATTAGTCCCCTTATAAAAGGGACCTCAGCGAACACTCTTGCTCTTTCTACCGTGCAAGGATAGAACATGAAGTCGGTAGTCTGCAGCCCAGAAGGGCCCTCACCAGAAACCACTCATGCAGGCACTCTGATCTCAGGCCTCTGGCCTCCATAATTGTGAGAAATAAACATCTGTTGTTTACAGGCTACCGTACAGCAGCCCAACTGCTTTGTTACAGCAGCCCAAACTGACCCAGGCAGATTTTTTTTATATTCAGTTAAACTAGATTTCACCTCAGCAAAGATGGCCTGGTGGATAGGGTCCTTAGCCAGAGGCAGAGCGGCCAGTAATTCTGGTTTACTCTGGACTGACCTGCTTTTAGCACTTGAAAGTCTCATGTCCTGGGAAGCCTCTCAGTGCCAGGGAAAAACTAGGATGGTTGATCCTGATCATGAAAACCAAGGCTATTAGCTACCTGGACCTTAGAGTGATACATGCAATTTGATTGATTAGGATAAAGTATAGAGAGGACTGAAAGTTAATTACGATTGATTAAGAGGAGCCAGTGGAATATGTGCTGTGGATTAGGCAAAAGTTGTTTTCCCAGAATGCTCCAAATGAAGTGGAAAGGGTGCAACTTGACCTTCTGTCATTAGAAAATTCCTGGCCTTGCTGATCCCACCTGTCAGGTGTCCACAATAACCAAAGTAGTCCCTCAGATTGGAGTAAATCTGCCTGGCATTTTGATGCCTTACTATGAAAGGCAGCTGCATACGCGATGTTAATGAAAATGGCCTAATATGTTGCAATTTCAGTTTTCCTGCAATCTAGATCCACTTTTACGTGTTCTGTCTTTCAGTGGCGAAATGAAGAATGATTCCTTCTCTGTGAGATATTAAAATAAAGTGACTTGGACTTTAGTATTCTGTACAAGGATAGGCTCACAGATTCAGTCACTGAGTTACAATCTAATATTAGATTGTATCATTTCAAGGCAATAAGGCTGTTCACAGCATTTTAAACACTTACCATGCTGTTTGGCAACACAGAATACATCAATGTTATGTCTGCTGAGGTTAAGATTGCCAAACCACTAGAATTCACAAGGGGCATATATCTTCCTTGTAATAAAGACCATGGACCTGATTTAATCTCATTTTTAAAGCATTAGCAGTCAATAAACCAGTCACCACTAAAAGTTAACAGTCAGCTTTGCTTGGCAGAAAAAAAAATCTATTCTGTACCCTCAGGTGCAATGTAGAGCCCATTTAATATAATGCCCCTCTTCCATTTTTGCTTTCTCAAAGTGTCTTTTGATAAAAAGAAGTGTGGCAAATGAAATCTGTCTTTTATCAGTCAGCACATTTTATGCAATGATCTCGCCATGCACCATTCATCCTATTTTCTAGGAACTTCTCAAGAGCTCTTTAAACCCTGAGTGCACACTTGGCTGGAGAGGGAAGGAGAGTAAGGAAGATAAACGAAGGGCTACCATTCCATCCAACATCTTGTTAAAAGTTGCAGTGTAAAAAGCAACTGACAATCAGTATTTCTGGTTATTTTGACTTCTATCAGTAAAGAATGCTTGGGCTATTAAATTTCCATTTGAAAGCAACTTGACCATCCTGGGTGAGACTTGGGAATTTTATTTTTACCCAATTACCTCTAATCTAAAATGCTATACATTTTCTCTGCTGCATATTCCTCTGTTTGGCCCTCTAGACTGAGAACAGCTTGAGCAGAGAAACAGAGCTGGACGTTATTTATCTACAAAGCTTCTCCTATCACCTCCTCCACTCTGTATCTAGCAAAGCATCCGTCCTGTCATATTTAGTAGTAGACAGTTGTCTTACCAACGAAGATGTGGGGCTTTATGCCATATATGGAGAGCTTTCAGCTGTTGTTATCTTCCTCTACCCCTTTCCTTCTTGTCTTCCCCTCCTCTTCTTTCTCTTCTTCCTCCTTCTCCTCCTCTTCCTTCTTCTTTATTGGACTTGAGCAGATTAGTTAAATTTACCTACATATGTACATATATAAAAATATTCTTGATGGACTGAATTATAATAATTTGCCTTATATCACAATAGTCTATGCATTAATTAACTATTGAAGACTTTAGGATTAGAAAATGGGCTGTGCTAGGATATTCATATGCCACTTAAGAAGAAAAAGTATGTGCTATTTCCTCTTTCCTTCTCTAACTCTTAATGTCAAGATGAACTTGCATCTGGCCAAGCACAGCTCTACTACTCCAGATGTTGCCGGCTATCTGAGCCTCTGGATTTTCTTCTGTTCAACAGATGTAATAATAACCTATCTCCTGAGCCTGTGGTGACTTTTAAATAACATCTAGGATGTGAAGCTCTAGTGCAGAGTAGATTCTTATTCAAGGACAGCAGTAGTATAAATAGACCTAAAGATGGTCATTATTTTGTTATTGCAATTATTATATTAGGAACTTTCAGTATTCCCATGTGATAATGCAAGACATTTTTTTTCTGAGGAGGGATGGTGGTGGAATGAAATATAGGCAAAAATCCTGAGCTTCACATATTAAAATTTTGGATCAGATCTGTCTTTGCAATCTGTGAACATAAACTGGCATGACTGAATTGAGTCTTCAAAAAGTTTAATCCATGTAGTTTTTTGGCAAGCAGTGCCAAAATCTGTCTGACTAAAAAATATCTTTGACCAGTGTTGATCTACTATTATGTCAATGCAGCCAATTCAGTTTGTACTGACCTACCCACACACCTGCCTACCCACACAGCTACTTGCTACTGACTTGCCCTGTAGGCTCTAAGCTGCACAGTTAGGATCTAAATGATACTTTTGCTTTTTTTTTCAAAATATTATGGGAGTACAAACATTTTGGTTATTCATAATGCCTTTGCCTCACCCAAGCCAGAGCTACAAATGTGTCCTTTCCCCACACAGTGCGCTCCATGTGTACTAGTTGTGAGTTTACCCGCCTCCACCATCCCCCTCCCACCTGACCAGCACCCATTGAATGTTGTTACTACCACATGAGCACCTTAGTGCTGATCAGTTAGTACCAATTTGATAGCAAGTACATGCGGTACTTGTTTTTCCATTCTTGTGATACCTCACTTCAAAGGATGGGCTCAAGTTCTATCCAGGATAATATAAGAGGTGCTAGTTCACCATTGTTTTTTGTAGTTGAGTAGTACTCCATGGTATACATATACCACATTTTATTAATCCACTCATGGATTGATGGACACTTGGGGTGTTTCCACATCTTTGCAATTGTGAATTGTGCTGCCATAAACATTTGAGTGCAAATGTCTTTAATACAGAGTGTCTTTTTTTCCCCTTTGGGTAGATGCCTAGTAGTGGGCTTGCTGGATCAAATGGTATTTCTATTTTTAGCTCTTTGAAATATCTCCAAATTGCTTTCTATAGGGGTTGTACTAATTTGCAGTACCACCAGCAGTGTCAGAGTGTTCCAATCTCTTCACATCCATACTGACATTTGTTGTTTTGTGATTTTTTGATAAAGGCCACTCTCACTGGAGTTAAGTGATATCTCATTGTGGTTTTGATTTGCATTTCCCTAATGATTAGAGATGTTGAATACGTTTTTATATGTTTGCTGGCCATTATCCTGTCTTCTTTTGGAAAGATTCTGTTCAAGTCCTTTGCTCATTTATCAATGAGTTTTTTTTTTATTTTTTCTTGTTGCTTTTCTTAAGTTCCATTTGGTTCTTATCAGCCCTTTATCAGATGCGTACAATTCAAATTTTTTCTCCCATTCTGTAGGTTGTCTATTTGTTCTAATGATAGTTTCCTTGGCTGTGCAGAACCTTTTTAATTTGATCAGGCTCTATTTATTTATTTTTGTTGCTGTTGTGATTGTTTGAGGGGTTTTCATCATACATTCCTTGCCTAGGCTGATGTCTGTGAGAGTTTTCCCAACATTGTCTTTCAGAATTCTTAAGGTTTCATGCCTTAGGTTTAAGTCTATTATCCATTGTGAGTTGATTTTTGTGAGAGGTGGGGATCCAGTTTTAATCTTCTGCATATGGTTATCCAGTTTTCCCAGCACTATTTATCAAATAGAGATTTTTTATCTCCTATGTATATTTTTGTTTGCTTTGTTGAAGATTAGATGACAATATGAGGACTTTTTAAAATATGGGTTATAAGTGCTGTTCTAAAGTTCTATACCTCTGTTCTTGTGCCAGTAAATGCTATTTTGATTACTATAGCCTTGTAGTAAAGCTTGAAGTCTGATAAACTGATGTCTCCCAATATTCTTTTTGCTTAAGATCACTTTGGCCATATGAGGTCTTCTCTGGTTCCATACGAAGCATAGAATTATTTTTTCTAGATCTGTAAAGAATGATGATGGTATTTTAATAGGGATTGCATTAATTTTGTAGGTCACTTTAGATAGTATGAACATTTTAACAATATTGATTTTGCCAATCCATGAGCACATTAGGGCTTTCCATCTGTTTACATCTTCTACAATTTCTTTTCTCAGTGTTTTGTAGTTCTCCCTATATATGTCTCTTACCTCCTTTTTTAAATATATTCCTAAATATTTAATTTTCTTTGATGCTATTGTGAAAGGTGTTGTGTCTTTGATTTGATTTTTGGCTTAACTGTTATTGGCATATACGACTGCTATTGATTTGTGTGCATTAATTTTGTATCCTGAGACTTTACTGAATTCATTTATCAATTCCAGTAGTCTCTTGGTTGAATCCTTGGAATTTTCTAAATATAGTATCATATGGTCATCAAAGAGTGAGAGTTTGACCTCTTCTGCCCTCATTTGGACACACTTAATTTCCCTCTCTTATCTGATTGCTCTGACAAGGACTTCCAGCACTCTGTTGAATAGAAATGGAGATAGTGGTCAACCTTTCCTGGTTCCAATTTCTAATTGGGAATGGTTTCAATTTTTCACCATTCAGTATGATATTGGCTGTGAGTTTATCATAAATGGTCTTAATAATTTTAAGGTATGTCCCATCTATGCCTATGTTGTTAAGAGTTTTTATCATAAAAGTGTGCTGGATTTTGTCAAATGCTTTTTCTGTGTCTATTGAGAGAATCATATGGTCTTTGTTCTTGCTTTTATTTATGTTTTGAATTGCATTTATAGATTTGTATATTTTGAACCAAACTTGCATCTCTGGGATAAAGCCTATCTGGTCATGATGAATCATTTTTTTGATGTGCTGTTGGATTTGGTTTGCTAAAATTTTGTTGAGGATTTTTGCATTTATATTCATGAGGTATATTGGTCTGTACCTTTCTTTTTGTTATGTCCTTTCCTGGCTTTGGTATCAATGTGATATTGGCTTTATAGAATGAGTTGGGGAGGATACCATCTTTCTCGATGTTGTGAAATAATTTCTGCAGTGTAGATGTAAGTTCTTCTTTATAAGTTTCATAAAATTTGGTAAGATTTTTAATTGCTGATTGAATTTATGTGCTTGATATTGGTCTCTTCATGAATTCTATTTCTTCCTGATTGAGCCTACAAAGTTTGTGTGTTTCTAAGTATTTGTCCATTTCCTCCAGTTTTGTAGTTTTGGGGTATATAGATTTGTATAGTATTCAAAGATAATGTTTTGTGTTTCCATGATGTCTGTAGTGACCTCTCCCTTTTCATTTCTAGTTGAGTTTATTAGAGTCCTTTCCTTTCTAGTTCTTGTCAATCTAGCAAGAGGGCTGTCAACTTTGTTTATCTTTTTGAAAAACCAACTGTTGTTTTTATTAATCTTCTGTATAGTTCTTTTGTTCTCAAATTCATTTAGTTCTGCTCTGATCTTAGTTATTTCTTTTTTCTAGTAGGTTTAGAATTAATTTGCTCTTCTTTTTCCAGTTCCTTGAGATGGTTTATTAGTTTGTTGATTTGCGAGCTTTCTTTTGGCTATAAACATTTAATGTGTTTTCCTCTCAGGAATGCTTTTGCTGTATCCCACAATTTTGATAACTTGTATCCCCATTATCATTTGGTTCAATGATAGAATCTTTTGATTTCCATCTGGATCTCCTCCTTGACCCAATAGTTATTCAGCAATAGATTGTTTAATTCCTATGACTTTGTGAAGTGGTGAGTGTTTCTATTGGAATTGATCTCTAATTTTATACCACTGTGGTCTGAGAAGAACTTGGTATAATTTAGAATTTTTAAAATTTGTTGACATCTGATTTGTGGCCTAGGATGTGATAACTTTTAGAGAAAGTTCCATGAGCTGATGAGAAGAATGCATATTTAGCTTTATTTGGGTGGAATGTTCTGTAGATGTCTATTAGACCCATTTGTTCTAGAGCTCTGTTTAAGTCCATTGTTTCTTTGCTTATTTTCTGTTTGGAGGATCTGGCCAGTTCAGTCAGTGGGGTATTGAAATACCCAGCTACTATGGAGTTACTGTTTATCATGTTATTTAGATCAAACAGAGTTTGCTTTATGTATCTGGGTGCTCCTGTTTGGGGTACATAAATATTAAGAATTGTTAAGTGTTCTTGTTGGAATTTTCCTTTCACCATTATATAGTGACCATTTTTGTCTTTCTTTATTTTGCTATTTTAAAGTTTATGTTATCTGATATAAAAATAGCTATCCATGCTTTCTTTTGGCTTCCATTTGCCTGGAAGTTTGTTTTCCAATCCTTGACCTTGAGTCTGAAAGCATCTTTGTGGGTTAGATGCTTTTCCTAGGACAGCAGATACTTCACTTGTGATTTTTTATCCACTCAGCCAGTCTATGTCTCTTCAATGGACAAATCAAGTCATCCATATATATTGAGGAAATTGATATTTGGGGTAGATTTCTGTTCATATTGTTGGATTAATTCTTATTGTTTTGTTTTACCTCTCAATCCATTGTGGAGTCCAGGTTCTGGACTTTAACTCTTAGGTGATTTTACTTTGATGAGTGTCTATTGTGCTGTTCAGTGTATAATGCAGATCTGAGTACTTCCTGCAGGGCAGGTCTGGTCTTCACAAATTCCATCAGTTATTGTTTGTCTGTGACATTCTTTATTTCTCCCTTGTACATGAAGCTTAGTTTTGCCGGGTAAAGAATTATAGATTGGCCATTATTCTGTTTTAAAAGATTGAGGATGTGTCCCCAGTTCCTTCTGGCTTATAAAGTTTCAGTTGAGAAGTCTGCAGTTATTCTGATAGGTTTTTCTTTGTAGGTTATCTGCTATTTTATCTTACTGCTTAAAGGATTGCTTCTTTCATGTTTACTTTAGCCAGCCTAATAACTATGTGGCTGGTGAATCCCTTTTCACATTGAGTCTCCAGCAGTTCTGTGTGCTTCTTGTATCTGTAAATCTAGATTTCTGTCCAGGCCAGACAGGTTTTCCTCAAGTATTCCAAGAAATAGATTTTCCAACCCTTGTATATTTTCTTCTTCTCTCTCCGGGATGGCCATAATTCTTATATTTGGATTCTTTACATAATCCCACATTGCTTGTATGTTTTGTTCTTGTCTCTTGCTTCTGTGTTCTTTTTCTTTATCTGTTTTGTTTAGCACATAGGTATTATCTTCAAACTCTGATATTCTTTTCTCTGTGTGACCCATCCTATTCCTAAGGGTTTCCAATGTGTTTTGTAGTTCCTTGAATGCCTCTTGCATCTCCAGTATTTCTGTTTGGTTCTTTCGTAATATTTCAATTTCTTTAGAGGATTTATCATTCATTTCCTGTATTGTTCTTGTGGCTTCTTTGTGTTGGGTTTCTATTTTCTCTTTAATTCCATTGAGTTTTCTTACAATCATATTCAGAATTCTTCTTTCATTATATTAATCATTTCATTTAAGTTGGTATCTGTTGTTCAGGATCTAATGATTTCTTTTGGGGGTTATTTTTCTCTCTGATCTTTCATGTTTCCTGCATTCTTTCACTGATTCTATATTATCAGGCTACTTGTTTCAGAACTGGGGGTGCTATGACTGGTTTATAGTCTTATCTCCAAGTCCCCAAGGGTCATTCCATGACAGTACTGGGGAGAGGCGCACTGGTCCTGTATTACCTTAGAGGTATTTTAGCAAGTTGGGTTACCTCTTACCTGTTGTCTTCACCTTTTGCCAATGGAGATTAGTGATTTTGGTTCCCCAGCTTAAGCTCCCAGGTGGTGGATCGCACTTGTGTGTATGACTCCACTGGCCTCTAATAGCTTGATGGAGGGCACTGTATTAAGCTATGGGGTTACCCTCTCTGTCATTGATCGTAATTTGTATGGAGGAGCCAGTTGTTGAGGTAATCTGATGTCTCTGTGTTAGGCTCTGGTCCTCTGGATAGGGAATATGAATGCCCCAATCATTGGGAAAGGTCTTGCCACTCCTGAGTGTTACTTGGGCCCTGTTCTCCCTTAAGGTGGTGGTAAGGGCAAGATAGATCTCAGCTGGTGCCTGCAAGCCTGGGTGTTTGCTTCTATGGTTACTTGATCTGCTGCTAGGGGGAGCCACTCATATGTTATTCAGGGCTCTTTCACCACACTAGGGAGGCTGCTCCTGATGGGAGGGGTAAATTGGTGCAATTGCTGAGGTTTCTGGCCAGTTTGTTTCTTCCCTGTCCACAAACCACAATGCTGGCAGCCACCTGGATGTGGAAACCCTAGAGTTATGATCTTATTAGATGACCTAAGCCAGTCAGTGGGGCAAATCAACAGGCTGCCAACTGTTGTTCAGCACCAAGTCCTGGCAGATTCATGGCAGTCACACAGAGAAAGTGGCTTTTCTTGTTTCTTCCACTTCCAAGGGTGGAGCCCATTGCGCCTGGTGTTGTGCCTGGTGGGAAATTCCCCAGGCTTGGGGGAGGGGTGTTGCCCGAAACCACAGTGGCTAGCGCTGGGGGTGACCACTCAAGATTTGGCAGATGCCAGTTTGGCAGGCTGAATCAACAGGCTGTGCCCTCTGCATCACAGTCCCGCCATCTCATATCTGCCCAGCAGAGGGTTCTACTCTTTCCGTCCCACCCTGAGCTGGCCGAATCATCAGCGGTTTCCAGAGGCAGAGCCCCCTTGTCAGTGTTCACCTCCTTTGTTCTGGTCCTGCTGACCACCAGAGGTGAGGTGCCTGTCTCCAAACTCCCTCATGAGATCATGGGAAGTAACCACTCAGATCAGTCCCTCCCCTTCCCAGGGTGGTCCCAGCACAGAGCAGGGAGTTCAAAATATTTCCTGCTATTATCTCCTCTCCACAGAGCCTGCCGTCCCATGCTACAACTTTGCACCGACTTCAGTTGGGTCTCTGTCTGAGTTGGTGTGGAGGTCAGTGGAGGACCCAGACATCCTGCTGTGGGTCCAATCACACTGCGCTGGCTAGCCAGGCAGCTGCGGCCATCCTGTGCTCTATTCTCTATTATATCTCACACTCTCCAATTGTTGTGATCCTATCTCCCATTCACCTTTTTTTTTTCATGTGCTGTATGTTCCATGCTGTTTCTCTGCAGATTCACAACACTGTTCTTGGGGTAGAGCGATCTGCTTATGTGTAGCAATTTGAGTTCTTCACTTTCTCTGGGAACAGAGAGCCCAGAGGTCACCACTAATCTGCCATTTTTTTCTCCTACCTTTGCTTAGTTACACTCATGGGGATGAAATGGGACAGATCCCTCCTCAAGTTAACCAACACTGACTGCAGTATTCCTTCAGAATTTTTGTCCAGGAATATTTGGTTTTTGTTAATTTTGAGCACCTACATTTTAATATTAAAACCACTGATTTGCTTTTTTAGAGCACTTTGCCCTTTGGAAATTATATCTGTATGCATTATCTTATAATGCTCAAGAATGTCCTGTCATATAGATACCCAAATTGACAGAGAATAGACTTAAAGATGCAGAGACTTAAACTGCCCTTTAATAACGGGGTGCAAGATGAGAACTCTGGTAAGGGCCTAGCTAAAAATAATGCACAGGCCTAGGTAAAAATAATGATAATAATTAGTAACTTTTGCCCTGTAATTGCCACTCCAGAGCCATGCAGCTGGTAGTCATAAAGATTCTTAACTTCTCCCCATAGCTGATGTCCAAAAAGATTCTTAATGTTCTCCATAGATAACATCACCTTTTTGGAATCTAAAGGTAGTTTATAAAGATATCTTCCAGGCCTCACATTCCAGTGGATCAATTGGTCCACTCAGACTAGCAGCCCATACCAAGAAATTGACTCAGCTGGAATTGTGACCCCAGGGACTAGAGCTACACAAAATGATTTCTACACCTGTATAATTTTGCACCAGTTAACAAACATAATTGCCTAATCCCTTGCCCGTCAGACTACCCTTAAAAACCCTGTCTTTCAAATTCTCAGGGAGGTAGATTTGAGAAATGTCTCCCATCTTCTTGCTTAGCACTATGCAGAAAAAAGACTCCTTCTCTGCCGTAAAACCTGCCGACTCAGCATATTGGCTTCTTGGGCAGTGTGCAAATTAACCTCGTTGGGCAACAACAAGACTGGAACTCAGATTGTTTAAGTCTAGATGCACACTTATTCCTTTATCATTTTGCTTCTCAGCTTAAGGACTAGATTTAAAGACACTGTAAAAAATTTTCCATACAGTTGTTTATTTTTAATCAATGAAACTCTCCAATATATAAACTAAAGGAAAATAATAATAATAATAATAATTGATTACATTTATCCATTTAGTCTCTTGAAAATATCAACTCCTGTGGAAAAACACTATATTTGGATGTTTTCTTCTAAATTGAGAAGATTTTGCTATCATAGGTATATATTCAATAATGCTACATGATAAATCTCTCCTAAAGAACAGAGACCATATAATTTGAAAAATAAGCTCATAAATAGTCTTTCTAGGAATACAATTTTTTTTTTTTGATCTTTGTAAGTGGTTTTACAATTCAGGCCAAGTTTGCATTTTTTTTCCCTTGCTTCTTGAAAATCAAGAAAATAAAAGGCCAACTAAATTGCATTTCCTTGAGTTGTTATTTCATTCAGGGGCATATTTTTTTCTTCCTTATTACAATAGATGTTTCAAGATGCAAATTGTCACACTCTGCTTTTAAATAACACAGGCATTATAATTAAAATTCCCCTGTGTTTAAAAAAAAATAATTACTTACTTAAGGAGTTCTTTCAGTGGATTCTCTTCCAAAATGCCTCCCATTTAAATGAGTTATGAAATAATTAGTGAAAGCATATTATGGTGAGAGAAGCTGGAATGAAGCATTTTGTGAAATGATAGCCTGACCTTTATGTTCTTACTTAAAAGAAAGCAGGAAAAAAGAAAAAGAGCTTGTCTGAAGAGAAGGGAGAATAAACCACATTGCCTCGGGTCACTCAAATGTTATATGAAGGAAATAGCAAGAAAAATGTTCATATTCCTTCTCTCTACAGGAGCAAATATAAGAATTTTGCCTAGAAGGTCAAGTTCATCCAGAGAAGCAGCTTGGAAAATGTATCCCAGGGCCCTTGAATATTTTTAAAATTCTATTTGGGAAAGTTCAGTTACAGAGAAAAGCTTTTCATTTTACATGGATAGAAATGTTGTTGATTTTCAAATGATGAGCAGGAGAATAAATTGTTCTGACTTCATATTTCTTAATGATCTTAATTATCCTCATTTAGCTAAATGTTTCTATTGTTTTGTGGTTGACACATGAGAGAGAAAGAAAATATAAGGAAGAAATGTGGTGTTTTAAGTAACGGTGGTATATGTGCTAATCTTATCATTTTCTTTTAATTTTATTGCCAAATAAAACTGGAATACAGTTATCACCAATATTGTCCCAATGACTACTCCTCTACATACCCCCTCCAACCTCAATTCAAATAATTTCATTTTAAAGTATAGGATTTTAGCTGGCTCCTTCCTATGTCAATTAACTCTGCAATAAAATTAAAATAGAAATGCATTCCTAAAAAATATGCAGAGTGGAAAGACATCTTCTACATTATAAAAATTACAATAGGGAACTTGACAGGGCTTTTTTATGGTAGAAATATCAACAAAATAACTTTTAAAAAAACCTTCCAACCTTTCATTTCCTTTTCTTTGTTATGAATTCTAATTCATGTGACAATGGAAATAGCTAATTATTCTTTCCAAATTTAATCAGTATCTTAAGAGCACTGTTCTTTTATTCAACTCTTAAACTATCCAGAGTGTGATTTTGCTAGTACTGTAATGAAAATGAAGGAGTAATATCTAAAATAACTCAGTGATAGTAACCAAAAATTCTTTTCAATTTTAGAATACCTCTTTGGAATACAAAAACTTAATTTTCTTGATAAATGTCAAGCTAACAAAGATTTAAATCATAGTAATAATGTAGGGAAGAAAAAAGTAATATCTTTCCCTCACCCATCACAAGGATATGGCTGACACCTCTATGATGAAAGACAGATTAGCAAGAGAAAAGCATGAGAAATTTATTTAACCAAAATTTTACATGACAAGAAACCTTCAGAAATGAAGACCCAAAGATTCAGGAAAAACTGTATTTTTATACTAAGTCTTGTGAAAGAAGTGGATAGTTGTGAAGAAACATGAATGAATAAAAAGAGGTATGAACTAATGGCAATAAATTGGGGGAATTCAGCAAGGCTGTTTGTTCAGATTCCTTCTGTGTCTGTATGATATCCCTCCCCTCTATGTATGAATTAAGACTCCTGTCATCTGAGGATCTTATCATCTACTTTTAGGGGGGATGGATTAGAGAATTAGTTTATGGGCAACTCTCATACAGAGAAGCTTAGAGAGTGACCTCCAAGCTACCATATTTTGAGGTAGCATGTCCTAACTCCATCGTTAATAGATAAATTAGGTAGTATTAAATTTCTGATTAAATAATGACTGATGATAATTTTAATAAAGCATTTTTATCGTTATGAATCTATCTCTGTGATGTTTTTTTCCTATTATGTTATATCCATGGTAAAATTTATTATTTAAATTCAATATTGTATAAGGGTTATTGAATTAAGATATTTATATTAGATACAAAGTTTTCCACAAAGTAAAGTGATATTCAAATCTACAGAGTATTCCAGAACTGAATAAATTAGTAAGAGGAAATCATGGAAATTTTCAGTGCATACAGTACCTAAATTATCTTAAACTTTTTCTGTCCTGATCAGCAGTGTATACAGATAAAAGTACTGAATACAATTAGTGAACACAATTACTCTTCTCCCTTTAAGAAGTTATTATTAATAGACTAATTTTGCATTTATAATCTATATCTATATAACAAGCAGTCTAATCCAATGTTCATTTCTCCTATAATTGTTAAATATGTCTGTTATTTGGTAGAGGTAAGTGTTAGAATAAATTCATGAAGGAGTCACATAGTCCTGATGTAGCAAATAACTTGTGTAGGTCCTTAATCCATGAGTTTAGCAAGAAACAACAATAAAATAATGATGACACATATTTTGGATAGCAGTTAAATAACAAGAGTAGGTCCCATATTTATCTCTTCCTTTCGTGATATACTGGAAATGAACATACACACACACTCACACATATAAACACTCACAAATTCATTCACACACTGACACATAATCATACACACACTACAAACAGTAGTGACTCCTAGTGTTGTAGCCTAGAGTTCTTTGGAAACTTCCTATTAAAAGCCAAAGCTTTAGCCCCAAAGGCAAGGCTGGAGTATTTTCCACTGAAAATCCTGGTTTGAAAAACTCCTGGAGCCTCTAAAGAGCAGTTCTTTTGTACACATAATTCATCGAAGGTTCTTAACTGGGGCTTAGCTCTAAATGCAACTCAGGTGTCTCTAATTGGACCATATGGAGCTTTGGGGTTCTAATTTCCGGAGGGCAGTTAAGCCCCAAGGTTTGATTTCTTGGAGTAGCATTTCTGACTCGGAATCTCAATGGGCATGGGTAGGAGAGTAATTGCATTTAAATAGTTTTGTAGATATCAATATATGTGGGATATGGGAATGTGTGAGTGGATCTGTATTCTATTGTCTGCATATTCCCATTACAATCTCTAAGCGATTGGGCTTATGCCATTTACATCTTAAATAGGTTACCCAGAGATATTTAGAAATAAATAGAGAACACAGACACACAGTCATTCATACACTATTTTTTTATTTAGATGGCTCTCCCTATCTAACTCTCCATGACTCAAACCTATTGATGACTACCACACTCATAAAATCAGCTTTTTAATTTATAACCCTGTACTATTGTTCTTTTACACACATTTTTAAAAATTGCTTTTTACCAAAAAAAAAATTAATTTCATTGTAACCCTGAGGCTTTACTACCCTTAAAAATGGCTGCCCATTAGGTTCATTTACTGAGATTTTACCTGGAACATTTCAACTCGAAGCCTATTTAAGAAAGTGTGTTAAAGGTTAATAAAGACTATATAGCTTCAACATTAAATTTCAGTGCTGGTTGATTTTATTGGATTGGATTTTTGTGGCCACCTTGCAAGGGAATTCATCTCCAAAGGCTGGAACATGACATAAAAAATAATTAGTATTTCTTTGATGCAGGCACTAGTTGCAGGAGCATACTTTGGGTCCCACAGAACATGGGGCACCCCATGAGCTAACATTGTGGCTATTTCTATTTAGATCCCGGCCCAGGAGATGCCTAGGTTTGGATGATGGAATTGTAGATAAAATAAATGTTCCTGTAGCCCAACCTCTTCCCTAATATACACTTTGCATATATCTAAGATTTGTTTATTTGCTTATTTGTTTTTATTGAGAAATAGTTTGTATGCCATAAAATTCATCCTTTAAAAGTATGTAATTCAGTTGTCATTAGAATATATATAAAGCTGTGTAACTATCACCACTAATTCCAGAACATTTTCATAATTATGATTTCCCCTTCCTTTCATGCCCTGGAAACACTAATCTACTTTCTGTCTTTATTGTTTGTTATTAACATAAATGAAATTATTTAATTATCTTATAAATATTCTGTGGCTTGTTTCATTCGCTTAATAATGCATCTTAGACATCTTTCTATATTTCTTCTTGCAAATCAGTCTCATACTTTTTAATTCCTGCATAGCATTTCATGATTTACCATTCATATATTGATAGCTGTTTTATTTGCTGCTAATTGTTTTTTACTTTTGCTAATAATGTGTTAATGAATATTCTTGTATTTAGGGGATACTCTTTTGTGCATATCTTTGACAAGTTCTCTAAGACAAATACCTAGCAATATATTAATAATTGCTGAGTCAAAGTGTTAATCAAAAGCTTGGCACTTGTCCTCCAGGCCACTTCAGAATGAGAACAAGTGGTTTAAGGAAAAGGAAAGAGAAGTTTATTACTCTGTCGGCAAAGGAGGAAAATGAGACTCTTGTCTCAAAAACTCCAACTTTCCTAAACATAAGCAGAAATACAGAGCTTTTAAATGGTGGGTGCTTATTTCTAGACTATTGTCGTTAATGATTCTAATTGTCCCATCTCTGACAAAGACAAAGCCTATGACCACCCACACCTAGGAGGCCAGCACTTGGCTTGGGATGGCTGAGCTATCTACTGTAACACAAAGAACAGAAGACATTCACCTACCCTCCTGACCACCTGCCTGAGATAGGGATGCAGTTCCCAAAGGGAGTGCGGAAAGTTTTAAAGAAACAGAATACATTTGTGCCTTTTTTTTGCAGGCTATTCCCTCTGTTACAAAAGGATATAATCATTTTAATAGATACTGGTAGATTCAAAAGCATTTTGTTAGCCTGTACCTAAATATCAGAAGCCAAGATTTGTTTTACTGCCATTGACTGAGCAAATAGAGCTGGTGTTTCCTTAACTTAAAAACTTCACTGAAGTCTATTGCTTACTCTAGTAAGAATAGTGTGAAAAGAAAACCAAAGTCTCAGGGCCACCCCCCCACCCCAACTCCTTGTGCAAAAGAAAAGGTAAAGGCCTTCAGGCATCTGTGAAGAGTCATTCATTACAGAAATTCCTTGCTAACCTCCCATAAACAAGGACATGCAAATTGTACCTATGTCTAGCACCTAAAATTAAAGCCTGTTCAATTCTCCACACTAATAATGAATTGCAGGTTTATCTTTACAGATAACAGAACTGACAAGACAGAATCAGACATTCATACCCAGGGATATCTGCATAATTGATGCTTCCTTCACTTCCCCTTTCCCTTCTAACATTCCCCTTACTTTATGTAAAGTGTAGATTTCCTGGGCCACACAAGAATGCAACCACTTTACTTCATCATTCCCCTCCTCCCCTTTTTCCTTCTCTCTGTATGCCTTTAAATGCTGAAGGTTCCAACTTCCCCTTCAGAAAAACAGCCACAGCTGTCTGCAGTTTGTGTTTTTCCCAGGCATGTCTTCAAAATCTTGGCTTCATAAACCCTACATCAATTGAGACTTTTGCCTCAGTCATTTACTTGGGTCGACAGTAGTGATAAATTGACACTGTTAATGAACAGCCAGAAGCATTTACCAGAGAGAATCTTATATACAGCAACCTAGAGGAATGTATCTCCTTGGGATCCCGGAGTTCTCCTGCACTGATCTGTGTCTCTCCTGGTAGGTATCACTCCATGAACTAACTTTCAGTTGAGGTTATCCTTCAGTGAAAACCAGAATTTCCCATGCTCTGTATATACTATCAAAATGGCACTGAGTTATATTAGCACACCATAGAAGAATGAGAACTCTTTCTGGTGGCCTAAACACCCTCCAGTGTCTGACTCCTGCTTTCACCTCTTGCCTCATTTATAACCAAATCCATACTCACACCTTCAGTTTTTACATCAGTTTGCTAAACAAGTGTATTCTGGTGTCCATGGCGTTGCACACTTTATTCTGTATGTCTTATTTTCTCACCTATCATACTAACTCTTGCCTTGTTGAGACTCTGTTCTTGCAGCCCATCTTCAGGAATCTTTCACTGGACCGCTAGGCTGGGAGAGGCTCCATGCTCTTTGTGCTCACGGTAACCTGTGCTTCCCCCTCTCATAGCGTGGGGCATATTTTATCCCTATACTCCTAGAGACACACAACTCCTCCACTGGTCAATGACTTCATGAAGACATGGACCATGTTACATCTGTCTTAGCTTCCCTAGGCGGGCATGCAGACTCTTTAGATCCTGATTAGTTGTATGGTGTAACGTAGTGCTTAGGAGCATGGGCTTCAGAGCCTGCCAGCCAGGACTTTGCAGCCTATCTCTAGCCATTCACTATTTCATTCAACTTGGGCCATCTATGGAAATGTTCTGGGCCTAGTTTTTCAAATAAATGAAGCTGGGGCATAGTGTCAGCCTTATAAGGTTATTGTGAATATTTCTAAGTACTACTTAGCAGAGGGCCTGGAACATAGTAAGAGCTCAATAAATGACGCCTTATGAAAAATAGAGAATTAGGGTAATAGTAGAGATTCCCTAAGTACCTTGCAGCAAATGGGGAGAGAAAAACCCCATGAAGAGCCCTCCTTTTCTCTGTGGGGACTTCTGTCCTGTGCCCTGCTGCTCTGTGAGTTTCTGGCCTGTTTCCCATGCAGAGGCGTGTCCTCCCCTGTCCAGATGGGCCCTGTGCAAACATGTGAGGTTATATGTGCCTCCTTAAAGCTCTCAGCACCAGTCCTGTAGGATCAATACTTCTGCCTGAAGTAATCAGGATTATTAAAATAATGACTGTACTAGAAAGTACTTGGATAATATTCAGGGTTCTGGTTTTATTCTTTGATGATATTGAAACATATCATTTACATCTCATTTAGTAAAAGTCAGATGTAAAGTTTGTAATGGCTTTGAAGAGCTATTTCTGTACCATAAAACTTGAGACTCTTTCATTTTCTCCTAGGAAGTCATAGGAACTGCAAATTGTCCGGTTACCCCAGCTGGCTTTTAACATATCATGAAAGCAAATGGTTATTAAAGATATAAAATTGTTATTTAATACTAGAGTTTAGAGGCCCATACTAAGGGTGGCTTGAATTAACAGCTATGTTTTCATATAAATTTTGATTATTTATAACTGACTTAGAAAATTACGCCCCATTTTATGTTAGTTGGCCACATGTGTTAAAAAATGCAAGCAGTTATCCTATATTGCCAGAGGGTCTAAATTTCTTTCTTCTAACATTAAACTATCTTTTCTAAGTCTTATTTTTCCCTCAAGTTTGTGTAAATATCTATAGTACAAGTGCTTCTCTTCAAAAAAGGCTTTTTGAAAGAATTTTCCTAGAAAATATTTTAATAATCGGCATTATTTATGTTGCCTGTGTAGTTATGTAAATAATTTCAGCCTTTTCTCCACCAGTACTCTTATAACTTAGCATGCCTTCAGAAAATGTGAATATGATTACAAGATAATGCTGCCCCAATAAGCATTTTTGTGCTCTGGAAAGAAAATGTGAGCACAGAGTTGATAATGTGCATGAGGCCCGGTGACAATAACAAGGATGTTTATAAATGAAATAGCACTACAAATGGCACCACAGTTTGGAGGAGAAAAGCAATTTGGTGAAGTGAAAGATGTTAAATGTTTTAATTTTCTTCTATGCCAGTAAAATCTTGTAAAACAAGGTGACATATTAAATTTTCTATACTACAGTGGCTCCAAGAGCCTGTCAACATTTTTATTATAAACCCTATTCTCAGAGCTTTATAACTCAGCTTTAAGAATCCACTCTGGCTTGACATTTGGAGTGCAAGGTCTTACCTGGGGAACATGTGTTTCACATGTTTTAAAAATTACGAGTTTATACTTTTCTCAGTTTATAATGAGTAGTAACCTTTCATACATTTTCACCAGGCTGCTATGCCTCAGAAATTGGAGGCAGAGCTATGACATGGGGTAGGTTGCCAGGGGGGGGAAAGTCTACACATATGTTCAACATAGGTCAGGGCTGCTGATTTTCATTACTGAAACTCACGATCATACTAATCACTCAGCTGATCATATAGAAAACAAAGAGCTCGACTACAGTGCCGTCAATGTTTTAGATTAGACGTTGTGCTATCCAAGGAAACTGTGCCAAATCTCTACCGACGAGATCCTGATTAATTGCAGAATGCTTAGTCCCTAGTCTTTATTTCGACATTTGTATTATTTTGTGGATAGCATAAGACCTTTCCCCAAAGATTCACAACATTCACTCTAATCTTGCTGGTTTGTTGCTGAGTGTTCTGTGTGTGTGTGTGTGTGTGCATGGTTATTTCCCCCTTTCTGTCATTACTCAGCACACAGTAGATCTTCAGTCAATATTATTCAATAATATAGCCATCCTCTTAATACTTTGAAATATCTGCAGTTAAATCTCCTAAAGATTTAGTTTTTGGAAAGTAATTAGAAAAGAGTGAGGGAGAAATAAACAAGGAAGCAGCAAAAGAGAAAAAATACCTGTTGCTATTTGGTATCAGGTTTTGAAATATCTTAAGGACTGATCAGTATGGCTTCCCAAAAGGATCCAATTGTGGGCTTTCTAGAAAAAAAATGGAGTTCCTTCAACAAAAGGTGTGGTACTAAGTCTTCAGTCCTACCTTGTTTCTGGAGAATTCTAGAAAATTCTTGGTATGCATTCAGCATTATTCCACTCCCACCTAATTGTGTTATATTTTTATATGGCTGTCAAATTCATATTAAAATGTGAGAAACACCAAATGTATACTCTCAGAACTTGTTTCCATTGTGTGAGGACCAACATTGTAGCAGTTATGTAAAATACTATATTTTGCTTGTATTCCTCACAAGCATCCTGCACACAGTGTTCCTCAGAAGGAAACTGAAGTTTAAATAATTTGCTCTATAGCTAACTCCCAAGGCAAATTTGGAGCCATGCCTTTCAGATTCCATAGACTTTTTAATTCATCATGCTTTTCTTTATGTGTACAAAAACATCTGTTTCTATTTGGGGTTTTTTTTGTTGT
>VBSM01003157.1:35899325-35932397 GCA_008086735.1 Cheirogaleus medius
GATTTCCTTTCAATTTCTCTGTCACTCCATTGCCATCTCTTTCTCCCCTCTTCCTGTAAGTCCTATTGCGGTGAATATCACCATATCCCCCCAGTCACCCAGGCCAGAAACTTGGGCAATTAAATGTCTGTCTGTGTCACCTGCCACATTCTAATCAAGTAACAAACCATGCCAAATCTCTCTCCAAAACATTGTTTTTCTTTTAAATAGATTCCATTTTTTAGAGCAGTTTTAGGTTCACAGCAAAACTGAGCAGAAGTTACAGAATGTTTCCATGTTTCTTCGGTCCCCACATACTGACAGCACCCCCACTCCCTAGTCCCCCACCCCATGCACCACTATTAACCTCCCTCACCAGAGTGGGGCATTTGTTACAACTGATGAGCCTACAACTGACACATCATTACCACCCAAGTCCAAAGTTTACCTTCACTTTCACTCTTGGTATGGTACATTTTATGGGTTTTGACAAATGGATAATGACAAATATATAATGAAATGTATAACCCCTGGCAACCACTGATCTTTTTACTCTCTCCATAGTTTTGTCTTTTCCAGAATATTGTGTAGATGGAATATTATAGTATGTACCCTTTTCAGATTGTGTTCTTTCACTTAGTAATATGCATCTAAGGGTCCCCCATGGCTTTTCATGGCCTAAAAATTTGTTTCATTTCAGTACTGAATAATATTCCATTGTCTGGGTGTATCATATTATTCATTCTACTAAAGAACATCTTGGTTGCTTCCAAGTTTTGGCAATTATGAACAAAGCTACTATGAACATCTGTGTGCATGTTTTTCTGTGGATGTAAGTTTTTAGTTCATTTGAGTAAATACCAAAGAGCAAAACTGCTGGATAGTATGGTAAGAGTATGTTCAGTTTTGTAAGAAATTGCCAAACTGTCTTCCAAAATGACTGTACCATTTTTCATTCCCCCTAGCAATTAATGAGAGTTCCTGTTGCTCTACATCCTTCTCAGCATTTCATGTTGTCAGTGTTCTAGATTTTGGCCATTCTGACAGATGAATACTGCCCTATTTCATTGTTATTTTAATTTGCAGTTTCCTAATAACATATAAATAACATTAGTTATTTCCTAATAACATATGGAGCATCTTTTCATATGCTTATTTGCCATCTGTGTATCTTCTTTGGTCAGGTGTCTTTTGATGTCTTTTGTCTATCTTTAAAATTAAGTGATTCATTTTCTTATCATTAAGTTTTAAGACTTTTTTCATATTTTGTCTGAGAGTTCTTTATCAGATGTCTTAATTTTAAGTTGAGTCTATCAATTATTTCTTTCATGAATCATGCCTTTCTTTACATGTTGTTGTATCTAAAAAGTCGTCTAAACATTATCTGCATACCCAAGGTCATTTAGATTTTCTCTTATATTTTCTTCTAGGAGTTTTATATTAATATTATAGTTCCACATTTTACACTTAGTTCTGTGATCCATTTTGAGTTAATTTTGTGAAATATGTAAGGTCTGTGTCAAAATTCAATTTTGGGGGGCATATAAATGCCTAGTTCCCGCACCATTTGTTGAAAAGACTGTCTTTCTCCATAATATTTCCTTTGCTTCTTTGGGAGAGATCAGTTAACTATAATCTATAAAACATTTTAGTGTGTTTATTTTTTTCCATGTCTGTTGCTACCATCCAAACAGTACCTGCTATCATTTCTTGCCTGTTTCTCCTACAGTGGTCTATTAATTATCTTATAATTTATTTCATACACAGAGGCTGAGTTGTGTTTTAAAAACATTTGAGGTTGTTGAATAATTTCCCACTGTTTTTTAAGACCAGGCATACACTTTGGTGCACCCTAAAAGTCCTGTATAATCTGACTTCCTCCTACTGTCTCTTTTCCTTCTTTACTTCTTTTCCTCCACAGTGAATTTCATTTCTGCCTATTTGTTCATGATGCTCCAGCTGCAATGGCTTTTTTTTTTTTACTTCCTTGAATATGTCTCATTTCCTCCCACATCAAGTCTTGGAATATGGAGTAATCTCCTAGCAACCTCTCAGCCAGTTGCCCTTGGCTGAGCTCCTTTCTCTTTTCATGCTTCAGAGCTCTGTTTATATGCCACTTTCTCTGGGATATCTATTGATTTTAGGTCTCACTGCTAACCACTATGAGACACCATGTCCTCAGTTTCCTTCATAAAGCCATTACCAATTATAATTTTATTCTTATCTGTTTAGCACCTGTCTTCCCACTAGACTAAATGCCTCCTGAGTGCAGGAGGAACCATGCCTGTCATCTTTGCTATCATATTCACAGGGGGTAAAGTATTACAATGTCTAGGTGCACTACCAGGGTCATGGGCAGTGACTGAACTTGAGTCATCAAGTGGAGGCAGAACTGCAGAGCATGGGAGCTGAGGGTTAAGCTCATGATTACTGGAGTCCAGGACTTTTCTGTTTATCTGGGAGTGAAGTAATCGAATCAGGACTCAAAAGACTTTGGTGACCTGTGTATAGGGACAACCTAGAGGGCAGGGATTGAGAGAGTCACAGAATCTTGAATTTAAAAAAGATAAAAAGTCTGCATGTAGTAGTTAGGGCTTTGTTAATGATCTTAAGCTGGAATATTAAAGGATTCAAGGTTCATCTTCCTTACCCCATCCTTCAAGGCCCCAGGGTCCAGACCCCTTTTTCTTCTCCATACATGGTTCCCAACATGCTGAGGAAGACAAGACAGTCAATATTCTTGGCCTCTGCTTCCCATCAGGACTCCACAAAGGAAAATTGGTGGCTTTTTTCCCCCCATGTTTAAGGAATAATCTCCTTTCCCTTCCAGAAAGCAGCTTTCAAATGCTCCCACATTTACTTTCAAGCCTCAGTAGACCTGATTTACTCAGTGTCATCTGGGAAAAGGTGATTCTTGGGGTCACCTATTGCCAGAGCTGGTGCCTGAGCATAGAACGCATACACAGAATGGTGCATGAAGCAGCAGGCAGGAGGTGGGGAGCATTTTTTTAATGCAGTAAATAATAATTCTCATTCACATTAAATGAATATTTTGAATGAATTAGTAAGTTGATAATGTAATTATTTTTAGCTCTAGTCAATTTAAATATTTATTCAAATTAGAAGGGGAATATGCCGGAGCTCCTTGTTAGCCGACATTGATGATTTCTCCTTTTCCTGTAGATGGCAACTAGCCTCCTTCCAAGTCAGGAATAGTCTCATTTTTCTCCCATGTACTCCGTGGGTAGACAGATAAGCTGGAAAATTCCTCTACATGGAATCACTAGTGAGCTAATATCCAGAACCCAAAGACATTTTAGAGCGTTACACTCTCCCTAATATGAGATGGGGATGTTGTATCAGAACGATCTCTAACAAAGTTTTCTTTGTGCTACTTTGTCTATTTGAGGGAGGTGGGAATTTCTGCAGTATAAAAGCCTTCTATAATATTGAACTGTTTTTTGTTTGTTTGTTCCTCTTTCTCTGGTCAGCTCACTCATATTTTAATTAACTTCTAAATTCAGTACTTTTCAAATTTGGTGTGTATCAGAATCTTTTGTAGGAACTTGCTAAACATACAAGGCCCAGGCTTTGTCCCACTTCAGTGAAGCTGTTTTCTGTGTTAGTTCCCCAGGCAATTCTGATACACACCGAAGTTTAATATGTCTATGCTTTCAAGTTTATAAAAAATAAAACCATGCTTTGTTACTCTACAATAACCTCTTTTTTTTTTTTTAAATAACGTAGCCATTAATTCATGGTACCTTATTTTTACTTACTATAGGTGAATCCCTTTTGATTACTGGAAGGTATTAAGTATCAGATCATCTTTATTAGAAGGTATTGTAATGACAGACACTTAGGTAGATGGTAATTTTGTCAATTCATTCCGAACACTTCTTGGTTTGGGAACTTCGTGTTAACTGTTATTCTTTCAAGAATATTCCACTGTACCATGATTAAAAACAGTCAGTAAACCATGAATATCAAGAGAATAATAGTGAGAGGTTTACAAGTGTGCGTTGTGGGGCACCGGCAATTTATTTTTCAAAGAGCCTGATTAAATGCATCTCTGTGGATTGCCATGGTTTATGGCAAAAGTGATGTGATGATTTGTGTTAGAGTTTTAATAAGTTTAGAGTTGAAAATTTATTCTGCTTTCAGTTCCTTCCCTTTGGCTGATAGTTAATGTCCAAGGTACTTAATCAGGAAAACTACCATGGGAAATCTATTGAGAATACTATAAAACAAAGGGTAAAAGCGTATCTCTAGGATCAGTTTCAGAGCTGGCTGTATTTTCTGCTTAAAGAGATAATAGGTCAGGTTAGATAAAGCCTTGCCTTCAGATAGGTTTCAGTCCGAAGGAGCATAAGATCACAGTGCTTTTGTTTTACCTAGTTTTGGGGTTTTGTTGTTGTTGTTGTTGTTTTTCTCTTTCATGGGAAAAACTTAGTGGAAGCTGAAACTTCCCAAGGAAAGTTTTAGCATCTTATCTCTAGTCTCTTGCCTCTAAAGTTTAAGTCATAGTAGTACATTATACATCTTTCTTCTTGCTTGCTTATTCTGGACATTTTTTGCTTAAATACGTATCCAAGTGTTTGCAAATATTTTCATTGTCAAGAAGATAAATTGCAAACTGGTCAGTGTCTTGGCATTCAGAGTGGCATGGACATAGATCCTTTAAGGTAGATTCACTGCATGGCTGTGGATACAGTGTCATGATACCCCAAATCCTTTATGATTTTAGTGGGAAGAGTACCCCAACACATGCTCTAGGGGCTGCTGGAATGAATAACAGCAACTGGAAAGAACTATGCAAAAGAAAGTTATACATTGAGTGGAAGAGACTGGATTTAAGGTCATTAGATCACAGAAAACTATAACCTGTGTGTTAAAGTTTATGGTTTCAGTTTGTAAGATATCCGAAACTAGGATTCTGGCCTTTCAACTCTTAACGTTGAAGGCTTTTTGTCTTACTTGATGAATACATTATATCAGTCTTGTGATCTGAATGTCAGTTAAGTTGGTAGCCAAAGGGAAATAGTCATCCTTGTGTTTTATATCTTTATGGTATCCCTTTCAGGATGATTTATTCACCAAATGTCTGTTTTCCCAAGAACACTTGATGGAAAACATTGATATAAAATGTTTATAAGAATTGAAAACCTAAAACCCAAAAATAATTTTTAAAAAAATGTGGGAGTGCATATAGACAAAAGATCACAACAATCAGTAGAAAACAGAAGTCATATGCAGGTGGAGATAGAAGAGTCAAGGCTAATGAAGCTGTGGCCAAACAAATTTCCCTGTTGATGATCTCCAGAGGTGGTTATTAAATGTACCAATCTGTAGTTACCAAATTGCCGTGGGACCTGGGAAACCAACATGGAACAAGGGCCCCAGATGTTTGTGATACTCAGGTTGGTTAGGTAAACTGGGGCCTAGAGCCAGGGTTCCCAAAGAGTGTGGTCCCTGATAAGCTGCACCAGTATCACTTGGAAACTTGTTAAACATGCAAATATTGGGCCCTACCCCAGACCTACCGAATCAGAGACTCTGGGAGTAGAACCCAGCAGTCTGTGTTTTAACAAGCCCTCCAGGTGATTCTGATGCACACTCAAGTATAAGAACCACTGGCCTGGACGATTCCCAGATGGATTACAGCTAAGGATGGTGTTAATCTGTCTAGCTGAATCTCAAAGGAGGTTGAGCATCAAGAGAAGCCCCAAGGTAAGAGGGAGGGAGAGGGAGAGAAACAAGGAGGAAAATGAAATACATAATTGTCTGTCTCTACAGCTATCTTCTTCCCAACTTATTTTATGCAGAATACCCAACAAATAGTCATTACTCCCAAGGTCAAAAAGGAAATATCTTCTCAAAAAAACATGAGTAGAGTTAGCATCCTGGGGCGTTGGAGTACAAAAAAAGATGAACCCGCTGTTTGAGGGCTCTAGAAGAGAAAAGATCTCTTCATTCCGTCACTGAGCTGTTCCCAGCACAATAGGGAGGTCCTTGTTCATACACTAAAGCAGAGTTTGAGACTGACATTGTCCCTAACCTACAGAGAGACACAGGTAAATATTTCTATTGTCTCACACAAATGTAAATTTGTAGCAATGGATTACCAGACATTTTAAGAATTCTTGCAACATGACAAAGAAAGGCAAAGGTGAATAGGAGAAAAATTAAATAATCCCAATATAATTCGAGAAAACAAAGAGAATTTCTAAATAAATACTAGTACTCTTAGAGAAACTGGAGAAAATATTGTACATTTTCATTAACCAGTAACAGGAACTCCAAAAAAAGAAATAGAACACCAAAACAAACTCTTAAAATTTTTAAATGTACTAGATTTATAATTTAGAATTTTTTAAAATTATTGTTATTATTTCAGAATATTATGACAGTACAAATGCTTTGGTCACTTAAATTGCCTTTCCACTGCCCAAGTCAAAGCTACAAGTGTGCCCATCCCCCAGACAGTGAGCACTGCGCCCATCAGATGTGAACTTACCGACCCCCTCCTCCTCCCTCCCACTTGCTCAATCCCTAATGAATGTTACTTCCACATGTGCACATAATTGTTGCTCGATTAGTATCAATTTAATGGTGAGTAATGTGGTGTTTGTTTTCCCATTCTTGTGACACTACACTTAGAAGAATGGGCTCCATCTCCATCCAGGATGATAAAAGAAGTATTAGTTCACCATATTTTTTTATGGCTGAGTAGTACTCCATGGTATACTATAGCACATTTTATTAATCCACTCATGGATTGATGGACACCTGGATTGTTTCCACATCTTAGCAATTGTGAATTGTGCTGCTATAAACAGTCGAGTGCAGATGTCTTTTTTATAGAACGTTTTTTGTTGTTGTTGTTGTTCCCTTTGCATAAATACCTAGTAGTGGGATTGCTGGATCAAATGGTAGTTCTACTTTTAGTTCTTCAGGGTATCTCCATAATACTTTCCATAGAGGTTGTTCTAGTTCACAGTGCCACTAGCAGTGTATGAGTGTTCCTATCTCTCCACATCCATGCTGACATTTGTTGATTTGGGACTTTTTGATAAAAACCCTTCTCACTGGAGGTAAGTGATATCTCATTGTTGTTTTGATTTGCATTTCCCTGATGATTAGAGATGTTGAGCATTTTTTCATGTTTCTTTGCCATTATCTTCTTTGAAAAGTTTCTGTTCATGTCCTTTGCCCACTTCTTAATGGGGTCGTTTGATTTTTTTCATGCTGATTTGCCCGAGTTCTTTATAAATTCAAGTTATCAGCCCTTTATGGAATGTATAGCATGCAAATATTTTCTCCCATTCTGTAGGTTGTCTATTTGCTCTAATGATAGTTTCCTTGTCTGTGAAGAAGCTTTTTAATTTGATCAGATCCTATTTATTTATTTTTGTTGTTGCTGTAATTGCTTTTGGGTCTTTTTCATAAATTATTTGCCTAGATTGATGTCTATAAGAATTTTTCCAATATTTCCTTCAAGAATTCTTATGGTTTCATGCCTTAGGTTTAAGTCTGTTGTCCATCGTGAGTTGATTTTTTTTTTTTTTTTTTTTTTTTTTTTTTTTTGTGAGAGGTGAGAAGTACGAGTTGAGGATCCTCTTTCAGTCTTCTGCATGTGGCTATCCAACTTTCCCAGCACCATTTATTGAATGGGGATTGTTTTCCAATTCAAAGTACTCTGGACTAATGTTTTCTGAGCCCAACAATATCCACCAAACTATGCTGTCTGATCTTCATAAATATAAGTCATCATAGAGAGCTGAATTTTATAATAAATTTCTATCGAGTCCTTGTTCTATACAAGTGTCATAGAAACCACTGTGAAGGGGTGCCTCACTTTGAGGAGCTAACATTAAAGTAGGATGGATGGAAGGAGTGTCTCTAATGCTGTATTTATTCAGAAGGTACCAATTTTATAGTCTGCCATCTACTTTGTCTTCCAGGCTACAGTGGTTCTTTTTCTCCATTACTGATCATTTTTTCAAAATGACATGAGAATTTTATTTTACTTACTTCTTGTGAAATTTACTAAACAGCTATAGAGATCTTTCAGAAGAGTACTGTATCTGTACTTGAAGTGCAGTATTCTATTTTAGCTTTTAAGGCATTTAATTTTATAAATATTTATTTATTTTTTTTACAAAGTCCTCATCAATCTGTTTATATGTGAAAAGAGCAAAGAAGGCTTACATTATTTTGTTTCTTTAAATGCTACCAGGGCGTATCTGAAAGTCTGAATGTTTAAACAGAGTTGGTTAGTTGAAGAGAATGACTTTCTTCATCCCTGATTGAATATACAAGAAAAAATTTCAGCAATAAGGAACAATGTATGTTTTTTTAAAAAAAGAAAATAATTTCTGAATGATGAAAAGAACCATTTTCCCATAAAGACAGTCAAGGTAAAATACAATTGAAAAGAACTGGGAAAGGAAACAACCTCTTCAGTTAATGCATTTCCAGAGCTAAGCACAAAGATGCTTCGTAAACAAAAGGATCCTCACAAATGAGGGTGCGCTTTAGAAAGAGTCTTTTTAAAGGACCCCTATTAAGTTCCTTCAAATACAATGCATTTTAAAGGTTTGGAAAGTAATGATATCCTCTCTAGACTGCCAGGGAGGAAGGTGTTTAGTTTTATTGTGAAGGCTTTGGTAACACAGGTTAGTTTGTAGCTTCTGTTTTGAGCTAGTCTTTTATGGTACTGAGAGATGCTGACAGTATCTAGAAGTCAAGAAAGGAAATCTAAGCTTCTATTTCATGTTTTCTCTCTTCCTCTCATCTCCTACATTTCTGCTATCAGCTCCACTTCTGACCTTGCATACTCTAGAGCCCCAAGTCTATTCCTAAACCCTCTACCTCTATCCTAACTTTTTGAATTATGCCCTCACCCTCTTTTTGTCAAGCACTTCCATTTAATGCCAAATACACAGACCTCTGGATTCTTGGCCTTTCTCCAGGTACATCTTCCATGTGCATGCTCCTTCCTCCATGTATGTTGTCTGCTGTGGTTTACTACTTGCTGAGCTCCCATGTTTGTGACTGACTGGACCCAGACCAATAGCTCCGTCCTACTTGGCTTTTTCCAGCCTCTCTTGCTCCCCTTAGCAAGCCTCCCTAAGTTACTGCACAAGAGAAATAAACATCTGCAAAGTTTTAATTTTATCCCCAATACTCTGTTAAGAGAGATGTAAATTTCAGAGCCGTTTAGGGGAATTTATTCCCCATTATGCTCCTCTTATAAACATTATAATTTTAAAACCTGACACTCTACCTAGAAGAATCGGGTGGCAGATTTGCTTAGGAAGGTAAATCATCACTCTTCTATTATATCACGTAACACTTTTGAAAGGCCTAAATGTCTTTGGACAGATGGTGCCCTGTTAGATTCAAGGAAGCGAAAAGCAAGCGACCAGACTGATTCCCAGTGCGTCAGATGTTTCCAAAAATGTGTTGTATCTCATAATGAAAAACAGACCTGCACTACCAGTACTTTCAGAGAGAAAGCAGAGTTTTAGACACTCTTTAACATTTATGTGAAGAAGTGAATAATTATACAAGGAATCCAATTTATATAGGCTGTCAAGTCGAATGAGTCGGACAGTCCTATTCAGTCTTCTTGCACAACTGCTACAGAAAGCAGTTTTACATCTCTTTAAACTCTTTGAGTACAATAAGCATATGTTTATCCAGAACCCAAAATAATTTATTTTTACTCTTCTTCTACTTTTATAACACAAAGAAAAATCGAAGTACATAAAAATGCCATTACTTCCCATAGCATAGCGTAGTTTTAGTCTTGGTATTCACAGGCCTATAATGTGACTTGAGGCCTGATAACTTCCTATAATTCTTTCTGAATCCTTATAAAAATTAAATTATGTGCATTGCAATGTTGAGAGGCTTTTATTGTATTTTCTGTAAAAGACACTGTGGTTTTTAAAAGATGTCCCTGATACAGTCCTTGCTCTCAGGCATGTGGTAAACACTCTGACTTACCCAGGGTCCTCATGCCCAACCCCCTAAATACAGGACCTAACTGAGATTCCTTAAAGGTTATACTTCACTGTGCCTTATAGGGAAATACATAATTTTTTATTGATACATAATAGTGGTACATATTTATGGGGTACGTGTAATGTTTTGATATATGCATAAAATATGTAATAATCAAATCAGGACATTTAGGATATTCATCATCTCAAACATGTGTCATTTCTTTATGTTGGTAACATTTCAACTCTTCTATTTTGAAATATACAATAAATTATTGTTAACTATTATCACTCTACTTTACTACCGAACACTAGAACTTGCTCCTTCTAACTAAATTTTTGTACCCATTGACCAGCCTCTCTTTATCCCCTCTCCCCACCCTTCTCAGCCTTTGGTAACCATTGTTCTGTACTATACTTCCATGAGATCAACTATTTTATCTCCTGCATATGATTGAGAACATGTAGTATCTGTGTGTGTGTGTGTGTGTATGCCTGGCTTATTTCATTTGACATAATGACCTCCAGTACCATTCATGTTGTTGCAAATGACAGGATTTTATTCTTTTTTATGGCTGAATGGTATTCCATTGTGCACATATAGCATATTTTCTTTATTCATTCATTATTGTTGGGCACTTAGACTGATTCCATGTCATTTCTATTGTGAGTAGTGCTGCAATAAGCATGAAGGCGCAGATATCCCCTTGATATACTGATTTCCTTTCTTTTGGATAAATACCCAGTAGTGGGATTGCTGGATGGTTTGGCAGTTCTATTTTTAGTTTTTTGAGAATCCTCCATACTGTTTTCCATAATGGCTGTACTAATTTACACTCCCACCAAGGGTATATCTCTACATCCTAGCCAGCAATTGTTATTAGCTAACTTTTTCATTCACACACTCATTGGGTGTGAGGTGGTGTCTCATCATGGTTATAATTTTCATTTCCCTGGTGACTGGTGATATTGCATTGGTGATATTGACTGTGATATATTTTTTGGCCATTTCTATGTCTGCTTTTAAGAAATATTTATTTAGATCTTTTACCTACTGTAATGGGATTTTTATTATTATTTTTGATTTGCTGTTGAGTTCCTTGTATATTCTGGATATTAGAGCCTAGTCAGATAAATAATATGCAAATATTTTCTCCCATTCTACAGGATGTCTCTTCACTTTGTTGATTATTTCCTTTGTTATGCAGAAAATTTTTAGTTTAATATAGTCCTATTTGTCTATTTTTTGTTGTTGTTGCCTATGCTTTTAGAATCTTGCCTATACTAATATCCAGAAGCAATTGTCCTATGCTTTCTGCTAGTAGTTTTATATTTTTGAGTCTTATATTTAAGTTTTGAATCCATTTTGAGTTGATTTTTGTATATGAGTTGATTTATGTATTTATTTCTGGGTTCTCTATTCTGTTCCATTGGTCTATTGTTCTGTTTTAATTCTAATACCAGGCTTTTTTGGTTGCCATAGTTTTGTAGTATATTTTGAAGTCAGGTAGTATAATGCTTCCAGATTTGTTCTTTTTGCTGAGGATTGCTTTGGCTATTCAAGGTCTTTTGTGGTTATGCACAAATTTTAGGATTGTTTTGTCTATTTCTGTGAAGAATGTCATTGGTATTTTAATAGGGATTTCTTGAATCTGTAGATTGCTTTGGGTAGTATGGTCATTTAAACAATAAATTCTTTCAATTCATCAGAATGGGATGTCTTTCCATTGGTTTTTGTCTTCTTCAATTTTTTTCATCAGTGTTTTGTAGTTTTGTTGTAGAAGTCTTTCACCTCCTTGGTTATATTTATTCCTAGGGGTTTTTTTTCATAAGTGAAATTGCTTTCATGATTTATTTTTCAACTATTTTGTTATTGGTTTATAGAAATACTACTAATTTTTTGTATGTTAAGTATTGTTTCCTATAACTTTACTGAATTTATCAGTTCTAAGGGTTTCTTAGTTGAGTGTTTAGGTTTTTCTATATGTAAGATCATATCATCTGCAAAGAAAGACAATTTGACTTCCTCTCTTCCAATTGTGTGCTTTTATTTATTTCTCTTGCTGGATTGATCTCACTAGTACTTTCAGTACTAGATTGAATAGGAGTGGTGAAAGTGGGCATTCTTTTCCTGTTCCAGTTTTTGAAAGATTTTTTCAGTTGTAATCAACATCAGTGATGTCTATGAGTTCCTCAGTGGCTTAGACTGTGGTCACTAATGGAAGCTGTGGTCAGGCTTTGCTGTCAACAGGGGTGCCAGCTAAGCCCATCCTTGGGCACCAATATGGTGGTAGCAGGAAGGATGGGCCTGTCCTCAGGTCTCTGGATGAGGTGCACAGGTGCCAGCAATGGCAGATGGGGTAGACTGATTCCCTGTCCTCTGTACAATGTGTGTGGGTGCTGACAGCAGTGCCGTTGGATGGGATGGACTTGCCTTCAGGCTCCCCTAATGTTGTGAGCAGGCACTGGCTGTGGTGGGTAGGGCCATGTTGAGAAATATGATTGAGGAATTAATGAAACGTGGCTCATAAGACCATTATTCTATTGTATAACCCAATATTACTATATTAAAGACAGAAACAGGAGTTTGCAGGGGTTTGCCCTGAAGGAATGTGTGAACTCAATGGTTCACTTATTAGAGGCTGCTATCATGGGAGAGCTCTCAAATCTCCAGTAGAGATGTTTTCCAGTAAGGCTTCCTGGTATCTCAAAATCTGTGAGCTTCCCTGTGTCTTGAAAGATAAGACAAGGCAAATATGGCCCATAGGATGGGAGCCAGAGACAATGAGTGGACTTTGCCCAGAGATGTGCCCTGGTGGTTATAAACAACCTGTTTTATAGAGATGGGCTTCCTGCTCTCTCCTGTCTGTCTACCTTTAAGTCCACCATAACTAATCAAAGAAATATAGAGTCACTATACCTCTTTTGTTATACCTTTGTTAATTGACAATTACCTCTTAGAACTTAGAAGTTAGCCCCTGAAAGACTTTGTACCTGTTTGTTCACCTAGATAGATTAGAAGCCCACTACCTGTATCCCCTAGCAACTAAATTCCCTGATATGCAAATATGTTACCCTCACAACTGGTAATTGATGTCTGTGATTATAAAAACCTGTATGAATCTAACCAGATTGCTGGCATTTATGGAGATACGCCAGTCTCCTAGGTACCACCCGCTGTGTTATATCTGATCTTTTATATATATAAAACTATATACTATACCTTAGTCTCTGTGTATTCTTTTATTTCTCTCTGTTACCTATCAGTTTTCTTATCCTCTGTGGCAACTCCTATCTTAGGGACTTGGCTCCGTGGGGAGAAGCAGCTGATCTCCTCACGAGCCTGCCTCAACTACTCTCCCCCGCGGGGCCAGGCCCCTAGACAGTGCACTTGAGTACAGGTGGCAGTTGGGAGGGGGACTATGTTGGCTTGTTCTCAGGCCCCATATGACCATACAGACAATGGAAATGGCAGGAGGCTTGGGCGGGTCAATTCCCAGGCCCCCAAACATGTGCGAGTATCAGCGGTGACAGGTGCAGCAACTTTTCAATACATAATTTTTAAAGTAAATTAATATCAGCCTATGTCTTAAGACTAATATTGGAGCACAAAAAAAGATTTGGCAAACATTTCTATACTGGCTGGTGGAAGAAGCAGAATAGGTTTTGGCTGACCCAGGGAGACTGCATAGGAAATAGAGTTAGAGGAATTATTCTTTGCAAAAAATCCAAATCGCCTCTCAGTTGGAATGAAGCTATTCCAATTGGTTTAGGATGTTTTGCATCTGTGTCTTTGAGTCTATTTAGGAGAGGGAAAAATCTGAAGAAGGTGAATGAATAGGAAAAATGATAAAGAAAAGGAGGCGGCAAGGAGGGAGAAGAACGGTATTTAGAGCCTAAGACTACTGATACGAAATTTTGTTTTTTTGTCAAATGTTTGAAATAAAACAGGGACTGCTGTTACAAACTCACATGAATTGTCCTTATGTTGTGAAGCTTAATAAATATAGACATATTTCTAAAGCCATTCTTCTGAAATGAGACACTAGTTGCCCCAATGGCTACTTGGTAATTTCATTAATTTGTAAACATTCAGCAGAATACACTCATTTTATAAAAAGGAAACCAGAAACTTGATCCAAGGTAAAATAGTATTTTTGCTTTGTGGCATGGTGCATTGTTGTTCATAAGTGTACGTATAACAGGGAAGTATGAAGATGAGAAGGTAAAAGAGAAAGGTAGGTTAAATGACTTGCTTAATATTGCAGAGCTACTAACTGGCCAAAATCAGGATTTGGACCCAGGTCAGTCTCATATAAAAGCACATGCTCATAATCATAATAGGCTATATCCAGTGATTTCAGCAATTTTATCCAAATACATAAAGTTAACCTGCCTTTCAAAATACTCATATGGGCACTCACAGATCAAGATTTGAGAGGCTATTTCAGTTGCCCTGATATCCAAGTGCTAGGATGGTTATTACAAATAATACAGCATAGTATTCAGTTCTTAGCAATTGTCAGGAAACAAACTCCAAGTTATTGATACAACTTGATATGCGGTACTTCATTTTATCTCTGTTAATAATTAGCAATATTATAAAGAATACATAATTGAATCAATAATATAATCAATGCCTAGTTTAGCTAGTTTGTTGTTGTGCTTGAATATTTTGAATTCTACTTGTTCTTCAGACAAATCATTTTCTTTTTTAACTTGACTGGGAGCTCTTAAGGGGAGAAATGGTGTTCTTCACTTTCAATCGTTAATGGCTATCAAAATTTTAAGACATAGTAATTGTCAATAAACATTTGAATTATCTTGAATTTTCCAGGCTTATATTATGATAAATGCTAATAGTATTCACTTTCTTGTGGTGAGCAGTGAATTAAGAAAATTACTTGTTGCAGAGTTCCTAATGAGAAAAGACATCCATGGATTCTACTCAATATGTACCTTCAGGAAAATTTGTTATAAAAATCTAAGTGTTCCCCAGCTAATACTATGATCTAAATGCCTGCAGAATCAAATGCAATATGGTATGCAATTTTAAAAATATGAGTCATTAAACAAAAAAGTATTCCAATATTTTGATTTTTTTGTGCAGTCTTTACAGACAATGTTGGAGTAGAAAAATAGTGTTCTATTTTTTTTTTAATGAGAAGTGCTAGGAGATGCTCTACAGAATGACATTTCCAGTGAGATTTGAGAAGCATCTTATCTTTGCAATGTGTGTTTTATTCATTGACTCAAAGTATCATTCCTAGGGCGTATAGGTGAATATGACAATGATAATGTATTTGATGGCATAGAATTGCTGCCCTCAGTTGAAAATGGTGCTTATGGTGTGATTAGATGCAGATATAAATATGTTTGAAAAAATCTTTGTGTGATAGCATTTTCAACTCAAACAGATGTTGCAGCCTTTTTTTTTTTTTTTGATGGATCAGTGACTGCTCATAAATACCAAAACATACATTATGTTAACATATCACATTGTATTCATACATACAATTTGTTCTGAGAGCCTGCAAGCAGAGTAGACCAGAGTGAAAGCATGAGAGGTTTTATTCCTAATATAACAGTTAGCTGTTGCTGCCTAGCAAACCATCTTAGAACTCTGTGGCTTAAAACAAATGTTTATTTAATTCATGATTCAATGGATCAGCTAGGTCGTTCTTCTGGTGTGGGCCAGCTGGACTCGTCTCACTCATACACCTATTATCAGCTGCTATATCGGCAGGGGTGGCTCACTTATGATGGCATTGGCTGGAAAGATGGGGACATCTCTCTTGGTAGTCTCATCCCCTAGCAGGCTGGCTTGGGATTGTTTGCACGGAGGTCTCGTGGAGATTGCAGGGTTCCAAGAGTGCGAGTCCAAGTGTACAAGGCCTGTCTCTTGAGCCCTAAGGCTGGAATGCACACTGTAGCTTCTGCCACATTCCACTGGTCAAAATCTATGACAGTCAGCCAAGATTCAAGGAGCAGAAAAATACAGTTCTCCCTTTGAGAGAGGGAGAGGCTGTAGCCATTTTTACAGTTTTCCACAGATAATATTGTAATTCTCAAACCAGCCTCCTCAAGAAGTGGTGTCTTTTAATGATAACCTCAACCACAGCCACAAAATAACAATAACAGCTAACATGTAGGGAGGACTCCTTTTGTGCCTGACACTGCATTAATGCTTTTTATGGATTAGCTCAATTAACTTTCACAGTAACAATGTAAGGCGGATATTATTTTTCCCCCCGCTTTATGGATAAGGAGACTGCCTCATAGAGGGCTTAACTACTTTACAAGGTAGTAAAAAATCTTTAAAGATTACCATGGTCAAATAAATGTGGGAAATGTAAGACAAACAATAAGAGTGTCTGTCTATCTATATATCCATCCATTCTGTGAGAATTCTCCAAGTTTTAAATGTAGCAATGTACTTGTGAATCTTACAGAAGGGAAGGAAAAAAGCCACGTTTTGCAAACATGGAACCTAGAAACTCTTACGGAATATCTATTAACATCTTACATGACAGTGGTATTCTGTGGAATCCTGTTTGGAACATGCTCTAATATTGTTTTTAGGCTTTGAACTGGGCTCCAAATCGCCCTGATTTTATAGCACATGCACCTTTGACACTGAGAATATAAAGGTGCATGCGATACCTTGGGTTTTTTCTCTGAGTTTGCTTATCTGTACAAAAAAATTGACTCTACATATATGTAAACATTAAGTCAGTTATATCTCTGAATCACCTTAAAGGTTTTGAGCCAAATTTATTTACATTGCAATGTTCTCTTCTCTTCTTCCTCCTTCTCTTCCTCCTCCTTTTCCTCCTTCTTCCCTCCTCTTCTTTTTGTATCAGCATCCCTCTGAGCAGTAACACAGTGTTAACTGTGCTGACAGTTGGCAAACAGTACCATAGCATGGCAATAAGATACTGAGTGAAAATTACACCTGTGTCAAATTGCTTCTGAATCATTTACCTCAAGACAGTCAAATTAGAAAGACCACCTCTGAGCCATACAGATGAGGCAGTAGCTTGGGGAAAGTTATCTTTAGCTTGTTAGTAGTTAGTATCTATTATTTAATGTTGCAATTATTGGAGTAATGGCCTTAGGGAGGGGGGTTTCTGGAATCAAGATTAGGCTATTTATGGGAATTTAAATATCTAGGCAGAGGAGGTAAGATCAAAGCTACATTTTAAAAAGTGTGTATATTTGTTTGTATGTGTGTGCATACATACAAATATACACATGCATACAGTTGACCCTTGAACAATGCAGGGATCGGGCACCAAACCCTGCACAGTCAAAACTCCACATGTAACTTTTGACTCCCCCAAAACTTAACTACTAATAGCCTACTGTTGACTGGAAGCCTTACTGATAAAATATATAAGTAGTTTATTAACATATTCAGTTCTTAAAATTGTCAGGAAACAAACTCCAAGTTATTGATACAACTTGATATGTGGTACTTCATTTTATCTCTGTTAATAATTAGCCATATAATAAAGAATACATATTACAATTGAATCAATAATAGAATCAATGCCTAGTTTAGCTAGTTTGTTGTTGTGCATGAATATTTTGAATTCTACTTGTTCTTCAGACAAATCATTTTCTTTTTTAACTTGAGTGGGAGCTCTTTAAGGTAAGAAATGGTATTCTTCACTTTCAATCATTAATGGCTATCAAAATTTTATTTTATAAGTTATATGTATCGTATACTGTATTCTTATAATCAGGTAAGCCAGAGAAAAGGGAATGATTAAGAAAATCATAAGGGGCCGGGCGTGGTGGCTCACGCCTGTAATCCTAGCTCTCTGGGAGGCCGAGGTGGGCGGATCGTTTGAGCTCAGGAGTTCGAAACCAGCCTGAGCAAGAGCGAGACCCCATCTCTACTAAAAAATAGAGAGAAATTAATTGGCCAACTAAAATATAGAAAAAATTAGCCGGGCATGGTGGCGCATGCCTGTAATCCCAGCTACTTGGGAGGCTGAGGCAGAAGGATCGCCTGAGCCCAGGAGTTTGAGGTTGCTGTGAGCGAGGCTGATGCCACGGCACTCTAGCCGGGGCAACAGAGTGAGACTCTGTCTCAAAAAGAAAAAAAAAAAGAAAATCATAAGGAAGAGAAAATATATTTATATTACTGCACTGTATTTATCGATACCGTTAAGTTTACTTCATTTGTTTATAAGATGAATCATCTGTCTGAAATAGTGGCTGCAGACCTCATTCCATGATACATGTCAGACAATTCTACTTTTCCTTATAATGTCATGACTTCTCTGCTTTGTGGGAGCACTTCCAGCTTCACTAGTGACAATTTGTGTAGGTCCCATGGTGTTATTCAAGGTTTATGGTATTGCACTAAATACTGTGAAAGATACATAAGAATCACAAGAGATCACTCTTCAGTGTGATGCTCAATTTACTGGAGAGACAAACTGCTCACATGGAAATGATTAGCATCACATGGTGTTTTAAGCAGGTACTTGGAATACATGAGCTCACCGCAATAATAGGAGTTGGCTACAAAATTATGATGATAGTACATTTTGAACTATAGTTAATTTTATGCAGTTATGATTGAATATTGCATCTTTTTTGTTTACATTTCTCTCAAGTGTGAATGGTACCACATACAGTCTGTAAGTGTGTGCATAAGCTTTGATAAATTTTAGTTTTTTTATAATGGATTTGTGTGTACTTTGTGGTAGTAAGTGATAAAATAGACTAATAGCTACATATTTCATACATTCAGGATGTAACTTTTCCTTAATCTTTTGATATTTCTAGGCCACTCAGTTTGCCTGCAAGTTTTTTCAAATAGTCACAGATCCTCAAAAATTTTATTGGAAAAAAATTCACACAGTTCAAATCCATGTTACTCAAGGGTTAACTGTATATATAATTTTCCTTAGAGACACAGCACACTCGTTCAATCTGTGTACTCACTGACCTTCCCAGGAGTTTGTAAAAGAAAAGAAAAACCTACTGTTAACTAAGTAAATCTCACTATTTTATTTAATCCTCAAAACAACACAATGAATAGATATTTTTATCCTCATTTTTATAGATAAAGACTAGGAGACTGAAAGAGGCAAAATAAATTGGTCATAGTTACACAGGGAGTAAGTGGGAGATTTAAAAAGCCTGGTCACATGACCAGAAGGAACTCTCACAAAACTCTGAAAGCTAAGAAATCTGCTGGGAGATAACCCAAACTGAGCCTAACCCTAAGAGGAAAAGTTTAAACCTTTCATTTCACAGGAAAACATTGATCTCTTGGTATTTCAGCCTGGTGGTGAGATGGAATTAGAAATTTGGATTTTGAATAAAATTTGAGCCTAGGAGCAGGAGTGGCTGGGTGCATATGGCCAGCCCAGGTGGATTCTTGTGACCCCTCCATAAGTAATTAGAAGCAACTTGAGGGCACATTGCACCTGGTTCCCTAAATTATCATGAGTGAGGAACATTCACAATTGTGTCCATGGTTAGCGTACCCTGCTGTTAAATACTGATAAAAACACATACATGTGTGTGTCTACATCATTCCTCTTTTTTACTACTAAACCTACCATTGTGATTATTATTTTTAACTTTTCATGTATTCTATGTAAGCTCAGAGACATGTACCACATTCATCTCGCTGCTCCTGTTTAGTACATAATTGGCATTCAATACATGTTCATGAATGAATGTATGAATTAATAAAGTAGACACAATGGTATCTATACGTATGTAATATATATTATATATATATGAACATCCACTGACAAAAGATGTATATGAGGACAATTTCTGAGCATTTGCTCATAAAATTAGATTTTTGAAGACTTTTTTCTTTATGTCAGACTCAGATAATCCCTTAATATTGAAAGGATAGAAAATTCTGTTTCTCAGGATGGTGGAGTCTTATCAGAATATAATGTAAGGACAACACCCTCTCCACCCGACATCAGCAGCTTTTCTTAGAGACTTGAGAGGAGATATTCCTTTTTCATGATTCCAAGGGAGGGAGATAAACACGAGGACCTGATGAGCTGAAGGACCTAATGAAGGGATGCTGAGTTTGCTTCCTGAAGAGCCAGAGTTTATTAATTTAGACTGATCACCTCCCTGGTTGTATAATTATACACATCCTCCTAAATTCTTCCTTGTTTCCAAAATGTTCATCTTTCTTATACAGATCTAGAGCTTATAGTTCTGCTTTTTAAACATTGGCAAAATGAGGAAAGAAACATGTCCATTCATTTACATTTATTCTGCATTTCTATAAACAAGTCTGAAGTCTTAGATCATTGATTAGAACACCAGAACCATGGCCCAGTTAAAGGCTGATAACAAGTGCTGTAATAACATCTCTCTAGGAGGTCATTGTGATTCTTCAGGAAGTATAGACAATAGAAACCAAGTAACCAGCTGGGAGATGAACCGAATAATTAGGTCTCAGGTCTACAAAGCAACATGTTAGGAAATAGGAGCTAATCTTTAGGGAAACCATGAATAATGATACCAATAAAATAATTTATATTTGAATATGTTTAAAGCTAATTAATGTAGGAATAACACCTGCTTACCTTCCCACATAATAGAAGAGACCAAGTTTTACTTCCTAAGAGGGTAAATGTTAGCGAAAACTCCTCCCAACCATAGCAGGGTAGTTAATTGATTTGGTAAGAGCCCAAGTTCCACTGGACCACATGCTTACCAGGTAGTAGGGCCATAACAACTAACAACCAGGAGGATACTTCTGTCACTTTCTGTTTTGCCAATACCTGGGTTTACGGAACAGGTAAAATGACTAGTTTTAAATGCACCCCAAATCATTCTTAAACCAAGGGTGGGTGGCCGGGTTACAAGGTCTAGGATTAGGAAAGGCATGAGCACAGCTATTGAGCTCTCAGCCACCCTTTTCCATTTGCATTTGTTGTTTCTATTAATGACTTGAAAGGACCCTGGTGAAGACAGTGCCACCATGTCGCACAACTCCAGGCAGCACAATTCATAGCTGAGACCATGCGAATGACATGGGGGTACACCCTGCATGGTCATACATGGGAGCCTTGGTTGAGGAGGGGTGACAATTTTTACCTCCAATGCTTCTAAAATATACCTACTGACAACAAAAATCATCACTAAATTTATTCACATCTCGCCAAGTGTCAGATTCTGTTATACACTATACATCCCTTATCTCATTTAGTTCATTCAACTTTAGAAGTTAGTATACATTATTTAGGCTTAATATATGGAGAAACTGAGGCTTAGGTTCATATATTGGCCAAGGTTACACCATTTGTAAGTGACAGATGACCCATGATTTAAACCTAGGCCACCCATGGATGGCCAAAATCAGTGTTCTTCTTCATTAAACTCTTTCCCACTTACAAAATACTTTCATATAAATTATCTCATCTAACCCTTATAACAGTTCCGCTGGATCAAAAGGATCAGTGGTTTATAGACAAGAAAGGTGAAAGTCAGATATTTGGTAATTACCCACAATGTTATACAGCTACAGGTTTTTTAGTCAGAATCTAAAATCTTTTTTCAAAAAGTTAAAGTTTAATGTTTCTTCTAGTTTATATATTTTTTTCTTTATGACAATAGGTGGAATACACAAACTTTATTTTTTATCAGCACACAATGTTTCAAATCCAGCCTCTGCTACTAAATATGTAGTTTTTAGCAAATTTCTTAAGGTCTCTGAGCCTTTGCTTGTTCATCTCTAAAATAAGGATATCAACACTAGGTGCCTCATAAAGCTATTGCAAAGTTTACGTTAAAATGCACATAAACATGACTAGCCTAGTGGCCAGCATCTTGGAGGGACTCAATGCATAATCTCTTGCTTTCCTTCTACCCATCCTTTTCAATGCAAATGGGGTAGTTTCAGGACAAATAAAATAATGCTCCACTTATATAACCAAATAAAAGGTGCACTATCTTAACAGCTGGCACCAAAATTCATCTTAGGAAGGGAACTTTATTTGTCAAAATACCTTCATAAGCCATTGTGGAAGATGTAACTCTGAGAGCATAGGTGTCAGCAGGCGACCCAGCTATAAAAAGAGAAGGTTATATTGTCTGGACAAGAAAATTATAGGAATTTATGTTTTGCTCCCAAAAAGGAAGGAGAGAAGGATGGAGAAGGTGGGGAGGAGAGAGAAGAGCCAGAGAGGTAGGGTGAGGTGAGGACACATGAGCTGAACAGCCTGGCAAAATTCTTCCATAGAAAGTTATAAAAGGACATTTTCAAAATGGGAAACTTATTGTTCAATTTAAAACTGTTTACATTAATTTGATTTAAACTCTACCCCCAAAATCAAATTTCAGTGAAGTCTACCACACTTATGAATACTGAATAGAAATGTTTTATGTCCTATTCGAATTAGCATGAGGAAAAAAACAAATATGTAGTTGGAAGTAGAAGAGATCTCAAGAACGTGAGCTACTCTAGCATTCTCAGAAATCTTGGCATCTTGAGGGTCCAAGAGAATTTTGGGGGGATCTCAAGAGACAGGAAGTCCCAGCTGACATGTGGATTATGTACTTAGCTGAAAGTCTACTTAAATTCAGTGGACCAAGAGATGGTTTCAATTTCCACATGATTTAGATGCATTTGAACGGGACCAACTGACGACATTGAAATGCTTAAGGATGAAGGTGATCAAGGAGTTTAGGCATATCTGAAACTTAACCATTGGCATTGCCACAGAAGGAGGTAAGAAGTCCCCTCCATTAGATGATATTAGCTTTAAACCATCTATGGGTTGTTGGCAACCGAGTATAAAACACAGCCAGGCAGGTGACCTGACTCGCTGTGATATTAATATAACTCATTCATATTACACACGTTGTCAAAGACAAAGCCATATATACAAATACAAGCACACATACTTGATTGTTTTTAAATAATGACAGCAATATAGAAAGCACAACTATTAGTTTAGTAACGGATCACAGAAAAGAGGATGCTGGAGGCTTTCAAGGAAGAAGAAACATTATTACAACTTTGTCCTCAGGATCCAGCTTTTCATTAAATATCAGTCTGAAATAAATATCAGTCTGAAATAAATCAATTTCATCATATTCTTCTCTTTTGCCCCTGGAATGGTTTTTACAAGATCCATAATAATCTCATAACATTTGGTATTTTTACCAGCTCTATTGCAAACAGGTGTTTATCCTCCTTGCAAAATACTGCTTTAACAAAGGTGCAGATTTAAGAGTTTAATGTGATTTTATGTTTTCCTATTATAAGCGAAGGATCATCCAATTACACACCTCGTCTTTCAATCTTCCCTGGGTACAGATGGGGAATATTTCATTCACTGGTGGTTTGGTCCAGGCAACTGAGACCCATCCCCTTTCATGTGTTAATTCTGACTGATACTACATTAAATGGCTCAGGGGCCCTGGTTGCTATGACCACTAATGCTTTGTGTTGCTAAAACCCACATTTAACTTCAATTCTGATGCCTTCACCTTACAGTTATTCCCTAGCAAGCTTCCCTTTATGTATGGGATTTCAGAAGCTTAGGTGCCTGGTAAGAACCAGCAGAAGCACATGACCACACATACATCTATAAAAGTTAGCAAAGTCAGTGTTTAGGCATTGTCCACCTGAATGTATTGCTGCGTCTCAAAGGTCTTATTCTGGGTTTTTGAATCAGAATTATTATTTTGATGTTAAGCTTGTTTCTTCATAGTGGACTTTTGCCAAATGGTGTGGTTTGAAATCTAATCCGTTAGGTGGACATTCTAGTGGACACACCTGTAATTCTAAGTGAGAGACTCAAGAAGATTTGGCATTTTGTGCTTTACCCACTCCTTCCCCAAAGTCTCAAAAGCCTAGATTAAACCATAATGTTTGTCATGATAACAAAATACAAACCAAGAAATAATTTTGAAATGTAAACTATATCACCATTTCTTTAATAAAGAACAACTGACATGGCGAGGGAAAGGCATAAATGGAAGCTCCCTATTTTGGAAGGGGTAAGGATGGAGAACACGATTCCAAAATACAGTACACAAATCCAAAGGAGCGTCTACTGCCATCTGCTGGTGACATGCAGAAGTCACCCTCTTACAGGGACTCCTTGCTTTAATTGTACTGTGAAAATTCTTATGATAATTCTGCTGGTTAAATGAGACAATGCTTAAATTTACCCCTATTGTTTGCACTTACCTCTCTTTTCTTTTGATGTTCAGTTTCCTCTATTCTTCCTATTTCCCTTTCCGTTTCTAAATCTTTTTCTGCTGCTCTGGACCCATGAGATTTTAAAGCTTCCCAATTGACTTGCTGACCAACTAGATAGAGCTCTTTTTTTTAAGCTGTAGGTCTTTGGCTTGAAGGTCTTGACTAAAAATGTTTCCACTTCTTTTAACTCTAGATTTCTGTCTTTAAAAGCTTCTGACTGAGTAATTCTGGTTTCTAGAGGATGCCACATGTTAAACAGCCAGTAAATTGTATTTCTACTGGTATCTTTGACTAATGACCTCATATCTTAACAGGTTTGGGTACAGCTGGACCCAGAAGTAGCTGCCAAAAATGAGGGCTAGGAATTTGAGGGCATTCTTGGAATCTCCAAAGTTTGGCATTTTAGTAAAAATACTATTATTGTTGTTATTATTGCCAGTTTTAAATTTTGCCCAGGAAAGACCTTAAAATACAGTTAAACAAAATTAATTAGAGATAACACATATTATCATCATTTCATAAGAGAAAAGGATTTTTAACAAGCAAAGAAAGTAAAACATATATTCTCAAAAAAAGAAACTTAATTAAAATATAACACATTAGACGTAGTTTACAAAAAGTCACTAAATTTTTAAAATTTTCTTAAGACAGCAGGAGCTAGTGAAAACGTCGCCACTGACCCACTTCTAAGAACAAAAGGAGAAGTAACAGATGTTTGGGATGGAGATAGAGAGGTCTAAGGCAGGGAGGGGATCCAAACCAGCATATAGATAGGAAACTGCTCATGAAAGGGCACTGAGTCAGAGGATGGTGGATGGTACATAGGCAGCAACGGAAAGAGAGGGTGGGTGGGCAACTGTAAAGATAAAACAGCAGAGTGGGAAGCACCATGGTTGGTACAGAGGAGGCAACGTACAAATAGTTGATAAATTTAAAAAACATAGAAAGTCATAGGATTTAGATTTATTTCACAATATAATTTGAAAAAAAGGGCATATTTTGCTTTAGAAAATTAAGCAAAAACTGTTGAGGCCAGGCACAGTGGCTTACACCTGTAGTCCCAGAACTTTGGGAGGCCGAAGTAGGAGGATTGCTTGAGGCCAGGAGTTCAGGACCAGGCTGGGCAATACAGCAAGACCCTGTCTCTTAAAAAAAAAAAAAAATATTGAGGCCCTCTTGAAAAGGATCCGCCTATACCATACAGAGGTACATTCAAACTGACCATTTGTCAGTATCCATAGTCTTTTTAAGGCTTTATGAATAAAAGTGGCGATCTGTAAATATTTATATGATACTTTTTTTTCTTTCCATACCACTTTTGATTGTATCAGTATGTGATGAAAATACCAAATCAGGTATTATTATGGATAACCTTCATGAGTGCTTTGAATTAACTATATGGATGAGCTAATTAATTTTAAAGAATGCTGTCATGAAGTGTTTCAACTGAAAATGCCTATGCTCAACAGCATTGGCTTGGACACAAGGAATAAAATTGGGCAAATTACTTTTCTTATATTAGTATAAATTAATGTTGCAAAATGAAGCCACTTTATATTAAGGAGGACCTCAGAGCTTAAAAAAATCACTAAAGAAAACTAATTTTGGTTGCAGATAAATTTATTTTCATACATAAACTTGTATGGCTGGTAAAACTTTTATTTTTTTTACATTAGAAAAGAAGTAAACAATTTTAGCACTACCAGCACAATTATAATCTTATTAAACATAAAAGAAAAATATTAATATCATAAATTATAAGAAAACATGTTTCTTTATAGCTTTTTATTATTTTATCTAAGATCTAAGATTTGAATAGACTTTCTTTTTAAAAGATGTTTTTGCTTCAATCTTAGCTCTAGGTCTCTTATGTAATTTACATCAAACACACTTTCAATTATCTTTATCTTATCAACTAAAGAAATTTGGTGAATCTAAGGAAAGAAGAAAAATGGAAGCCAACCAAAATTTCAAATTAATCCATTCTGAGTGTTCTCTTTGAACCTTTAATGTATGTTTTTCATTTTGAGAAATAAGCAAACCCTAAATCCTATTGAATGGCAGCTTATAAGAATTTTCCATTTGTAAATTGGATTAGGACTGAGAACCAGCATGATCTATGAAAGTGGTTTGAGAAGAAAAATAATATGGTTATCCTAGTAGAAAGCTTGTTGAGTTAGTAGAAAATCACTCAATATTTTAGAAATTGATTGAAAATGATTGAATTTAGTTTAGAGTATTTTTCTCTTCAATATATAGGATCATAAAAGGGAGGATTTATAATTCACCTCAGCTACCCTTCCTGATAGTATTTTTATCTTATATTTTATGTGTTTCACTTAAATTTTTCATAAAATCTTTTATTAGAAAATTGTTTTTCCTTTCCAATGATCAGTGTATATGTAATACTTTTAAAAATATAAACTTATTTCTATAAATTGAGGTTGACAAGTTAATTGTTATTTCAGGCAGGAGGGAAGACAGTATCTCCAGTACAACCAGTAATTCACTTTATTAATGTTTGTCTTCAAGGAGAACACAAGGAATACATCAGAAAAGCAGAACCACAAATTGTTCTCACTAAAGGTCTCAAGGCCCAGAAAAGAGAAAACTTGGTAGGAAAGTTGTCATCCCAGTTCAATTATTTCATCTTAAAAAATAATGATTTAGATGGATGGCCAAAACCTGGGTAGAACCCCAGATCAATCATGTTTATTTTCAAAGCCTAAGGGCATGCATTTCCAGAAAACTCAGCAGCTTTAAATAGTGCTTAAGAGTTTACATTTAATTATACTGGATCCAGGTAATCAGGGTCTGGGTTTGAGCTGTCTTAAACTGTGGGCTTGCTGCTTATGGTGCCTGAAGGCAAAGCTCCATGAAAATTCAACAGACTTAACAACCACTGAACACTGTTGGGCTGATAGTTTGATAATGTATCAGGCTGAGAACTTAAGCCTTTGGGTAAAGACAGGCCAGAATTCTGTGGGTGTTAGCAATGATCACCAGGAATCAGCAGGCAGAAACCCTAGTCTCCTGAAATTACACAGCAGGGAGGGTCTTCTCTGATCTGCTCCACTTGGTATTTATAGAGAATAGAAACATATGCCTTATGAAACTTCAATAAAGACAGTGCATGGGCTTAAGATATGTATGTTTTAAAGAAAGCAAAATAATGTAAGCTTTCCTTGATTCTCTGCAATGAAGTTGAACTTCATAATCTCTAATGATCTTTCCCTATAAAACCTTCACAGGATTCCAGGAAAATCTTGCTTCTTAACCTTAAGATTTTGTGGCACAATTAGGCACTGATCTCTAATCTTGGTGGTTCTTGGCCTTCGGTAGACACGGTGTTGCCTAATCTTAAAGAACATTTAATGCCACATAAAAATGAATGCCCATTTCTGGAAGGAATGTGCTAGCACTTGGCAGATGTTGTAGGTGTGCTTACTGTTTTCTCAACAGCAAACATTATTTAGTCCAGAGAGATTATTGGATGAAAATGTTTCAGGAAAGAAGAGTGTTCAGGAGCACCTCTGGACAAAGGATGTGTTTGAAATAAAACAAGATATAGGGTATTATTTGCAAATATTATACCTTATAACTGTGGTAGAGAGAAAAAGACTTCCTTTGAGGGGTTGGAATACAAAAGCAATTAGTCCCTACTTCAAGCACTTCCTTTATGTAATTAAATAAGAAGTAATGCTATAAATTAATGAGTTAGTAAAGGAGAATGGTCAATAGTAATAGGATAGTTGTACTTAATTGCAGGGAATATCATTTTTGTCTCATAGTTGAGGAAACTGAGCTTGAAGAGTTTGGGCAATATTGTACTTCCAAAGCTAAATATCAGGTAGATAATGTTAATATTAATAATATGCAGCAAGGATTTTTACAGTCTGTATTATGTAAAAGCAGAATTTTTCTGTGACCAACATAATCTGGGTGCTATTTAACATTTACTTCCCCACCAGAGGGACATCATGGAGATCCCATTTGAGACCTGGACACATAAAGATTCATGGCAGAACATGAAGAAAGATTTAAAATGGATACTGAGTCAAAGACAGAAATAGATATTTGGCATAAAGTATCTTACTAATTCTGTAAGAATGTTTGTTTTGTATTTAAGAAATAAATTAGCACTGTTTTAAAGACATGGAAATCATGGAACAATTGTTAAAAATTTTCAGAAATAAGTAGGTCAGCAACTGGTGTGGAATCATCAATTGGTGTTTAAGTGTATTAGGGTAAATGGAGGGCAAGAAGATGATGGTTATCAGGGAAGGGAGCAATGTATAATGTAGAATAGCACATGAGATGATTCTCGTTTGCCATCCTGTGTGCAGAGTGAGTCCCATCTGGGTCACCCACTGTCATGAATCAAGGATCAGGGCAGATTCCACAGCATCACATGGCATGGATTAGCAATACACTTTATAGGGCACAGTGAAACCTTAAAAGTCAGGTATCAGTAAGAGGAAAAGAAGGCATGGGGTGATGGTTAATTGTGTGTCAACTTGACTGGTCCACGGGGTGCCCAGATATTGGGCCAAATATCATTCTGGGTATGTTTGTGAGGATGATTCTGGATAAAATTAACATTTGAATCAGTAGTCTAAGTGAAGTAGATTGCCCTCCCTAATGTGGCTGGGCCTAATCCAATCAGGCCCATTTGAAGGCCTGAAATGGAACAAAATGTCTAAGTAAGAGGAAACTCTGATTGCTTGACTGCTTGAGCTAGATGTTGGTCTTTCCTGGCCTTCAGACTCAGACTGAAAGATTGGCTCATCTTGAGTCTCAAGGCTGCTGACTTTCAGACCAGGACTTACACTGTCATCTCTCTTGGTATTCAGGCTTTCAGAATTGGACTAGAACTATCCATTGGCTCCCCTAGGTCTCCAGCTTGCTGACTGTAGATCTTGGGACTTCTCAGCTTCCATAATTGCATGAGCGAATTCTTTATGATAATAAATCCTATTGGCTCTGTTTCTCTGGAGAACCTTGACTAATAACACATGGGTTCCCCAATCTTTCATTCTTCTAGAGGATTGCCACGGTCAAGTCACCATGGATTTGTATTCCATGTCAGAATCCTGCCTGCCATACCTCTCCCTAGCCCTGTGAGGCAAGTGTGAGGGCAACTTTGTCAGTGAAGGAAGAAATAGAGTGACAGGGAGCCAGCCAATCTGTATTGGCATAGGACCAGTACACAGAATTTTCTGAGATTCCAGCAGCCCAGCTCCTAGAGACCTTGTGGCCCATAGGAAGTTTCCATCTTCTGTGCTCTGGGGAGGGGGCCATAAGCAGCTGAGTATGGGTGCAGCCAGCCTCTCCTCTGGGAGAAAGGGACCTCTGGTCCCAGGCACCTTCTTTTCCAGGCAACACGGAGCATCATGGTCCTTTTTGTACCATCTTAATCCTTGCATCACACATTGTTGGACTAGATGCGATAGTCTGCTATGAATAACACCATGAAAATTGTAGTCTTACTGGAGAGTGCTGCATACAAGAAAAGATCAATATATAAAATAAAGATTAGTAAATAATAAGTTAAAAACACATTGAATATTTCCTCTAGGTGTGTAATACCATTCCCCCACATTTTATAGTTTATAGAAGATTTATGTTGAAAGTAGTTGCAAATAAAAACTAATTAGAATTCAAAGGCTTTAGAATACCAAAGAGACATTCTTAAACTCTGTATAATGGGAAATACATAGACTTTTCACCAAGTTATAAAATGAAGATAGGGTTATATTAGAAAGGGTAATTGACTATGCATGATTCTCTGGAGGGAAGAAAGCAGAGGCAAGATTAGTTGGGATGCTGTTACAGTGATCCATCATGTGATTAGGGCCCTGGAATGAGGTGGTGACAGGGTTAATAAAATGAAGGGATATTTCTGAAAGTTGCTTCAAAGAATGGGTCAATAATATGTGATGACTCATTGTAAATGGATGAAGTAAGAGAGGTCAAAGATAACTTCAAAATTGCAAAACTGGGCAACTAGAAAAAAAATATGGTTTCAGTTAGGGACATCTAATAGGGGTATCTATTGTGAGCCAAAAGTGATGAGTGACTTTATGGTGAGAGATGATATTCAAATAAAGCTAAATGCAGGGGCTTGATGACTATAGTGAAATATGGGACTGGTTAGCATTTGGCTAAGACTGAGTAGAAAATTAGGTAATTCCTATGGATTAAATTATGTCTCTTCAAAATTCATATGATGAAGTCTTAACTTCCAATGTGACTGTATTTGGAAATAGTACCTATAAGGAAATGAAAGATTAAATGAGGTCATAAGGGTGGGACCCTAATCCAATAGGTCTGTTGCCCTTATTATAAGAGAAAGTGATAACAGAGCTTGCTCTTTCACTTCCTCTGGGCCATTTGAGGACGCTGTAAGGAGGCAGCCATTCGCAAATCAGGAAGAGAGCCCTTACTAGTAACCAAATCAGCTGACACCTTGATCTTTGACTTTCAGCTTCCAGACTGTGAGAAATTAATTTCTGTTGTTTAAGCCACCTAGTCCGTGTAATTTTGTTATGGCAGCCAGAGTTGACTACCACAGTAATTATAATGTTTATAAAATAAAATAATTATGTTTTACTTTGCCCAATTATTGTACTTAAGGCACAAAGCAAGAAGATAAAACATCAATAAATCAAAAGTAATAATAATTAGAGCAAGGTTATCTAACAATGACTATCTCCAATAATGTATGAGGACACATGATATAAATATCTTGTAAAAGACATTGACAACTTCAGCTGGATTTTCCTTAGAAATTTTTAGTTTTAGGGCCAGGCAGGGTGGTTCAAACCTATAATCCTGCCACTTTAAGAGGCCAGGGATTGCTTGTGGCCTGGAGTTTGAGACCAACCTGGACAACATAGCAAGACCCTGTCTCTAAAAAAAATAATTTAAAAAATTTAGCTGTGTGTGGTAGCACATGCACCTATAGTCCCTGCTACTCAGCAGACAGGAGAATGTCTTGAGCCCAGGAGTTTGAGGTTGCAGTGAGCTATGATGACACCACTAATGACATTCTGTTGCCTAGGCAACAGAATGAGATCCTGTCTCAAAAAAATTAAAAAAAAATTTTAACTTTAGAATTACATAGAATGACAATATGTCCAAAGGCCACCTGTGTTTGCACATTTACAACAGAGAACAAGTTTATCAGAGTACAAATAGTGACTTAATGAAGCAAGAGGAGGATAAAACAACCAATTAGTGAATAATAACAAATTATAGTGAATGATAATTATTGAGCATTTGCTTTGTGTCATACATTTACTAAGCACCTTGCATGTATTCACTCAGTAGTCTTTGTACAACCCTATTAGGGAGATACTATTATTAATCCCATTTTTGAGATGAGGAACTGACACTCAGTGAGAATCAGTAACTTGTTCACAATCACACAACCATAAAGGAAATGAGTTGTCATGCATAAGAAGGAACAGAGGTGATTCATAAATCCCAAAAGGAGTTAATCTTATAGGGGAAAAAACTGCAAAATTTTTATGAACACTTTTTGAAAAGTTTCACTGAACAGATAGAAAAAAGAGAGACTTGAGGCACAACATGGTCTAACACTCTAGGCAATGAAAAAGTACCTCTCAAAGCTGCTCTGGTGGGTCCTCCAAGCTCATAATGAATATTCCCAGCAAGAGAGTCTTTCTTACTTTCCAAAGGAGCTCTTCCAAGGTGGCGGAGTGCCCAGTATTATAGAATTCCTCAGTATATTGAGCACAGATGCTATCTATAACTGATCTGTTTGTTTTCCTATTTTAAAGCTAATGTTTATTGAGCACTTGCTGGTTTTCCCTCTATATAACTGAGCATTTACAGCATTTTCTTATCGATCACACCAGTGAGTATTACCACGCTCATTTTACAGATGGGGAATGTGAGGCTGAGAAAGTTTAGACAACATAACCGAGGCAGTTTATAACTCAAAGTATATGGATTAGTGACACTCAGTAGGAATATTCAATAGCCGGTCAGCTACCCTTAGGCTCCAACCTCAACCTACATGCCTGGAACAGCAGAGAGAAGCATCTTCCTATTTTCACATAAAAGCCCTAAAAGATTGTATTTTTTTAAAAGAAAGATTGTATTTATTTTAAAAATCTATTTCTATTATCTTAAAACTTCTGCTTCTCAAGGCTAGATATTTTTGGTTCCCTCAGTTACTTTTTGCAAGGCACAGTTTTCAGATCCCATTTCATCCTAATTGTTCTCTCTTGCATTCTCTAGTAAAACTACACTATTAGCTAACATTGGAAATAATATTCCAGATGTTATATTACATTGGACCATTATCCCCTGTGATTCAAATAGTTTAATTTTGACAATTATTACTTAAGATGATTGTCAAAAATAAACTTTTTATATTAGAGAAGCAATATGTGCTCATTATGTAATATTGTTAGAATGCAAAAAGGAATAATATAAATTATGTATTCTATTGATGAGTCAATCATTTTCGTATTAATATCTCTTGATTTATTTTCTATGAGTATTTATTTTTATAATATCTGCATTTATATTGCATTGATTTTTGTGAGTCCTGCTTTTCTTCCTTGGCATTGATAGCATTAACATTTTATAGATATTCATGATTTTAATGACTATATGATGTTGCATTGATTGCCATCTTCACTTTACTGGTCTGTTAGTATTCATCTTTATAGAACAGCACTAAGTGAATTGTAAGTGCTTTGGTAATTAGTATCTTTGTAAATATTTTATTGTCTTTTTTTCCTCATATTTTAAATTACTTTTTAAGTAAAAATGTCCAGAAGTGATATTTCTGGCTTGAAAAGTATTTGAAAAGTATACAGTCTTTTTTTTTTT
>VBSM01003157.1:35945219-36024340 GCA_008086735.1 Cheirogaleus medius
AAATGGGACCTGATCAAATTTAAAAACTTCTGCACAGCCAAAGAAACTGTCAAGCGAGCAAACAGACCACTCACAGATGGGAGAAAATTTTCGCAAGCTACACATTCGACAAAGGGCTGATAATTAGAATCTATTTAGAACTCAGGAAAAGCAGCAAGGAAAAATCAAACAACCCTATCAAAAAGTGGGCAAAGGACATGAACAGAAATTTTTCAAAAGAAGACAGAATAATGGCCAAGAAACATATGAAAAAATGCTCAACATCTCTAATCATCAGGGAAATGCAAATCAAAACTACAATGAGATATCACTTATCTCCAGTAAGAATGGCCTTTATTAACAAGTCCCCAAACAATAAATGTTGGCATGGATGCGGAGAGATAGGAACACTCCTACACTGCTGGTGGGACTGCAAACTAGTTCAGCCTCTGTGGAAAGCAATATGGAGATGCCTTAAAACGATACAAGTAGATCTACCATTTGATCCAGCAATCCCATTACTGGGCATCTACCCAAAAGAAGTTGACATTTGAGTGAAGATCTGCAGGAAAAACAGTGCAAGCCATAAAGATTGCAGGAGGGAGGATGCTCTAGGCAGAGACAACAGCAAGTGCAAAGTCCCCAAGGTGGAGGTTTGCTTGCTCTGCTTGGGAAGGATCAAATAGACCAAAATGGAGGGAGGTAAGAGAGGAAAAGAGGAAGAAGAGGTAAAGCTAAAATGGGAACCCAAATTGTGTAAAGTCTTATTGACCATTTTAAGATCTTTTGTTCTCTTATTAAGGAACATTGGTTGACTTACTATTTGATAAGTTCCCTCTGGCTGCTGAGGTGAGAATAGTCTGGGTGCAAGAGCAGAAGCAGCAGACCTGTTAGGAGGCTATTGAATGATATCCCACAGTCAGACTTATCCCTTCTAATTGACTGGTACCTGTTACTATGCTATTGGTAGCCTGGTCTTCTACTTGAATTATTCATGCATTTGCAACTATAATAGAATTGTTGAAAAGTACAAAATGCTGTAGTTGTTCTGGATTGAAGTTATATAACTTTAACTGTTAAAGTATATACCTCTGTTGGGACCCAAGTAGTCTGTTTCTTCTACCTTTATAGTCCAGGACAATCTGATTCAATTAAACAAAGCTGTATTGAGCACCTGTTTTGTGTCAGGCACTGTTCCAGTTACTTGGGATATATGAGTGAGAAAAAGAGACTAACATCTCTGCCCTCATGGAGTTACATTTTAGAAAGTAGAGAAAAGACAAAAATAATACAGAAATACTGGATACAATAAATAATTGATAGAGTTTATTAGAGGAGTGTGAATATAATAAAAAAAGAAAATATAGAACAAATTAAGGGGATAGGATGAGTCTTAGTGATAATAGGATATTCTGATTAGGTTTTAATAGGAAAGTGAGATTTAAGCAAAGATTAGGAAGTTATCCATGGGGATTTCTGAGAGAATATTCCAGGCAGAGGAAACAGGCAGTGGCAAGGAACACACAGTGCAAAAGCCCCAAGGCAGAGGCATGAGTGTCATAGTCAAAGCATAACAAGGTAGTCAGTATGTCTTGAGCAGAATGAGCAGTGGGGAATTAGCAGGACCTGAGGTATGAGTGGAAGTGATAACCAGGTCATGTAATTGCTTGTAGGCAATTGTAAGGACTTTGGATTTTGCTTTGTATGAAATGAAAAGCCAAAGGAGGAGAAACATGACCTGACTTAAGCATCATTCTGGCTGCTGTGTTGTACCGGAATATGGGATGGCAGGCATGAGGGCAGGGAAGCCTGTTAAGAAGCTGTTCCAACAGTGCTGTTTAAGAGGATGAGGCTCAAGTGGAGTGGTGGCAGTAGAGGTGGGGAGAAGTGGTTGCACTCTGGTTGTATTTTGAAGCTAGATCCAACAGGATTGGTTGATAGATTGGATGTGGAGTCTGAGACAAAGAGAGAGATCTATTATCACAACAAAGTTTTAAGGCCTGAGAAACTACAGAGATGGAACTGCTGTCATCCAAGATGGGGAAGATTATACCTGAAGATGATTTATTGAAATATCAGTAGTTTTGCTTTGGACAGGACAAATTTGGACATCTAAGTGGGGATGTGGCCTACGCAGCTAATATACAAGTCTGGAGTTAGGAAGTAGGATTTGGACTGAATATATCAATTAGAGAGTCATTCTAATGTGATAGGATTATGTCTTATGGTGGTATATATAGCCATTAGACAACGTGAGGTCTCCAAAGAAATGTCTGAAGATAGAACAAAAAAGGCCAATAACTGAGCCCTGCATACTCCCAAATGAAGTGATTTGAAAAAAAAACAAAAACAAAAAAAACCCAAAACTCAGATATCTCCAAAAGGTACTTGGCAGATTCTCCTGCTATGTCAGTGAAGATCTGTTATTGAAATAGATTAAACTCATTTTAGATTGGTGGGTTCTTTACCTTTATAGCATGATCCTTTTGGGATGTACTGAAAGCATAGACTTCACCCCCACCAAATAAACAAACAAACAAAAAAAGGAATAGGTTTCCCTTTACATGACAACTGCAGTCACTTGGTAGAGACTGGGATGGTATAGTGTGGCAGATGTGGAGGTTGGATGTGGGTTTCACAGGGGAAGGGGCCCCTTGATGGATTCTGAGGCCTTCCACAGTAGCAGAATGGGCTCATGGTGGTGTCTTAGGTTTGTTTACCTCAGTCTGTATGAATGTCACAAATAAAAGCTCTATTTGGGGGACTGTTACTTTAGGGGGGTGTCAAACTCTCCTTTAAAAATTATAGAGGATTACGAAGATTACCCAAAAAATCTGTATACCTCAAAATTTATGCATACAATTTAAGTTAGACTTCTAGGAGTCATCCATGGACTTGTTTAGGAATCCTTGCTCTACTAACTAAAAAGCAGTCTTAATTAGCTTAACAATTTTTTTTCAAAACTTTGTCAGCTTCAATATTAATTTTAAGTTTGGTATATTTTGTCTACTATTTAGCATGAGTAGTAAACAAACATGAGATAGTTATTCTGCTTTTATCACTGTTATAATCACTTCATGGAGAAACTTGCCAAGAATAATTAAAAGTAATTTGCAACTTCATTGCCCTTTTATTGGCCATTGACTTTGCAAACACAAACCAGCTATGGGCCAAGTGGCACATGTTTCATATAGTTTGCCAGTTTCGGGTACACTTCTAAAAACTTTTCGTGCTAATTGAATTGGTCCCCTGGCAGACAGATAACAATTCCAAATACTACTAAATTTATTTTCCTAAAATTTTAAATGTATATATTAAGGTTGTAAAACTACTCTTAGATTAGCCATATGCATAGCCCTCTGCCATAGCCAAATGAGAATAAATAGACTCTTGTTTAATACTAATATGATTTTGCCATCAAAAGCAAGGAGAGGTTTGGCTAGAGAGAGCATTCTGGCATCTAACTACTGCCAGAAAGTGTTCCTCAGTTTTCATTACACTAAAACAAAACTCATTGTCGCACGTCTTTCACATGCACCTAGTCCACATTAATTACCTCCATATAGAGAGTCCACCTGTCTGGGTATTTGGGACACATTTTCAGAACAAGTTCTTCCTGGTTATTGCACTGATAAGCCATGGTTCTCAAACCCAAAGATCCATTGGAAAGCTAATGAGGCTCTTTTAGAGCCTGGGAGGTTGATTTGTAGCCAGCTGTTTTGAAAATTCTAAACCCCAGATATTTCCGCCATATTCATGGAGGGATTCCAAACTCAAATGACTATTAGCGTGAGGCAATACAAGACCTGTGATAAACAGTGAATGCATGCCCTGCCCAGGGACTTTGAAGGTGTTTGTACCTCCCAGGCAGAACAAGCAGGTCAGGTCAGCCAACTTCCAGCATAGAACGCTCAGGGGCCAGGAGCTTGAGTGAATACAAGGCAGCTTCTGGAAAAAACTGATCTCTCACCTGGAGCTTACCACTGTGTGGGGGAGGGCGAGGCTCCCACACACTCAGGGACAATGTTTATATCTGGATATGAGCCCTCATGCCCTCCTCTCTTGATAGCATCTTCAATCAGTACCACAGAACACAAACTCTCTAGCCCTTTTCAGGAAGTGAAGTTTTTAAACAGTTTGAAATCCAATTTGCCTCATACCCCAACCAAAAAATATGATATTTAAGAAAGATTATAGTGACGGTTCTCAAAGTGTAGTCCCGGACCAGAAATATTAGCTTTGTTTGGCAGCTTGCCATAAGCCGTCCACTCTACATTTACTGAAGCATAAATTCTAGCGTGGGAGTTGGCAATCTGTGTTTTTGCAAGTATTCCGGGTGAGCCTAATACTCACTGCAGTTTGAGAACCACTGACCTCAGGCAATGTTCGTCACCTTATAGCGTGCCTAAGAATTGCATAGTTGGCTCGTCTGGGCTGTGACTGGACATCTTAATTTATAGCACTTATGACAAGCATCCAAGCTGATGTGTCCCTACTACACCAAAACGTTTGTGAAAATAGGTTTGGTATAATATTTATCTGACTTTACTTTACAAAATCATTTAATGCTTTGAATCAAACCTCATCAAAGTTGTTATCTGAGAAATTAGAAAAGACATATGTTCTCTATGTGACACCACCTTTTCTTTTATTGTATGCAGTCTTCACTGTGGTTAGATAAAATAATAATTTATAATCTCCAATGCATTCAATAGATTTTAGAGAGACAAAAGAATAAAAATTTATTGTTGGAAAAAATTGGTTTATACAATTGAATACTATGTATAATGTGTGTGCATGTATATATACATATTATATATTTATATAGTACATATAATGTATATGTATATTTGATATTCCTTTCTTGTTACCAGTATTAAAACATTTTTTCCTTTGTAGAATTCTATGAAGCTGAACACTTTGCATTAACTGTTTCTTAAATGTCTTATTTTAAATATTTTCGTGGGCAAATAGCTCTTTAAATACATTTTAATTGACAATTGATTCATTGACATCGATGACTGAATTTAGGTTAACATCCTATGAATATTTTATAATTAATAAAGTTAGAGTAGTAGGTTATTTAATACAACACTATGTATGGCTAGGGAAGACTGGCTGTTCCCATAAATTCTGAAAGAAATTTCTGAGAGAAACACAATTTATGTTACAGTCCTCTTTGTTTTCAAAACAAAAGAATAAATCAGTTTTAAAACACCACTGAGAATGCCATGCCATTTCAAAGTGATTTACCTTCCAGATTTTTCCCTGACTTTCAAACTTTTTATTTTTAATTTCAAAATGTGGATTTTAAATAGGGAAAATCTTGCCAATAAACATTTCTTTCACTTAGAGGTTAAAATAAACTGCTGATTTGATTGCATTGGGGACGTATAAAGTAATACCTTATGACTGAATATTTTTAGAAGGCAGATTTTGTTTTTATTTTTGTTATGACAGCATAAGATTCTGTTTCAGGTCTATAATTTTGACCCTGAAACTGAAATTACAGCTTCAAAGAGAATATTCACTTAACAAATTGAAATGGTTTCAGAGTAAATTCATTTAAAAATTAACACACACACACACACATACACACTGATTTTAATGTATATGTATATTTAAAATTGAGTTTTTAATGGATATGCTTCAAAAGTCATATTTATTGACTCAAATTAAACTTCTTTATGATATAATTTTTTACTGTTAAAAAATATGTATTTACTTAGGCATAATATTTAAGAGTTTTTCAAAGAGGATTCAGGTAGGTACCACGAGAAAAAGTAAAATTTATATTTCTTTGTTTTTTCAATTGTTTGTCAGTAACTTTTGGATGACCACTTTCTATTTGTCCTTATCTTTAAATTACATATAGAATTTTCATTCCTTTGAAGTTTCAGGTGATATTGTGTTTTGATACTGAGAATTTTTTCTTGGTTCACCAAGAATATTTTACTTTGACATTTATTATTGAAGAAATAATTTTAAAATATGGCTCTACTCTCTTGCCTTAGAAAGTGAGATATACTGAATATTTGTGAAACCCTTTCTGGTTACTAACGGATGTGTAGAGTTGTTCAAGATTATACTTGCATGTATTGGTCAGAAAAATAAAGTTCTATAATTGTATACAAGTCAGTGATGGCTATATCTTTCCCCTAGAAGATTTAGAAGAAAAGGTGAACTATTAATTTTTATGGTAAGAAATGGATTATTATTCTACCAACTATTTGTTTTAAACCTGCAAACTCAATAATTTAAGAAATATTTATTCAATTTTTACTATGAACCAGATCTTATTTGTAGCATAGGAATGAAGCATCAAACATGACCCCTAACCTAAAGGATCTTAATTAGGGAGTTGATTGTGTAAAAATAGTACATAGTAATTCAAATTATTTTGTTTTATATAATATTATTTTGTTTTATAAATGACAGATGAGCCAGGAAATTAGTAAATTACATAGGAGTTCAGAAAATGGAAAGATGAGCTGAAATAGTTCACCAAGACTGGGAGAAAGGGGAACTTGAGTAGAATTTGAAGAGAATCTTAGAAGATATGTCATATTTGGGGAAATGGGAAGAAGAGGCTAAGATAGTTGTGGGGAAAGAAAATAGCTTGAGTAAAGATGGGAATGAGCTTTATTTATTTAACAGAAGACAAGGTTACCTTGGGTAGATGGGGCATGTGGAAGAATCACAAGAAAAAAAAATATATTGACTACATAGAGTTAGGACACATTGTAGAGCTGCAAGGCAAAATAATTTGAAAATCCCCTTAACTGTGTTACAGTTCCTATAAAAACCTTTTATTTAGTAGGAAAAAATTTACATGTGATCCATTTATCCAATAAGATTTGAAAATGAAATGCCTTTGTTATTAACTGATACAAAACTTCTCTATTAAATGAGGTGCTGAAGTTTGTGCGTGTGTGTGTGTGTGTGTTTTCAAGCATGTTTGGTGGCATGTGAGTGATGGAGTCATTGTTTATCACAATAAAAGATTGCAGCTACCCATGTAATTAGGCATGAGGTTAGCAATGACTGCATCAGGTGAGCTTTGTCTCCCTTTGCTCCTGAGGACATCTTTTCTCCTGTACTAATCAGCAGTGACATGTTGAGTCATCCTGAGTGACAATTACAGACCTTTCATTAGAGGAAATGATTACACAACTAGGCAGATTGATGAGCAGATTGGTATTTCCTCAGAAACTGAGCTCCTCCCCACCAGCTCTCTTCTGACAACATTGCTGAATATTATCAAATATGTATTTAAGGAAATTCAGGCAGAGCTTCTTCATGTGGAAAAATACGTTGTGATTGCTTAGAAATTTATGCTGAGAGCAAAATTTAACATATCTCTCTGAATTGTATCATTATTCTCAGATTATTGTGCTTTTCAAGAGTATGTTGCCCTCTTCAGTTTGTGCAACAGTACCTGTGATGTTAAGGATCAGGTGTTGTATTTTGTTTACACATTGAAAATTATTTAAAACAGGTGGACAAAGTATTTTGTTGAAGACTGCCTGTTTAATTAAAAGCTGGACACTGGACTATCACTTCATTCCACACCCTGCTCTTGCAAATGCAGTTACCTTTAAACTAGGTACAGATCACCCCTTCCCACCACAGGCCCTAGCCTGATTGGCTCTAGCCCTGGAATAGGGGTTCGCAAACTTGATTGAGTGTCAGAATCACCTACAGGCTTGTTAAAACACAGAGCACTGGGCCCTGCACTCAGGGTTTCTTGTTAGGTGGCTCTCAAGAGGATCCTGATTATAACCATGTCTAAAAAGTTCTTAGATGGTGTACATGGTGATGCTGAAGCTGCTGGTCTGGAAAACAAGAACTACTGAATCCTGTCTAAAGGAATAATTTTTTATTGGTCGCATTTTCTTTCCCAGTTATTCATCTTCTGCACGTTCCCCAGCAGCTTTTCTGGTCTTATTGCTACACAATTCAACTCTCTGCAAATAATTTTGTATCTGAATAAATGTTTTGTCTGCTACTTCGCTTCAACTTTTCTAGCCATGGCTTCATGGTCTATCTCCATGAGGCAAATTAGGATGTCTTTAACTAGAGAAATGCTACCAATAGTGTTTTCTTACATTGATTTTCTGATTTATCATTAATAGTATGTAGACACTGATGTAATCACATTGTACTTAAACTCTCAGTGGTACCAATATTTGTATTATAGAACTGATCTAACTGTAACTTTGATCAAACTAATCAGTTGGTTCTTCTTGACGGATGGTCCAACTGTCAAAATACAGATGTATTCATTATTCTGATGAAACTATGTTAGATATGAACTATGCTGATTTCTTTGACTAAAGTCATCATCAGATTGGTTCTTGTGATCTTTTAATCCAAACTGACCATGCATGCCCTAAAAGAAAATAACTAAGAAACTGGTATATAGCCAGTAGAACTATTAAAGGCCGAAAAGTAAAATATCACCCTCATTCAAATTATGTACATTTTTCATATATGTATTCAAAAGTACTTATTCAACATCTACTCTATGCCAAACACTGTTCTAAGTGCTAGAGATACAGCAGTGACCTGGGAAAATGAAGTTGGCATTCGTGGAACTCATGTTCTCATGGAGAGAGACATGATAAACTGGGAAACAGATAAATAAACCTGATAACTTTTGATAGGTTAGGTGATATGAAGGAAATAAAGCAGGAAAACATGATATAGTGACGGGGGTGGTGGAAGCTGTCTTAGGTAGAATTCTCTGTGCAGGTCTTTTTGAGGAAGTGGCATTTAGGGTGAGATCTGAATGATGAGAAGCAGTCATCCATCAGTATCTAAAAGTGGGAAAGGTAATGGTAAGGTTTGGTGTGAAGGAAGAGCATTTAGGAAGAGGAAATGGGAAGTTGCAAATCCCTAGAGCCAGAAGAATCTGGGAACTTGTTGATCATGGGAGGGAGTTTTATTTTATTCTAAGCACACTGGAGAGTCATGAAATGGTAACATGATCTGTTTTGTACATTAAAAAAAATCACTCTGACTGATGCATGGAGAATGCATTTTAGGAAAGTAATAGCCCAATTAAGAGACTATTTTATTAGGCCTTTGTTTTAGACATTGACCTTGACTTTGCAGCTGAAACTTCTTTAAAATGTAGCTAAGTTTTTTCCACTTGCAGATCCTAAATTAAATACCAGGAATTTGGCTCCTGTCCTAGATAAAACACTATAAAAGGCATTCTGTCCAAGGAAGGAATTGCCATCTGCTGAGAGTGACAATGAACTGGGGTAGTGGCAGTAGATATAGTGAGAATTGGCGAGATTCAGGACCTATTCTGGAAGTATATTTGAAAAACCTTGCTGAAAAAACAAGTTCATTAACTATAGTGGGTGCTGTTGGCGTCCTGTCCAGATCCACTTTGCTATCTAGAGAGTCACCTCTAGTTGTTTGGAGTGTTGGCTGCCCAAAGCTTACAGCTGTCTCTCTGTCAATCACTCAGTTTTACATGAACATTTTGGCTATTCCCTGCCCACCTTTCCTTCATCTTCCCTCATTCTTTGTAGAGCAGTGGTTCTCTAAGTGTGGTCCTGGAAAGAGTATCACCAACATCACCCAGGAATGTGTTAGTATTATAACTTCTCACAGTCTACACCAGACTTACTGCATATTAGTCAAGGGTTCTGCAGAGAATCAGAACCAATAGGAGATACATGTGTGTGTGCATGTGTGTGTGTACAGATAGATAGATATTGATATAAATATACAGTGAGAGAGAGAGAGACAGAGATTGATTATAATGTATCCATTCACATGATTATAGAGGCTGAGAAGTCCCATGATCAGCCCTCTGCAAGCTGGTAACCCAATAAAGCTGTTGGTATAGTCTGAAGGCCTCAGAGGTGGAGAGCTGATGGCAAAGATTCAGCCCTGGTCTTGAATGCCTAAGAACCCAGAGTGCTGAGGTAGGAGCGATGTACTAGCTCAACAGTCAGGTAGAGAGAAAATTCTATCTTCCTCCTCCTTTTTGTTCTATTTAGGGCCTCAGTGGATTGAATGATGTCAGCCCACCTTGGGGAGGCTCATCTGCTTTACTCAGTCTACTAATTCGAATGCTAATCTCTTCTGGAAACACACTCACAGACACACCCAGAACTGACGTTTAACCAGGTGTCTGGACATCTCATGGCCCAGTCAAAGTGACACATAAAATTAACTATCACCCCTGCTTAATGAGACATTCTGAAAATGATGTCCAGGACTTTGTGTTTTAACAAGCCCTGCAGGAGATTCTGATGCATGCTAAAGTTGAGAACCACTGCAGTAGAGCAGTTCCTAATAAATTACTTTAACAAAAATCTCCTTTCATGCTCTCCTTCAAGGGACATGCAACCTAATATAGGGAATGAAGTGAAAAAAAATTAAGGGTAATTCCTTTGTTTTTGGCTTAAGCATCTAGCTAACTTATAATTCTGTTAGCTACAATGGGAAAAACTTGAGCAGGAGAAAGTAGAGAAATCAAGCATTCTGTTTTGGACTTGATTAAGATTGAGGTATTTCTAGATGTCCAAGTGGGAATACCAAGTAAGTAATCAGTATACATGTATGAAATCCATGTGTAAGTTCAGAACTGGAGTGATAAATTGTAGAGTCTTCACTGTATCAATCCTAAAACTTAAGAAGAAATCCTAGAAAGATAAGAGAAGAGGGTGTAGCAAGGATCTCTATTTTTTGCATATATTTAAAACTACAAAAAGTAGGCTTATGTGACTTCTTTCTCTAAGATTATTTAAAATAATCCTATTGCTTCCAAAAAATCATTTATAGAATAGAACAAATAGTGGCTAAATGTATTAAAATGATGACTATTTTTACTGTGTCTATGCAAAGGGTTAAAAAGATTTTGCTAATTACTGAAGAATTCAAGGATGACTTAGCTTTAAGGATGTTTGAGGAATTTGATCATAATTTTTACCTAAGTGGAGAGGGATTCTTATGAGAGATGACATTTTTACAAACCTATATTTGGATGCCAGAAGAGTAGAACTTGGTGAAATCTCAAAAAGGCAGGTCTGATTCATATATCCAAACAGAGAAATAAAGATGGAAGTTTGAACATATCCTAGAAATGATGATTTTTGCACAAACACATATAAAAATGAAACTGTTTTAATGATTAATTAAAAAGTACTGTATTATAAAGAGAAATTTTCATAATTTTTATACAATCAAAACTTTATATTATAAAACGTATAATTAAATGTGTACAATAACTGTGAATACTGTAATCACCATTGCTTCCTTTCAGATATCATTTCTTATCGTTCCTTTAGTCATGAGTTTAGTAAGAGAAAGTGAACCTCACATGATTTTTTTTAAAAACATATATCATATTCAGCATCTTTTCATCACTCAATGCCTATTAAAACACCACTAACATTGAACACATGCTGTCCTCAATTGTGTCAACTGATTATGATGCCAAATTTAACCCAGTTGTCAGAAGCAGATTGCTAGAACAAATCTTAAGTATTTTTTTCTACTATTTAAGGACTAGCACCCAGAAAGCAGAAAAGGAAATGTATAAGGAAGAAGGGACTCATTGGGGACTGACTCATCTTTCAGGTGTGATTTTTCTGTAGACAACTTTAATCCTTTTTACGGCAACATTAACATGATACAGTATGGTACTTAAGAACATGGGTTTTGAAGTCAGATGTAATGACTTAGGTCTACTACCTACCGATTATGTGACTGACCGTGGGCAAGGGAATTAATCTCCTTTTCCCTACTTTCCTTGTCAATAAAGTGAGCACCCCATAAAGTTATTGTGAAAATTAAACAGTATAATAGATATAGAGCACATAGAATATTGCTTGGAATATAAGACATGTCCAGTAATATCCCTAACTTTGTCCCAGTGTCCCTAGTCTCTGAGCTTCAGCAATGCCCAGGTAGACAAATGCATCATTAGATGAACCAGTGTCTGTCTAAGAAGGACAAACTTCTGTTAAGGCTTGATACGTTAAGTGATGTAGAACAATATAGTAACTTTTATTTTCTTAATTAAATGGAATCTTGTCATATTTGTTCTGTTTCTAATAAGTACCTTAGCTATGTATACCTTCTTTTATTCTTTTATACATAGAATAATTTAATTTTTACCTCCACTTGAATGGTAGAGGAAAGTTAAGAATCTACATTCTTCCTAATAAGGTTAAGAGTAAAAATGGAAGTCATTTATCCAAGATTCATTATTTGATTCTATTTTATAGCATTTCATGTCAAAGCATAAAATGGTGAACTAGCTTCACAGAGAGCCAATGTGGTATTCTGGAATGAACTGTGGAACTGGCATTGGGAAATGCATATTTTGTTTCATCTCATATTCATTCATCCATCTATTTATTCAACAGTTATTTAGACACTACCCTGATATGTGCTAATCCCTCTTCTAAATGATGTAGTAGTAAGCACAATGAAAATTACTTATCTAATTCTAGTGGCAGTACAGAGAAAATTAAAAAATTTACTAATAAATATATTAATATGTTATCTATGATGAAGGCTTAGAAAAGTACAAGTTGGGTAAGGGAAAATAATAATGATAAGGAGGTATTATGTATGTTTGCTTGTTTTTAATAAATAATAAATAATATTAGATCCTTAGATGTGTCATTCAGTGTTCCTGGGTTTTAGCTTCCCTATCTGTCAAATATGTGAGAGGGGAGGGAAGAAGTGAGTAAGAGATTTAAGAGTCCTATATGTTTTTTAGGTGTTAGCAGGGACTAATTCAGGGCCCTATGTAATTGCTCTATACAAGGGTATAGAGCATTTAAAAGGTGTCATCTCCACCTTGCTGTAGTTCATACATGATCCACTTGCATATTTTGTACATGCACATAATTATTTGCCTTATAACTCTAACATTATTGTGTGGTACATTCTAAAGCAATTTGCAACCATTTCCTCACATTGACTTACCATCATATTCACTGATTTCTTCATTTATCTCATCTGTATTGAGGTCATACTATATGCCAAGAACCATGCTGGAAGATTTAGATCACTATTGTTATCCCTGTATTGCAAAAAAAGAAAAAAGAGGAAAGAAAGTAGAGCAAGTAAATATGAACTAGCCCAAAGACAAAGAACAGATCTATATGAAGTTAAAACTAAAAGTTATTCTCCTCTGAAGACAGACTATGTTGTGTCTTTTATTCATGAGCAGTCTTTGTGAACTTGGAGAAAGATAGGGCTTCCTCTTGATGGCTGTCACCCAGTGATGTCAATGAGAAAAGATCTGATTTTGGCCATTGGAAGTCCCTGAACAAGAAGTTCTGAATGAATGGCTCTGGATTTGTGCTTTATAGTTAGTATATTCTATGAGATAACTGCAGAAAATATTCTATGGCCCAGGAAAAAGAAGAATTTGCCAGTAAAGGCAGGCGGCTTTTTGCCTAACACAATGCAGAGACCTGTCCAAGAGGTATTCATCTGTGCTAACATCTGACCTCCTCCTTGACAAGACGCCAGTGAAAAATGAACTCACTGGGATGCATTCCGGATCCCTTGGGGAAAGAAAGGCATAGAGAGGACAAAGCATAATACTTAAAAGCAGCTACTAGGAGAGGTCTGAGAACAATTTCCAAGAATATTTCCCATGTGTTACCAGGAAAGGGCAACACATCAAGACTGAGCTGCCCAATCGGCTTCCTTTACTTCATGGAACCCCTCCCTGAGATCTGTAGGTACTCTCAAAGAAGGCTTTATATGGTCACAATTTTCACTGTGAAAGATAGTAAAAGATAATGTAATTATCACAATGGATGATCTCAGCAATTCTCGACCAAATAGAAAAAGCCATCATGATACAATGCAGCAATGGTCCCACTAAGATGACATTGTGATTACAACAGCAACCCACTCCTGATCCCCTAGGAAACACACTATGAAAAACTCTGGCATAGACAATTAGAGCCCCCAAGCCTGGCACCAGCAGGAGATAAGGCACAACCTCCTGGAAATGCCAGGAGGCCTCAGGTATGATGTTCGAATTCCATGAAAAATGCTCCTCCTCCATTTTAAGGCATAGAGTAGAGCCACCAAAATTAACTCTTACATATTGGAAGAAAACTTTAGGCAAACTAAATTTAACAGAGTTTATTTAAGCAGAGAATGATTCATGAATCAGGCTGCATTCAGAAACAAAGGAGGTTCAGAGAACTCTGCTTTAGCAGCCTAAGCAGAGAGCTTGTATGGAATGAAAGTAGAAGCAAAGTAAAGAAATTACTTGATTGACTATAGCTAGGCATTTGACTTATCTGGGTATGATCTGGTGGAAAGTCCCTAGTTAGAGGTTAGTTTTTTATTTCTGACTGGTTAAGCTTACTATTTACATTGAGCTTCAGTGTGCTTATATAGGGACCCAAGGCACCAGACCTTTCTTAGCCTAATGGCCTTTTTTTTTTAATGGAAGTAATGACAAATGGCATTGGTTACACTATAAATTTCAATTGTGCTTTACATGGATTTGATTGATTCCAGCAGGTAATAAATTCCTCCACATCACTCACTTCTCTCACAGGAAGCATGCACCAAAGAAAGGTATCACTAAATTTCTCCCTATAGCCTACATTACTATGAAAGGGAAAGCCACTCTTAATGAAGAGGCTTCAGGCTTCCAAGAATTAAGCTTTAACTGCTTCCTCCTCTCCCCCCTCCTCGTGCCACCCCTGACACACACACACACACACGTATGCACTAAGGAATGCTTCTCTTGGTTTGCATTCAGAGGGTAGGAGCTTTCAGAAGTGGCATTTCAGGTCTGATCCTATTCTTTTAATGTATAAGTCTAGAAGTAGGAGAACTCTGATGACTGAACTTCATCTGGAAAAAGTAGTGATGGAGGGGACCTCCAGCAGGAACTTGGTAATTATTTGAGATTGAAAGTGTAAATGATGGGTATTCATTAGAAACCTATGCAAAAAATGGATGGCTCAGGATGAGGATGGACACATAGATGTGTCAAAGGATGCAAATGTACGAAATATTGCACAGATTCTGACCAACTATGCAGGAAGAAGTCAGCCTGCCTGACCTCTTTAGCACATAAGTGTTATGTTGTAGAGTCCTGACCTTATAGGTAAAATGAAACCATTTTTATATCGAACACTTTCTACTGAGATGGGCTTTCAATTCAGAACCCATTATTGCTGTTATTGTTATTTTTCTTTCCATTTATCCCTTACATAACATCACTTCCTGCAACATACACCTAGAAATATGTTTTATGTTCTGAATTTGACGCGGTTTGAAAGTTTTGCTACTCAACTATTCCCTTTCTGTGTTGATCTCTGGATTTCAGATTTATCTTTGAATTTATATACCCAGAAGTTAGGGTCAAAATGTCAGACAACCTATAAGGCATGAGCACTGACCCATCACAATCAATAACAGCCATCATGCTAGAGCAGAATCTGGAAACCCCTTGCTCAAAGGCCTGGACTCATTGGTTGCTGGATCTTCAGGTAGCTCATGGAGGAACCATGATGCTTGGACAGGACAACACTCCAGAGCTCAGAATAGTAGCTATTTGATTATCAGAATAAAAATATTTTAATATTTTAACAAACAGTATAGTCATAATGATGAATTAAGTTATTCAGTTAGAAGTTACAAAGCCATCAAATGTGGCATTCAACTATTTGTACTAGCCAAATGACAATTCTATGAACATATGAAGACCCTAGTATCACATCATCTCTGTGACCACATTCACTCTTCCCAATACATATACTGTCAATTGGGAAAATTCTCCAATCAAGATTAAAAGTACAGCATTACAAAAAGAAAAAAGTTTGATGCATGCTCTTATTCATTATTATTAGTTCCCTGGTTAGACCACTATATCAAGTTTTATTACTCCAAGTACAGAACAGCTCCCTCTGCTTGTTAGTGTGAGGCAGTCTGAAACAGCAGAAATACCCAGTTGAATGATGTAGGGTAAATATTAATTAGCTTTGTGACTTTCAGCAGGTCACTTGCTACTTTTCTCATCTATAAAACATGAGTAGGGTACAGTAATCTCTATGGTTCCTCCAGTTTTGATACTTTGAATCTAGTTGTGTGACATTAGTTGGTGCCTACTGATTATTTCGTCTAATAAATTGCCTAAACATAGTAAAGCAGTGGAAAGTAATAAAGAGGTTTTATTCTGTACTTGGGAGGAGAAACAGGAAAAGGTTTATTGATTTGATTTTCTAATATTTTTTATTTTTTTCTTTTTATTACCAAAACAATTGACATCAGTAAGTAGTTATTTTGGGGAGAAGGGACACATATCTTGGTGGTTTAAAATAATGCATTTTGGAATCATAGAAATCCTTTGTATTTTTCACCATAGAATTATTTTGCATTTTAATTTAATTTAATTTATAAAATATTTTCTTTAATACCTTTAGAGTTTAGTATATTTATTTATAATTATCTTTATATCTTTTATCCACTGGAATTTATCCTGTTTCCTTGGTTGTGGTCAGGCTTTGATTTTATTAATATTTTTCCAGAGGCTATCCAGTTGTCCCAACAACATTTATGGAATTATCCATCTTTCCCTAATTGTTTGAGATTAGACATATTTTTACACATACTGTAAGTGGTTTTTGGACTTTTCATTCTGTTGCATTCATCTTTCTGTATATTCATGTACAAATACTTTGTGTGGCAATTTACAGTGTAATCTCAGGCACATTCTGCAACTTCTTTATGATTCAATTTTCTTATTGTTAAGAAGGCAGCAATAATAGTATGTATCTCAGAGATGTTGCCGACATGGATTAGAATAATGCTTCAAAGAGTTTAGCATAATATCTGGCCCAATCTAAACTCTCAGAAAATATTAGATATTATTACTGAATCATGGACATTATTGTATTTTCTTCCTGCTGCTGAATTTCATGTATATTGTGCATTCAGTTCCAATGTACTCTGTGTGCGTATGTTTGTACATGTGTGCTCTAGGAGGGTTTCAGATAAATTCAGCAAATTTAAATTCATATAATTTTGGAGAAAGCTTTTTCAGTCCCTTCTAATTCCCAGAATTAGTGCTGCCCAGCAGGAATCATTATTCTAGACAGTATGTTTTCTACTGGACTTCTATTGCCATCTGCCCTAGGTCATGCCTGCCCCAGTTAATTATGTATTGCTGTTTCCCCTTGAAAATGAGATAGCACGTCTTTCCTGTTTGAAACGAAGACTGATTCCCTGCTGGTCCCACTTTCACAAACCTGGCCAACCTGGATGGATTTGACCAGTTTTATCTCTCCTCCTCTAACTCCACAGGGAAAACTTTTCTCATAATCAAGGATGGGAATAGTGCCCCTAACTGAGCAGCTGAGATTAAATCCAGCAACTGTGAACCTGGTATAGGGCAAGAAGGGTGTTGAAAAGATCAAAACACAAAAATTCACATGCAATGTAGCATCTTTTGTACCTGTTCCCAAAGCACAATCTCAACTTTTTTTTTAATAAAGTATCATTGGCAGTAGAATATGCCCTGAGCAGCAAAGCTCATAAAAAGTAGCCTTTATAACTTGATTATTTATTAGAATGTTTTTTTTTCATTTTTTAGGGCAGAAAATCTAGCATAGAATTTTATAACAGAAGAAGGAGCCAAAGGGATATAGATTTCTTACGTGCCAGCCAGTGAAGTGAACTTTTGATTTTAGTGTTCACATTTAGGAGGCTTAGCAGAGAGAGCACATGGGCTTTTCAACTTTATTTGATTTGGGAGGTAAAAAAGAAAAATATCCAAGCCTAGAAATAAAGTCTTATAAAACACCACAACAATGCCCCAGGTCATGAGAGAATACTATTGCTTTGGGGCAAAATAGAATTGGAAGGAAATAGAACTAGAATTTACAGTACCCAGATAGTTGTTGGAGTTTGTTTGCTTTTGAATCTTCAAATCAATTTTGGATGGCCAGAAAGAATTATGTTTCACCCTTCTGAAGTAAGAAGATCTGTTAAGACAGAGATTATTTCTCCATTTCTACTTATACACTAGGAAACTATCTCTAACATCATTGCCCAAAGGCAGAGCTTGAAGAAGTATTTTCCATGGAAGTGGAGTAATCAGACAGTCAAAATTTGGAATCACTCCCAGTTCTTTGGAAGTAAAGTTAATTAATCTGGAAGCACATCATTTGTGTATAAGAAATTCAAGAGAATCGTAATTAGTTCAGCAATTAGCTTTAACTTTTCAGAAACATTTCTCAAAAATAGGCATTAAAACCTTCTCCCCTCCCCTTTCTAACCATATTTTTAACTGGTTTATTACAGCTGGTTGTTAAACATACTGTCCCATTGGTTGATCTTGTCATAGAGGGAAAAATCTATTATTGGCTTTTCCTATAGAGTTCTGCTTCATCCACATTCTCATTTGTGACTTACTGTTTGCTCTTAATGAGCATATTACTGAGATGTGTAGTGAACATTGTCTAGAATCTTCAATAGACAAAAATTAATAATGCTTCCTTGAGAGCTTTTTGTTCCATTTATTCCTTGTAAAAAAAAAAAGAAAGAAAACTACTCTATTTGTTGTCCTATAGCTGGAGCTTCCCCTTCATCCACATGCATTTTGTTATAATGATTTTGACAAAAGAATGTGAATACAAGTTGCTCAGAAAATAGGACTTAAGTAATATTATATATAAATTTTGAGTCCTATTGTTTTTTCTAAGTTAGGAAATGTGAAATAATTTCTAAGATCAGATTTTATTTTATGTTGTCAAATGTATTCTAAATCCAGGTGGCTGTTTAACCAGATTTGATCAGATAAATTAATGACTGCCATAATTATCTTTAATTCTTTGTTTTTTTATCTTTTTTTTTTTTTTTTTTTTAAGCAGGATCTTACTCTGTCATCCAAGCTAGAGTGCAGTGGCATCATCATAGCTCACTGCAACCTCAAACTCCTGGGTTCAACTGATCCTCCTGCCTCAGCCCCCTAAGTAGCTAGGATTACAGGTGTACACCACCACACCTGGCTAATTTTTTGTTTGTTTGTTTTTGTAGAGATGGGGTCTCACTATTGCCTAGGGTGGTCTCAAACTCCTGGTCTCAAGCAATCCTCCCACCTCCCAAAGTGCTGGGATTACAGGTGTGAGCCACCACACTCAACCTGTCTTATTATCTTTTATATATTAATAAAATCATGGTGTTTTATACCTGTAATTTATCACTTTTTTATTTTTTTATGTTTCTATTAACAAATGAACAGTTGATTAAACAGGATTTGTATATATTTTCATTATTTCAAAATTACTAAGAAGAAAAAGTCTATAAGTAGATAATTATAATTAATGATATATTTATAGTCTGCCAATATCTTAAAGTCTATATTTGTCTTTTGTTTCAAAATGAGGTGCCCCCCAAAATATGTATAACACAGTAGGTTAAGCATAGAATTTGAAACTTATTACAACATATTTAGCCCTTTTATGATGTTTCTCTATTTTATTATATTTTTATGTATTTTATTTATAGATCATTGTTGATATTTATACATTTTGGTCGAATTTATTAAATATTATATACATTTCCTTCAAAGTGTTTAAGTCCAGAAAATATCATGTTTGTCATAAAGTGGGAGACTTTCTAAGGCAGTAGAATTCCCAAACAGCTCACTGACTTCTGTTTGTCAATGTCTTGAGGTATAACATAAACACTCCAATAAGCCACATCTCCATCATTCCCTTTTCTTTTATACTGAATTTGTAATCCTTGGCCTATAGAAAGATATTTGCTTAAAAATATAAAGTTTTTATTAGTGTTTCACTTTAGGTCACCATTTGAATTCACCATTTTCCACAAGCCCAAATTCCCTTGGCCATCCTAACTTGCTTTTCTTTTCCAAATGAGTAGCAAATTGAGTTAAGGAGGAACCTGAAATGAACAATGTTGAGTCTAATGCTGAAGGTCAGTTGGATCTAAATGGGTATGCTAGAAGAAGAGCATCCACTTGACATATACTTAATTGGGAACCTCCTCTATGCTAGACCTTATTCCAGCTGCTAGGTATTAAAAAGAAATGTACATTAAAGAAATGTTGGACAATGATTATTTAAACAACGTACTTTACTGCAATTATAATCTTACCTGTAGTTTAACCAGACTTAAAAGATGATCATCTTATAAGTTGAGATAGGTCATACTTTAACTTACTGTGGATAGCTTTATGTATATAAAACATACATACCACACAAACATACATCTTTCTGTAGCTATTATACTCAAAATAACTGATTTTATTTTTTCACATTTTAATAACAATTATGGTACCATTGTAATATAACTTTAACTGAAAACTGGCATTTTTATCTAAAGAAAAATAAGGAGGCTGAATTATAGAAATAAATGTCAGAACTCTTCCATCCATCTTACCAAGCTTAAAGGCATATCAAGAGAAGAAATCAAAATTATTGTATTTTTATATCTAGGATTAGTGCTATTATTGACATAAGGGTATTACATCAATGTCCTCAGCAATAATTTTTACTTTTTATATTATTTTTAAAGGTCTACTTTAAAAAGTTGAGATGATTGTTATTTATCCTTTATCCATCTGGTATTTGAAAAACTACATTTGCTCAACAAGTCAAGAGTAACACGATTTTGAAAGCTTAAAAAGAAAACAAAACAAAACAAAATCTCTGAGTACTCAGTATACTTTGTGTAGGATGATTTTCTAATGTTCTATGAAAATAGGCAATACAAGGTAAATATTTTTTTATTTCTTGGGATACTGATTATATATCAAACTCAGTTGGTCCTTGAGTGTTAAATGGATACTTTATGTATGTATAAATTTATTTTAAACAAAAATTCAAGAGATATCAAGTTATTATTTTTTATGTAGTATAGTGCTTAGGTGGGCATTTCTTTAACACTTTGGAAACTGCTTTTCTTTTCCTGAAAGTCACAGAAATAACAGGCATATGGATGTTTAGATAATAGTTATTTGGATAATAGTTGTTATTTCTGAAAAATCAACATTTATTAAATTCTTAGTATGGAAATTTTATATTTATTATCTCATTCAATGCATATAGCCATCGTATGAGGCAGGTACTATTATTGTCTCCATCTAATAAACAAGTGATTATAGAAATTAGTCAAGGTTACGGTGATGATTTGTCTACAGTTAAAAATTCTACCTCTTGAATACTCCATTTGTTTCTATACTTGTTCTATACTTAATTTGTTTCTTCTCCAATATTTCTGGCTTTGTATTCCTTATCTTATGATATCCTTTAGTTGAGTTTATCTCAATTTTTCAATTCCTCTCCTAAAATCAAATGTCAGGGCTGAGTCAATGAAACACAGTGACGGGCAGTTTGGGCATAGAGAGAAAACCAGAGACAAAAGCTACAGAAGGGTAGAATCCAGAGTATTTGGTATATTGGGGGATTTCATGTTGCTTTCACAGGCCAGGAAGCAGATGGTTAGGTTCAGAAGTTTAATGTGTAGCAGAGAGCTGGGCACAGGATAGACCTTCTGTAAGTAGTTTCAAATGAAGAAGTGAAGCCATCCAAGACCATCAAAATAGTTGGAAAGCAGGCTAAAGGAGACAGCATTAGTTTTTAACCATTTACTACATTTCAAACAGTGTATTGAGGAACTTTTCATACTCCATTAAATTCTACAACCATTTTATGAAACAATGCACCTTCCCTGTGTGTAACTAGCAAAGAAACCAGATGTCTTGATTTCAGCAGGAAAGTCAAATATACAGACTTCATCCATGGTATAGGTGAGGTTGGGCAGTCTCAGGTGGTGCTGTCACTATTCTTCAGTGTTCTATTTACCTCTAGGAGCTTGGATGATTGACAACAGGAAGCAACAGGAAGTTGTAGGACTCCCAGAGCCAGAAGCAGAGTGTCTAACGTCTCAATACATCAGGCTCTCACTGCCCCCAGGGAAGGGATTAAGACCACAGGTCTTGTGAGCAGACAGGGTTGGAATAGCCCAACATGCAAAAATAATCATATTACAGCCTACAAGCAAGTCAGAGGCACACAGATGAAGCCTGCCTGACTCACTCAGTCCCAGATTTTAGGGTTTTCTGTAAATGAGAAAGGGCAGAAGTTATAGTCAAAACTCAAAGCACTAGCAGCAAGGAATTTGGATCTTAGTTCCCACCACACAATAATTAGTCATCCAGTTTTTGGCAAACAGCCTTCCTTGACCTCAGGTCATGGGTTCCCTCATCTGTAAAGTAAGAGTGCTAAATATTAGTATATATGACAGAAATAATTTTATTAGAATTCACAAATAGGGGTAAGGCTGTTTGATCTGCTCAAAGCCTCTAATGCCACATCCCAGCCCAGTGAGAAGTACAGTTAACACTCCAAATAAACAGGCTGATTTGACTTCTGGTGACCCTATTTTGCATCATGAAGATAAATTATAACCTCTCGTTTATTCAATGCCCATACATTTTTATCAGTGATTAGATGATCTGAGACAGCTCCTGAAATACCTCTCTAGTTCTTGGAGTGATTGATGTGAAGGTTTGCGTGAGTGTGACTGCAGGGTGGGCTGAGGATGATGGAGATAGAGGAATTAACATTTCTCAGGTTTATGAAAAATTTAAAATTAAGACTAAACCCAATTTAATCCACCAGGAAGATTATATGGAATTCTCTCTCTCCATGTTTTTCTTCTTAGAGAAAAAAGATGTTTTGAAAGTAAGTAGGATTAGAGTCAGGTCATATCACTTAATCATTAACCACACATCCTACATCTAAAACAGTTGATTTATTTGCTAGGGCTCACATACATCCTTGACATGCTGCAGGCAGCTATTAATTCTTTTGTGTTTGTAAGTATCAGCTTGAGAAAGCAGAATCACCTTCTAAAAGCACTTGCTTTTACAGAAGTTGTTTATTAGTTCTCCATTGCATGAAGGCCACCAGCAGAGTTTGGGGCTGTGTGTAATTCTAGAAAAGAAATCTTTGGTGTTTTCACAACCAAAGGTGTTTCCAGTGACCCATTAAAGTTGGGTATGCCTTCTGAGAGGTCTTCCAAGGACTGAAGTGTGTTAGTGTTTGTCAGAGCAGAGATAATTGGCCCTCACAGGAATGAGAGCCATGACCTGGGCTCCTAAGTGAAACTGTCAGAAATCGCTTTCAGGGTCTGAACTACAGTTTAGAAAGCCTCCAAACTGGGTTGCAGACAGTGGAATAAAGAGGTGTTTTGCATAAGAATATGATCTACCTCCTTGAAATCAGGCTAAGGACATGGGGTCATGCTCTGGGTGTCATTGGTTTCTCCTTCGTGAAATAACCAACTCCCCCCCCAACAACCCGGCCCCGCTCAGCTCTCCTATCTCCTGGTCTCCAGTATACCCCAGCCTCCTGGTCTTGCTCCCTCCACCATTTCCAGTTTCTATTTATCTTTTCTCCTTATCTCAAGTTTTCACCTCCACTTAGAGCATCCTTGACAAAGTATGGCAGTTCCAATAATTTGATCTGAATGAGAAGTTAAGACTTGGAGAGACTAAAAGAGTAGATTATTTTGTCATCATTTTTATTTTCTCCTTGTAATTTCTACTTTCACAGATACAGTAGTAAACAATATAATATCTTATGTTTGTGTATGGCTTTATAAAGTTTCAAAATGCTGTTTTAATTAATGACATACTAATAACTATTTTGTCGGAGAGGACATAATCATGATGGGGTGCAAAGACTACACCTAGGAGTAGGACCTCACGAAGTTTTTATTGTGTTTAGAGAAAAGGTACATGAACCCTAAGTAATGTGTTATTGTTAAAGAGGCATATATGCAATCTGGCCAAATGGTCTTGACTATGGTGACTAAAAAAAGCATTACAATCTAAGTTTTTATCAAGGTTTGCTTTAAAAATGAATGAAGGTGATCATGACCATTTAACTCAAAACAACAAAAATCATCATTTAAAGAATTTAAACCATGTCTGTTAGAAAATCAGTGCATGCCCTAAGTAAGTAGTTAACTTAAATACATATGTGTGTATAGGTGTGTAAATATGTATCTCTTGCGCGTTCTCTCCCTCTCTCTCTCTCTCTCTCTCTATATATATATATATAATTTGATTCTTTCTGTTTATGATGGCATCTTTTAAATATTTTTATGGAACTTAAGATGATGGGATGGTTCTTTTAATAGTTCGTAATTATAAAAAGAAAAATGACAATGTCTGTTGTTATGAATTTAGTAAAAGTTTTCATTAGAATTTTGTTCTATTAGCCATAACAGAATCTTCGTATTCTTGAAAAATAACTTCAGATGTATGTACTTTAAAAGTCACGTTAATAGCTTGAGACAAGAATCAGTATGCATATTGATTTAAAAACTTTTTCTCATAACTCTAAAGCATGTACCACACTCACACAAGAGTTCCTTGGCCCCAGATTAGGAATAACTGCTATATAACAAATTTGGTATAAATAATATGAAATTTTGGTGTTAACTACCAATTCTTCCTCTCCAGGCTATTAGTGTGGGTTTTAGCTTTAAGTCAGTGGGTTAAATTCTACATGTATAAGCTGATCCACATACTCTTCTTTTAATTTTTCTGTCTCATAAGTATTTTGCTATTTTTAAGTAACTGATCCATCACCATTACATGTGGTTTACTTTTTCATTTTGAAAAAAATGATAAAAATAATATCATACATATTCCTTCTTAAATAGATTGAATGAATACTCTGGTGAAAACAAACACTAAGTAAATGCCTAATGGGGTGAATCTGAGAGGAAAGTGCTTTTAGTAAATTCAGCCTGTAGACATGTTTGAGTAACATTTTGCTATCTTTGCTAACATGCTAATGGATGGGCTAGAGGAACATTAATGAGCTCACTCCATTAAATTAGTTCTTTTTTCTTGTTAAATATCCAAAAGAGAAAGATGGTCCACTTAACTAGGGAAAAAAAAAAGTTTTCATTTTAGTGCACTAGAAGCATGATGCATATTTTCTTTCTAATTTAATTTCTAACCATTAAGACTCAATTCTATAAATGACCCACTGAAGCACTTGGAGAGATTAGAAAACTATAAACTGAATGTCGTTTGAATTTGGCTGGCTAGACACCATGATGTTTTACAGTGTAATTCAAATTTAACATCATATTTTTATGAGGCCACCAAGATAAGCCCAGTAACTCCCATGAACATTTACTAAGGAGGCCCTCAAATGGAATATGAGAATTAATCTCTTCTCTGGTCATTGTTTTTATTAAATATCATATTGGCCAACCTTTCCAGCCACTGTGATTTGAACTTTTGTCTAAATTATCAATTTTGCTCTCAGAATCATAGAAAAAGTTGCCTTCAGTCTGTGGGCTAAGGGAAAAGGATTACAGCTCTAATGAGCCAAATCTGTGCAAATGAGAAAATAATAATCTCCTCATAATTAGAACTCTCTTTTTAGACTAAATGTTGGTTCTGAGTTTTTCAAAAGAAGAAAAATCATACCATTATTTGGTTAAAAGAATATATGTAAATTAATGCCAAGGAGCTTACTGGAAAGGGGAAATTAAAATGACTGTGGCTTGTTTACACAAATACCTACATTTTTGGAACCTTACCCTGATTTTCTAGTCAAAACATTGTTCTTTTCTATGTAGTTTAGATAGCAGGAACCGATATGTTGTCTATGTAAGTAGTAGCTGATGTTTACTGCATAAAAATATCACTTTCAGTCTTTCTGAAGTTTGCCCTCTAGAAGCAGGGCTAGCATGCCCATTTTCCAGATGGAGAAATGGGATATATACAGCTTGCTCAAGGTTTAAAGAAATTCCTGAATTGAATTAGAAATCAGGAATGTCAGCTCCTACATCCAATATGTAGATTATTGTAAGCATCAGCACCCGTAACAACAGGGATGGGGGAATCCATTGAGAGGAGAAAGAATTTCAACAGCTATGGCAGTATTAAGTTTATGAGTAGATTTTACTTGGAACTCAAAACACACAGAAACCTGTGTATACATAGTTGGGGGTGGATGCTTAGGACTGCCTAGAATATGATGACATATAACTTAATAGAAACATAAAATTTTCCCAGGGTTTCTGGGATCTTTTTTCTGGTTTCTCCTGGCTCTTTAAGGTCTTCTGAGCTCCCTATGTCTCTGAAACCTGACCTTTCTGAACATAAGGCCAACATTGTTTAGAAGCCAAGTTGGAGATGAATAGCCATTTGGAAAACTCTGTTGGAAAGAACAGTTCCAGGAGGGAGTTCAAGCTGAAAGGAAGGACAGTGAAGGCAGAGGATGTGAACCCTCTTGTGTCATTCCTGTGGAAGGTCACCTCACAGCAGAGCAGGGCTCCAGCTAAAGATGGGGTCACTTGTGGGGACACCCCAGGGATGTTGCAGCAATGTTTGCTCACTTTTGGGGGGATTTCAGGGAAACCAAAGTTGAAAATCCAGGGAGAGCATCACTCTGAATTTTCTCAATTAATCACCATGACAAACTAGTAAGATAGTTGGAGCAAATACAGTCTTATTACCCACACTATAGAGATCTTAAAAATATAGCTCATAGTAGTAATGTGGCTGTCCCCAAGATCACAAAACTGGTTTGTGTGAGCACTTGATTTGCTATTCCTGTTGCTCGACTCCTTACTGAGGACTAATGGATTGATCTGATGTGAGACTATTTCATAAAAGAACAGGAGAACCATCCCTAACTTTGTTGTTTCACATGGTCTGTGATAGACATTACTGATAAAGTTGAACATATCCAGAAAAAGTAATAAAGTGAGACTTGAAGGAAAAGTCTTTGGTCATGCTGACAGCTGTTTTTGAGGCTAATACAACAATATTAATGCACTGATATGGCGATTATATTTCACTATAAATAGAGGTTGGTGACCCCGAAAAGAGGGCTATGATCAGTTGTAAGAGCTCAGTGATTATATTACGTTTGAAAAAAAATCTTCACCACTCCTTATTAGTGATTTGGCTTCCTGTGGTCACTTCAAATCACAAATACAAATTGTAAAAAATAAATAAACTATTATATGAACTAATGAAAAAAGACCTGTGGAAAATCTTTAAATTATACCAGATAAACTATGTTAATTCTACCAACAGTGTATTGTAATATATTGATAATATTGTGAAGTGCAAATCTTACAATTTAGAATCAATGGCATGTTAATTTTTAAATGCCTACAAAAATATTTATATCTTCCCTAAGTCCCACCCAAAGCCACCTCGCAATAAGCTGTAAGACACGTCTGTTAGGGTTTATGGGTCATATTTCCCTCCAAGACTTCTTCAACATGTGCTAAATTTATTCTATTTTCCATGTTCCAGTAAATAGTGCAAAAGGGGAAGACAGACACATTTCACTCTTTCAACATAGAGCTATTGAACCTCAGCTATATGCTTGGTGGTTATCCCAGCCTTGGAAATAGAGCCAAGATGTGCAAAACCTAGAAACATCAACCAGCACACATATAGACCAGCTTGACATGAAGGACTCGAAAATGGGATGTTTAAGTTATTCCTTCCTTCCCCCCGTTCAACCTGGATTAAAGCTTTAGCATTTAAAACCATCCAGGCCTGCCAGCATTACAGCCCTGAGTAGGTGAATAAACATAAAGAGGCTATCATTTGTCAAAAATTTTATCAAAACTAAGATATATCGTGTCTATAGAAGCCCTCTGATTCACCAAAGGGGGACATAGACCAGGCAATATAGCGAAGGGGGCTGATTGGCATGGCTTGTTCTTTCTAAATAACACTGCTGTCTCATGGGTGTATGACAATCAAAGTTAATAACACAGTAGGTGGCATAAATAGATTAGTACTTGCCAGATGGATGTTATTGATGTGAGCAATATAAGTTTGGATGAGGAAGAGAGGAGGGAAAGTTTTCCATGAGTGGAATATAAATATCTGCTAATAAGTGATAGTTGTCCCTCAGTTCAAAATCCTATGAAAGCAAATTGGTGAGATGAAGGATTTCTCTACCTCGGGCATTTTAAAAAGTAAGGTGTAAGGATTTGATCTAAAATTACTTTCTTTTTGTTCTCTGCTCTCTTACCCTGGCTTCGTTCTACTTTCCCTCTGTTCCCATGATCAAAAATCAATGAGTACAGTATTTGTATTAATATTTTCTTCCTTCGTCAAACAAAAACTCCTATTTTGTCAGTTGAGAGCTGAAGATGAGGTCCTTATAGATACCCCAGGGATTAAAACCCATATCATGAACTTAATCAAACTGGCTAAAATTTTCCCAGTGGATCAGGAGGCAAACATACTCCTGTAGAATAAGACATAAAACACTAGTAAGAATTAGCAATAGTCAAAGAAATGAATTGAATCTGTTTTTTTTTATTTTTTATTATGGGGGTACAAGTATTGTTGGGGATACATATATTGTCCCTGCCACCCCTCCCCCACCCCGCCGTGCCAGAGCTTCAAACGTGTCCAACCCTCAGGTGGTGCATACCTCAGCCATTATGTACATATACACCTTTCCCCTCCTCCCCCTCCCACCAGTCCACCACCTGATAAAAGTTTTTTTGTTTGTTTGTTTGTTTTGGGGTTTTTTTTTTGACATTTTAGTTACATTGTATATCTTTGCCTCTCCCTAAGGAGGGTTAGAGGTAATCCCTTCCCCCGACAATGTACGTCACATCCCTAAGATGTGGGTCTCCCCCACCCCAATCCTTGGTGTATATTACAACTATTTGAGAATCATAGTTTAACTCAGTCAGTACCAATTTGATGGTGAGTAGATGTGTAGCCCGTTTTTCAGATCTTGTGTCGCTTCAATTTGTATAACGGGCTTAAGCTTTATCCAGGATAGCATAAATGGTGCTAGCTCACTGTCGTTTCTTAGAATTGAGTAATATTCCATTGTGAGCATATACCACATTTTAATTATCCATTCCTGGATTGACGGGCACTTGGGTTGTTTCCAAGACCTTGCAGTAGTGAATCTTATCTTCTTATCTTATAAACCAATTACTATTAATATCAGGCAAATAAGAGCTGTCTTTATGGCTTAAAGAAATCATGAAGGCTCACTTTATTTAAAGTGATTTTCAGAATAGCCAAATTGAAGTTCTTCAAAACAACTAAGCTGTCATTGGGACTTCTTTATAATCAAAATTGACCATTGTCAATATTAGTTACTATGTAGACATTTAAGTGCAAAAATAAAATGGTTTTGAGTTTATAATCAATTTGTGGTTCAACTTTTGATACGTCATTCTTTATTCCCAGGTGTCATGCTTAGGAAATGACAGATATCCTTTGACCAAAAGTTTTCAGGTTTAATTTTTCATCTAGTTCTGAATCCTATTTATGCTGTCTCTCCTTTATGGATCTCTATAGCTGCTGCACATGTTATTTAATTCTTAACAACAATAACAAAAGAAATTGTCTGTTTTAGATTTTGAAACTGTTTTTTTTTTTTTTTTTTAATGAAATGGTCAGTCAGATGCAGCCACAGAGGAGACAGAGGAGAGGGTCAGGGAACAACAAGGTTTAATATATTCAGAAAGGATATATTCTCTCCTTTTAGAGAAAGGAGGCACAGCACATCACACAGGGCTACATGGGAAAGACACCGGGTTGGCCAGGAGACAGAAGACAGGAAGGGGAGGTTTAGTCCAGGGTGTTTATTTGGATACCTTTGGGAAAGGCAAGGCAGGGCAGAATGCACAGTTTGGCATTGGCTAGTTTGAATAATTTTGGTGGGCTTTGGGCTATGGCATGGTCTCTAATTGCCTGGCAGCTGGCCCTGGAATGATTAAGCCAGAGAAATACTGCCTTCTGGAGAGTGTATAAGCCGTATACCTGAGGGATGGCTCTGAATCACATGGTTTGATCATCAGACAAACACTCCAGGCTGGGACATTCACTATCTCTAAGAATTGACTAGCTCAAAGAGGGGCAGTTTCTCCCCAGCCAGGAAGGCTTTTCAAGATGTCAAAACATTATAATACATAGAGAATTAAAGCACATTGGCAATATAGAAACTTCTTGTTCTGGAAAAATTACTTGCTCTTATTTCTTGCCAGAATCAATAAAAAATTCCCTCCAAAACTTAAAAATTCTCTGCTCAAATTTATTGCTTCAATCTGGCCATTAAGCAGCACTAAATGTAACTTGTTTTAGCTTTTCCTAAAGAAAATTTGGTAGCATTACAATCTGTCTGTCTTCCTTCAAGACAGAGAGAGATGTGAAATGCAAACATTGAACATAATGTTCTCTGTGCTCTTAGAAAACATTAAGAAATATATGCAGCAAATTTAATATTAGAGAATCAAAGAGAACAGTGGTCTCAAGCATCATCATCCCCAGCTATTGATAAAAACTAAACTTAGAGTCAGGGATGCTACAGTATAAAATATTCATGTTGTGACTGGTGCTGAAGGCGACCACTGGTATACTTGCAGTTGGTAGTAAAGAATTCATAACAATGCTCTGATGCTCAGCCCTTATAAACCCTGGGAGGCTTCTGTATTTTTTAGACTTGCAGTTCTGTTGCCATTGCTATTATTATTTTTTTTTTTTAAGGAGAAATGAGCTAAGCCTAGTCAGAGCTGACTGCAGTGTCTTTTGAAGCTTTTCCTCTCCAAATTGAAGCTAAAGGCAAGGAAATTAGGCTGCCACACAGAGGTTAGATGGTTTCCAGACCTCCTGGGTAATCCTTCCTAGAGGACGGAGCTCTCATTCCCATCATTTCACTCTATCAAAACCCCTTCCCAGGGATGAAGAAATCAGAGCTCACGATGGCTTGTTTGAAATATGTTAGACCATGTGGGTGACAGGAATCCCAGATAGAATGAGTGTGTTTTCATCTTTCCTTACAGTTCCTTCCACATACTGATTGTTGTGTCCTACTGATCCCAGGAATCTATTATTTTGTTGTCGTTGTCGCTTAGTGAAACAATCTTTATCCAGGGCAACTCTAAGGAATAGGAATCCACCAACTCTGTGTTAGTAAGCCAACAAATTAACAATAGAGAGCAACTAATTCAATCATTTGGTATAAGTACCAATGTCAGTAATCCAAAGTTCATGTCATTTTTTCACTTTTTATATCAGAGTCTGAAGGATCTATTGTTTACTGATCTGACACTCTTGGTAGCTTCTCCCAGATTTCACTTTGGCACTGGTATATATTCCTTTTCTCAGTAATAAATGCCATGTAGAGTTAAATCAGATGCATTACTGATTTAACTTTCATGACCAGTTTTACCAAATTTGGCCTATGAAACATAAATTTTTTACTTGATCCTACATCATTCAAGTATTATATTATTAAGAAAGCCTTATATTTATATGAGATGTCACAGTTTATAAAACCACTTAGATCTATTTCCTCAAGCTGTAGAACTGCTTTATAGCGATAATTTCTACATTATGGGCCTATAATCTTTAGGGTTAATTCTGCGTTTTAATGTCTAACAGAAGGAATGGTCTGGATCAGTGCTTCTTAAATTTAAATGTGCTTATGAATCCCTTGGAGATCTTTGTAAATGCAAGTTCTGATTCAGTAGTCTAGGATGAGGTCTGAGAAGCAGTTCCTGGTAGTATCAAAAACGTGTATATAGGAAGCCCAAATCCATACTTCTTAGGGGCTGCCTTAGAAATTTATACCCTCCTTGCACCCCCTTTAAAATTGGCTCTGGATTTTGCTTTAGGGCTACTCTTTAAAATATACACCTGCTAGTTTTTTAACTCAAACCTTCCATTTCTCTAGCATAGCGTTGCCAGATTTACCAAATAAAAATACAGGACATACAGTTAACTTTGAAGTTCAGATAAACAATGAATAAGTTTTTAGTATGAGTATGTCCCACGAAATATTTTAGACATACTCATACTAAAAACCTATTCATTGTTTATCTGAACTTCTAAGTTAACGCAGGCAAATGTTTGTCCTATTTTAACCACTTATGAAGCTATTTTCTTATTCGCCACTGTCCCTACACATGCACCACTTTAGCACTTAACAGCTATATTAATCATAATGTTAATTTTATGCTTTCTGATTATTTTACTCCATTTCTGCACCATGAAATGTACATTTGTCCTATGTGTCTATGGGGCGAAATTCAAACTCTCTTCTTCAGCGTTCATGGTCTTCCATTACCTTCCTTCTCCCTCCTCATTGACCCCTCCCCACATGTGGTTTTCCACCGTATTTCCCAATGTTCCTCTCCCATCCTCCTGTCCACTCTATCAGCCCATGTCAACCAGACCAACACAGTTCACACTATGTTGCCCAAGCAATTTCTGATCATGTGCTTTGTAGTGTTGCCTTCCATCCACCTTGCCTCATAGCCATCCCATTAATGTATTCTCTAAAACCAAACTCTTTCAAGAAAATCTGTTTTATTTCTTGAGCCTGAAAGAATCACTCTCTCTCCTTGCATTATACTATCTGTCTTTTTTATATCACAACTCGGTTTCTCCCTTGAGTTAGAAATAGTTATTGACAAGTTATCTTCCATAGTCACCTGGCAAGATTTTTAGAGTTATTTAGAGGCTGAACCAATGCTGCATCATCCAAAGCACCATCTACATGCAGTCCCCATATTTAGGCATTTGCACATGCGTTCACTTCTGCTTGGAATGTTTTGCCCCATATAGCCTTTCCTGGTCATCCTATTTCAAATTGCCAATGCTCCCAGACTCTACACACTCAGTCCCCTTTCCTGATTTATTTGTCCCATGTAGCTATCACCCTCTCTCGCACATTATTTTGAATTATTTATTTGTTTATTATCTAATTCCCCTTACAAATATATCATTTTTACTAGAATGGGTCATTTGTGTCTCTTTTATTTCCTACTGTTTCCTTAAATCTGGGGATAGTTACTGGTACCTAGTAGGTGCTCAATAAACAGTTATTGAATAAATTAATTAATGTTCTAGCACCTCTGAAAGTTATTCAAAAGGAGTTGGTCTCAAATATATTTGATCTGTGGGAATATCAGTAGACTAATTTTGAAAAGACAAAACACTCTTAGCTGTAGAACTTTTAACACACACCCAGATACATACTCATCACTTTATAATCTTATCTTGAGTTTTTATTTCACACAGAAAGCTTAGGGAGAAAAAGCTGAAAATTTGCATTGATTGCAATTTGGAGGGAAGGGTACTGAAAAAGACTTCTTTGTTTAAACTGCTGTAATACCAGCACTGGAACTTTGACAATTGCTCATATATCAAATACTATATTACTTGTTACTAGCTGCATAGCTCAAGAAATCAAATTGGACCTGAAGGAAAGTGGAAGAAAGTTGTTTCATAAACCTTCGCTTCTTTTTCTTTTTTCCCTCTTTTATTGTCTTTATAAAAGTTGCATTTGAGTAAAGCAAGTGCCCCCTGAAGCTGCTTTTACGTGGAAAGTTAAGGTATTAAGCACTAATTATTGTGCAACTGATCATGCAGGTCACATGTGCCAGATTGGTAGGTTATTGTCCCAACCACATTGACCAGCTGTAAACGAAATTGACTAGTTAATTTAGAATCCCTGAGTCAAGATTACTATAGACAAGGGGTTGGCAAACTTTGTTTCTAGAGGATCAGATAATAAATATTTCTGAATTTCCAGGCTGTATGGTCTCTGGTTTCTGTCACAACTACTCAATTCTATAGTTATAGCATAAAAGCAGCTATAGACAGTAGGTAAACAAATGGGCATAACTATGTTCCAATTAAACTTTGTTTTATGATATTGACATTTAAGCATTTGAGTAAAGCAAGTGTCCCCTGGGGCTGCCTTTATGTGGAAAGTTAAGATATTAAACATTAATTATTGTGCAATTGATCATGCAGGTCACATATGCCAATTTGGTGGGTTATTGTCCCAACCACATTGACCAACTGTATATGAAATTGACTAGTTAATTTCACCTACTGTGATTTGAGATCATGTATTTGAGATCATGGGCATGCTAAATAAAACACGAAATTTCAAGTCAGATAGCAGCTTGAAGCAGGTATTGCAAATCCAATGCTGAATTTGATCTCCAATTAAGACCTCGTGAGTTTCCTGTGCTTTTATCTAAATCCTCTTCTCACTCTGCAACTTTTAGGTTTCTAATTAATGCAGGCTCAGCTATCCTTGTACTATCTCTTCTCCTAGCATTTTAGAAAAATTCATCAGTGATTTCTTTTTAAAACTATCATTAGGATATATTTGCAGAAATGAAAAGTCAAGCATGTTATTTTCTACCTTTTATGCTACCTAATGCTTTATATTGTGTTTTCACCACTTCTGTCATCTTAGCTGCAGAGAGATCATTCCAGCAAAAGGTGAAGGTGTTTAGAGTTTAATACTATGCAATTAAGACTTAAAGACACTAATCTTATAAACTTTTATTTTTAGATCACGTCCACAATGATAGAAGCAAAGGTCACTTCCTCTCTCATTCATTAACAAATGTTTAAATAAATTGCTTATAGTTTATATAATCTTTAATAGTTTTATAATACAACCCCCATGGATACCAGAGAATATCTTCTTCAAGCCCTAAGTTTAGGTTATTATTTATCTAAACTTCTGGATTTTTTCCCGAAGAATTTCAAAAGTTGGAATTTCCACAGTTTCATTGTTTAGCTTATCCAACTGTTAAAAGTTGGAATTTCCACAGTTTCATTGTTTAGCTTATCCAAATGTTAATATCATTATTAATATGGTCATGATTTTTGAATCCAATTTGTCTCAGAATGAGACAGTTTACAGCTTCTGTACCAGATCTAACCATCTGCCCTTAGATGTGTTGGTTTTTATAAGCAGCAGACCTTTCTTATGCATCTCATTGAAAATATGAGAATACTTTTATCTTGGCAGGGGGAAACTGGGTTTAGTCTTTGAAAAGAAATCTCTTCATAAACTGATAATGTATTTTCAATCAGTAAAATTAGCCTTTCTCACTTAAGAAATGAAATGAGGCTCTATCCACTTTATGTCACAAAGAATTAAGATCTCTTGTCCCTTGTTTTAAATTGAGGCTTAAAAATATGTTTCCATCTAAATATATTAGCACACAGCACCCCCCAAGCCCATGCTTCCTGTCTGAAAAGCCAATTACATGGTTTCATTGCTGATTGGCTGGAAGCCTATACAACTTCCTGGCTTCAGGCCATTAACACCCTGGCCAGAAGTGCTGACAAAAATATGAAGAGATTTACACCCTCTGATTTCTGTATTAACAACAAGGACAAAACAGTAGGTGGTCTTGTCAGTGGATAATACAATTTAAAGATATGAGTTCTTTTTCCACAGGTGCATTTGTCTCTGAAAATTAGCAGTTCAGCATGGTGTGAATAATAAGCCATCTTCTCTGATGAGTTTGAATCATACTGAAAAATCTTTTATGGACAAGTTCAAGATTTATTAGACTATTACCGTTTCTCTAAATGACAGAATGGAAGTTAGCTTATTTTTTAGATCTAAGTTATGATTACTTAAAAAAAAACACTGGAAAGGAACAAGTATGGAAAATGTTATGTTTTATAAAGGGAAAATACATACATATAGTGTGGTGAAAAAACTTTTGTTAATAATTTCAGTTATTTAATATAAAATTACTTTTTAAGAGCTAAGGACAATGTACTGTGATAATATGATTGCTTTTTCCAATGAATTCTCCACTAGTTTCAATTAACCGTCTGTCTTAGCAGAAAGATGTGTCAAGTAAATGTGTGTGTGTATATACACAAACCCACATAAAAAATAGAAGGAGATATGTATTTATTTGACTACATTGTGCATATATAAGAGTGTGTGTATATATATGTACCTCTCTCTATATATAGATACCCATCTCTATACAAGCATATACACATACAAACGTATGTATGAATATTTAGTAATCATGCACATACACATATACACACATGCCAATATATAAGACATAGACATATACACAGATGTGAGAACATCTAATATATAAGATCTGGAAGTAAAAATTGGAGATGGGGTAAAAAACCATTAATTTGTAATATTCAACACATGTTCTTCCCTAAAATGAAATGATTAGAGATGTTTGATCTCTAAGGCTTCTTCTAGCTCTAAAGTGATGAATTTAAGATGTGTTTATCATCACATCCCTTTCATGAAATGACTGTGGAATTCTGGAAATGATGGTAGATGATTATGGGAGGATAGAAAGATTATGGATGGAGAACAGATGAAAGATCAGGCTTTTAATAATCAATCAGCCAATTGCTGCTGACCACATAGTACAAGGATCTGAAGTCTTGTTCTTGTCTGTGAGAAACTTATGTAGATATTGACATCAAAGCCCTCAAGGTAAAGGAGGGATTGATAAGTAGGGTAGAAAATTCATCATAATTAGGTCCTACCTTTCAGAAACAGAACTCACATTACAAAATGTAGACTGTACTAAAAATCTTGTTTGTACAATTAATTTGCTTAGAAAACCTTTTCTTGTTAGGCATTTCAAAGAGAATCCAACTCTTTAGCATTTAAATTATTACAAGTTTTAAATTCTAAATAACAATAATGAGGTTTTTTCCATAAATTGAAGCTACCACCAAAATATTCTGTAATGAAAAGGACACATCATCAGAACTTTAAGATGAAGTAAATCAACGGAAGCAGAATAGTTTAGAGTTTCCTTAATAGATGGTCCTTTACCTAAATGGGCAAAACGAAAATAATCACTTCTTAATGTGATGGGAATGAATATAAGGAGGATAGTATTTGATGTTTTTTACAATGCAAGACACTGTGAATGTCCACAGAAATATAAAGCAATATATTACTCTATCCTTGGGCAATCTGAAATTTAATTGGATAGAACAAGAGTTGCATGAAAATATTGTAACTATACCAATGAATAGCTATGGATTGCCAAATGACTGCCAATGAGAATACATTCTCTGAGATAACAAAGAAGAAAAGGGAAAATATATATTTGATTTGGATTTAGAAGGTTGCATTTGGATTCTGATATTTTAGCTGTGCATTCAACAAATATTTATTGAGTGCTTACTACATACTAAGCAATGAGGGTGCAATTTTGAACATATCTGACCAAGGCTGAGCCCCCCTGAAGTTGGAAAGAGGAAAGCAATTGGACAGAGGGTTGGAGGGCAGAGAGAGACAAAGCTGGTGAAGTAGATGGGAAAGTGCAAAGCCATGTTCAGGAGCTGAGTGAGAAGACTAGTTAGAGTAGGACATATAATTATTAATCCAGAATTTTAGCAAACAAGAATCGAGATTGAATGAGCTGATGAACCCATGAAAAACATAGTCCACTATGGTACATATCAGGTAAGAAATTTAAGAAATGATGATGTGTTCTCAGATTCCTAATTTCAGCTTAAAATTAGGCTAAAACTTTGTAAATTTACTGGTGAGATATTACCTTAAGATGCACCTCACACATCACCCACAGGGGGCCTCAGCTTGATGGACTATTGGCATCTTAATAGATGATTCTAGATCTAAGACTCATCTCAATAGAAAATTTCCCAAAAGGACCAAGATTACAATAAGATGTCAGTATGAGTCTCAGATACTGTTCTGATGTAAAGGTGTCTGTAAATCACTAAAGACTGTCTCAAATCCTCAAATGTTGAGGCCAAGAGAAGAGTCACATACATAAAAAGAGTTTGCTTAAAAGAAAGCAAAAGTTAATTAAAAGTGAATTCAAAGAACTTGGCAAAATTTTGGATAATTCCAGCTGTTTTAAACTTAAGTTTTGATGTTCTCTTCCTAGAAAAGCTGGGTGACTTTAAAATAACAATATTTAGACAACTTTTGAGAACCAGAGTTCTGTCTACAGAGCCAAAATAAATCAGAGTGAGTGACTCTAAATTAATGAGAAGACTCAATAAATGACAAGGTAGTTGACTTATTATTACAAGCAAAGGAAATAAGTTGTTCAAATTAACTTGAGTTGGTCAATTTTTGCAATATTGGGTTTTTATTGAACTCTTCTCTTACCATAAATCCCCAGCCTTGTTTTTAGGTACCTCTGTGATGAGCCCTTAGGACAAACATTGCCTGGTGAGCTCTACATTTTCTTTTTTTTTTTTTTTTTAGAGACGGGGTCTCGCTCTTGGTCAGGCTGGTTTCGAACTCCTGACCTTGAGCTATCCACCCGCCTCGGCCTCCCAGAGTGTCTACATTTTCTACTACACTTGCAGTTCCCTTGTGGGGAGTGATGGGGAATGTTTAATCTGCCTCTCTATTTTCAGTGATTTACAGTATCTGCTGTATCTATTACATTAGTTTTGTTAAATGTTGGTGGATGAATGTAAGATCTGGCTGCTTATTAGGTTGTTGAAACATATTAGTAGAATCACAAAGTTATATAATTTTATAAATCAGAGGAACCTTGAGGGTCACCTTCTCTGATCCTTTCATTTTGGCGATTCAGAGATTATGGCCCAATAATTTACTTCATCTCTTACTTGTGTTCAATTTTTAATACTGCATCTCTTGCTCAAGTGTTTTTTTTTTCTTGCTGCCATGCTGCCACATTTTAGCTACGTAACCTCAGCAAAATCACAACCTAAATATTTTATTTGAAAACCAAGGTTCATTTTTGACCCATCCTTTTCCCTCATCAACCCCACTCAGTCTTCAACAGGTCCTGTGGATTATACCTCAAAATATATCCAGACTCTCCTCTTCTCCTTTCCCATTGCCACTTCACTAGCCTAAGCCATAATTCCTTTCACGTTGACTACTGTTAAGTTTCTACCTGAGATTCCAGCTTCCACTTTTGCATTCACCACCACCCCCTCAAACTAATCTCTACATGGTGGCCAGAATGTTTTTCGAAATATGTAAATCTGATCATGTCCCTTGCTTAAAAATCTCTTAATAGCATCTCCCTGTAGTTGAAATAAAATGCAAACTTACTACCACGATATACAGCATCTGAATTATCTACCCTGCCTATATCTCCAGTTTAATCTTTTGCCATATTGCTCTTTGCCAACTGATCTTCAAAGCTCATGTTCTGTTTATTGAACCATGCTTCTTTTTAATAAATGCTTCTTAATACTTTAATACTTCTTTTTAAGTTCATAGATAGTAGCATCAAGAGAGATCATATATATGCTTGTAAGAAATATTGTTGCTGATTCTATCAAAACTGTGTAGGTACTCTGACACTTGAGGCTTCAGACTATTCTAAAGGAATAATTTACTTCCTACCACACACTTGCTGCTGGCTTCTGGCCCCCTTAAAAGCAGGGGAGAAATATATCTCTGACTTCCCAGATGCGCCCTTATTCCATCTTTCTCCTAGTCCAGGTATCATACAATACAACTGGGCACAGGAGAGTGACCTCACAACTGAAAGATTTTCGTGAAGGATAATTTATGTTCTCCAAGTTACTGACATTCTTCTATAGCCAAATGATTGCTGGGGAGTAAGTACATCATGAAATCTTTGGGATAAATGATCATTTCAGGCTCTTGGGGTAGACTTTGAGTGAGTTGGGGACACATTTCAAATTATGAACTTTGGAGTCAGATTCCACAGCCCCAACCCCTTCAAATGGCTCATTATATCAGGTTGGTTTGAGTCAAGCTACCAAACATTTAGTAATTCTTAAATAAGTTTTGATTTTCTCAGGGTCTCTATAGAGAAGGTTGAAAATCACACAAGTTAGGCAGTTAAGCAGAACTATTTTGGTTTTTCAATTACATTGTGCAAAGGCACAGCATGGAAATGCATTTTATTAGCTCCAATTTTCCCCCAGTAGGTACTTCCAAATTAAAATTATATAGGTTTACCAGAAGTCTTTAATCTAAATTATTATTTCTGTTGGGATTTCTTGCTTCTCATTTTACAAAATGGATTTTATGGGGAGGAACAAGATATTAAAATTATGAGAGAAAAAAAGTGATTCCTTTTGATATATTTGATGTGAATCTTAGCTATTACCAAATTAACTTTAATGAATTATATAGTACTGGAATAAAGGCTGTGAGCAGACACTGCTCTCTCTGCTGCCTCCTTGTATTGAAAACTTGTTCCATTCATGTTTCTCCTTTCTTCTGTTTCTGTCTACAAATTTTGAATATAGGACTCAGGCACATGTTTTTGGTAGGAAAAAAATAATTTATATTGGGAAGAGTATGGTTCTACCAAACAAATGTACAGTAAAATATATTGCCAGAGAATCTCAGCAAGACCATTTACAACCATGTAAAGGCAATATCTTATATTACTATATTTATATAGTGCTTAGTATGTACCCAATCGATGCTACTGGTAAGAGGAAAAATATGCACTTGGGTTAATAGATTGTCAGGTAGAAGATAGTTTAATCATTTGAATAGCATGCTAATTAAAAGTTTGAACCAATCATAACCCAAGAGATTCTTGTTTCAATGACCTTTGAAACTTATACAGTAATGTCTTTCTAAGTTTTTCTGCTTATAGACATCACTGTAATTGGGTCTTTGTAATGTCTCACTCAGAAAATATGCTGGATGTGAATTCTATACTCCTCTCCTGAAATTTCAAAATCCAGAAGAGTGAATCATTTCCTCAACTGTAATTGCATGTTGATATAACTATAACATAGTATAACTTGTTATATAACATGTTAACAAAATATAGCAGAAACATATGCTACTAATTTTTGTTCATTAATATGGAGATTACGCACTGTTTATTATTGTTTGCTACTCTGTGTTATAAGGAATAATACCAAATCATAGGAGTCATTCATTCCAGCCTCATGGAGCTCATTTTACTTCTATAGTCAAAACACACATGCCTTATAATAAAATTAAAAAAAAGGCCAGGCTTTCTTATATGATAGGGGGAAAAAGCAGTTTTAGAGACCCCCTCATTGCTTCCCATCATTTACTGAGTTATTTGCCATCTCCAAAGATGTGTGGTCTTTAGATCCATTGTTTTTCCACATGTTGTTTCTCTTTACATCTTGGGCACCTGGTGAACTCCCATTCAAAACCCAGCTCATAATGCTCATAATCTACCATTTCTGGAGCTCTTTTCTGATTGACTTCCCAACAAGCATCACTAAGGATTATTCTGGCTTTGCTTCCACAGTATTTTCCATTGTTATCACATTGCATCATTCTATATATTTACCTTTCTTATTAGAGCATGAGCTCTTTGAGGAAAGAAACTAGTATTGTACATTATTGTATTCCTCAGGCAATTAGGATGATGCCTGGCACATATTAGATGTCCAATAAAATGTTGACTGACTATATGGGTTGTTGACTGACTCTGGGTTCTCCAGAGACACAGAGCCAATGAGATAATACATATATATATATGTATATATATATATGTGTCATATTATATATTAGAAGAATATATATATAATATGTTATATATTTTATAGAATCTATCCAGAGAGACAGAGAAAGACAGAGACAGACAGAGACAAAGAGACTGATTATAAGGAATTGGCTAATGTGGTTACAGAGACTAAGAAGTCCCAGGATCTGCAGCTGGCAAGCTGGAGACCCAGGAGACCTGTTAGTATAGTTCCAGTTAGAGTTCGAAGGCCTCAGAACCAGGAGAGCTGATGGCATAAGTTTCAGTTCAAGTCTAAGTTCAAAGGCAGGAGAAGACTGATGACCCAGCTGAAAGATAGTCAGATATTTAGGCGGAAAGAGAATTCTCTTTTTACTCTGATATTTTGTTCTATTCTCAGGCCTTCAATGGATTGAATAAGGCCCACCCACATTGGGGAAGATATTCTTCTTTGCTCAGTCTACTGATTTAAATGTCAATCTCATCCAGAAACTCCTTCATAGACATAACCAAAGCAGTGTTTGGTCAAATGGCTAGGTGCCTCATGGCTCAGTCAAGAAGACACATAGAATTAGCCATAACACAGACTGAATGAATGGATGAATGGATGGGTGGATGATCTGAACTTAGCCATTAGGTCAAATAATTGTTACTGGTAGGGAATATGGCAAGAGAACCTAGATAAAGTGGAGAGGGATAGTGACAGAAGCATGATGAGAAACAGAATGTCATACTAACTTCAAGGGTTTGCTGCTGTTACGTGGCTGTTTACCTGCCTTGAATTATGTACATTCTCAAGTAGGCCTGACAAATATCAGCCACATTCATAATCAACTTTTGTGAGTGCTGTGACCATTCATTAGCCATGCATTGCGAGATTTAACCTTGATGGAAAGCCTGTGCCTGAATTCTGTAAAATTATTTATTACTATTGATTATAAACCCATCTTAGTTTTTTGTAATAAGAATTTTATCTGCAGAGTACAGAATGAAAATAAACTTATTGTCAAAGCCTGTGGAGGTAAACATCTCTTCATGAAATCAATATGCTCATGAAGAGTTACTTGCAATTTGTACTGAATATAATGCACTTAATGGGGTGTTAGAATCCTTAGGAAAGTTTCCTTTGGTATTTTTAAGGATATGGTTGTTTTAGGAAAAATGAGAAAAATCTTATTGACATGATTTTCTATGGTTGTGTGTAATGTTATGAACAGTGGATATACCATAATTTGCTTAGCCAATTACCAATTGTGCAGAGGGCCCATTTTCTATTTTTCACTATTTTAAATAATGATGTACTGAATAATTTTATATATCTAACTTTTTTCTTCTCATATATATGGATAGATTCCTAGAAGTAAAATTATTGGGTTGAATTGTTATGATACACATTGCCAAATCACTTTTTAAAGGTTGTGGTATCAATTCACACTTTCTAAAACACTGATAATTATCATTTTAAAAGGTTTGCAACATTGATAGACTAAAGTGCTATATCATTTTTGTTTATTATCCATTTTTGATTACTAATGAACATTTTTATACATCAGAAGCTTGTCCTTTAAAGAATTCCTGTAGAATATCTTATAGTGAAGTAAAGAAGCAAATAAACATTTCCTAAGCAATCTGCATGGTTGAGTTTGCATTTGGCTTAATGCACACTCACAGGTATAAAACCTATTTCAATCATCAAAGATACAATAACAAAAGTAAGATGAAAGGTAGTTGCCACTATACCTGGTCTGCTATTTAGTTCCTTCGGTAAGGATTCCACTCTAACTTTCATGTAGGGTAATGGCATTGATATTTAGTATGTTTTGACTGGATTTTGAGAAGGATTGATATCAAGGAAGATAATACCATGTGAGTTTAAGGAAGAGGTGGGAGAGTACTCTTCATTATTTAATCTTGTGCTGAGACTAGATTTTATACAATATCTCAGATGAATGGAAGAAAGTTATTAAAATGCTAGCTATAACAGTGCTTTCCAAAACTGCTTCTATTGACCCTAAAGTTAATGAAAGACATGGATGGGCCAAACCGACTCATGCTTTTCTGGCTGCTGATAAGAAAGTCAAGAGGAGCAGAGCTGATAGTTCATGGGTGTATTTCATATCTGATAACTACGTCCAGGGGAAAGCCGGGTGGGGCCTGAAATCCAGCTCTGGATGCACTGTCTGATCCTGTGCAGTGCCTTTATAAAACTCATCCCCTCAGAGAGGGCACCCTTTTCTAATTCCTATAATGGCAAGATGCAGGCTAGCAGAGGTCCTGAGGATGCTACTAAAAAAGATGATTTGAGAGAATCCTGATTCACACCATGGATTTGAAGGCCAGCTAAGAAAGAATCTAGCAAGGCTACTAGGTCTGATTATGATAGATCAGCCTTCAAACTGGCTCTTGGTCATTGGCAATATAGGAGTCCCAAAATGACCATCTGGTCCTGGGTCTCATGTGTGGTCAGTCTTTTGTTGTTTCAAGAATCTGGGACAGCACCAGCCTTTCGGAGTATGTTTTATTGGACAAAACCTAAAGATGATTCCGAGAAAGACTTACTTGATGACATTTCTTCTTGTATTTTGGCTTAGGAGGTAAGTTCACTGTGTGCTGCTAAATTTGCAGAGCTGGGAAAACTGTGTGATTTGCCACTACTGTTTTCCTTTCTCTTTTGCATTCTCCTATTACATCCTTCTGAGGTTCAGTTCATTGGCTACATGGTTGTTTCTTATAAGATCACATCCTGGGTGAGTGTGGCTGGCACCCACCAGGCACACTTTCCCTACAGCTTTGCAATGTCCACAGTCCAGTGATTGCTCTTCAGCCAACCTCCTAAGAGTCTGTTTTTGACAATGGGAATGAAACCAAAAAAAAAAAAAGGTAGGGGGAAATAAAGAAGGGAAATTATACTGTGCAGAGAGACATGGGATATACAGGCAGAAATGAGCTTCTGACAAACTCCATGAATATCCTTTCTTGGTGTTCTGGCTGCTTTTTGAAAAGGGCTAAATCTAGAGAACTTCTCTTTGGATTTCCTCTATTCTCTGCCCTTTGGCTAATTTGAGAATTAAAAAGGGGCACAGGAGGTCTGACTTTGAAGGGATGTAACCTTCAGGCTTTAATTTGGCGCAAACAAAGCATTTTCAGCAGCTCTCCTCTGGCGTCTGCAGAGTATTACCATGTTGCTGAATATTTAAAAGCAAGGCATGTTTCCAGCCCCAAGGTCTGTCCCCCAATTGATAAGTCTCTTTTTATTAAATGAACTTTAATTACTTAATAATTAGACCTTCCATAGGAGAAGATGTGGATCCTGATAGTCTGCCAACAAGGCTAAGGGGCAAATCAGAAGAATGTGCCATTTTCAGATTAGAATTTAAAAGAAGGAACAGGCCCATTGTGAGGGTGTGTGGGTGAAGGAGAGGCCTCCCTAGAGGACTGGAGTCTAGGCATAAACCTGGACTGAGACATGCTTTATTTCCACTTTGGCTTAAAAACTAGAGTAGTCTAAAGTAAAATGAATGGGGGTGCATGTCTAAGATATTCTAACTTTCAGACTGTCTGAATCTGATGGAAAGATTTTTCTTCGTCTATGTGGTGTGTGTATGCCTGGGTGGAATGGCGAGGAGGGACTATTGTTCTCCTTATTTTAATTCCGAGAGCCTAACGCTTTTGATGTCCCTACAGATTTAGCAGCTCACCATTCATTACCATGGTGATTTTTTACCTCATTTTTTTTTTTTAACATCACAAAGAAAAAGCCCAAATGAAAAATGTTTGCTCCTTTTGCTATTACCATTTCTACTGCCTGGTGACAGCAAATATTTTGGTTGTGCCTAGCATCTGAGGAAATCTGTATTGGCCTAATAGAATGATGACTACAGCCATTGCCCTGACCGTCCCCGCTGGGTGGGGGCCTGCCCTGACACCTCTGATAACTTTGTTCCTGGGGACAGTGATTTAAGGGGAGGATGGGGAAATCCCATTCAAAATATCCACTGATCCACAATTTAAATTTATGAGGCTTAGATAAAATTATCATGGGTCCAGAGTTTCCCTCTGCCCCAACCCCGAGTCTCTTTTCAGATGAGAGGTTCTGTGGGTTGACTTGACATATGTCTATTAACCTTATGTTTATTGCCATGAACCATGCTAAGTGCTTGCAGTATAGAATAAAACAGACCTAGGCCCTGCTTTTGTGGAACTTATGGGTTAGCCAGGAAGATAGCAATTAAATAAACTCCAAAGTTAATTAATTACAATTGAAATAAATACTGCCAAGGAGACCTGTAGGGACAACTGGTTCTGTCTGGGTTTGGGGGAGGCCACTATGAGGAAATGAGAACTCTCAGACTGCATCAATACTATTAAATCCCAGGTATTCGAGCACTGTGCAAGCTGTAAAGAGTAAAACTTTACTCTTCCTTGTATAGATAGTAAATAGTCTAGAAAACAATTTAGGTTATAGATGTTTAACAGGCCTTGAGCAACATTTAACAAAGTAACAAATATAAATAGACTCGCAATCCTTTTAGTGTTAAAATTAGTATGAGAGAATAATTTAAGGATCTTTTACAGGAATCAAAATAAACAGAGCGAGACCCACTTATCCATGATACTCTCATAATGGCTATATATCTCTTGCTAACAGCACTTCATGCTTACTATACAACTATAATTAGGACTGTTGACATCGATACCATTTCTGATGCTAAAGCCCAGGCAATTTTACTGTGTGTTAGTCACTTATCAAATTTGAATTAAAAGTGTCTTTATCATTTCTAAGATGGGATTAAGTAGAGCTCCCATATGCGTCTAACTTTTCCATAGTTAAAACAAAATCTTTTTTTCCTTTTTGTAGTTCCTCACTAATAGGTTCTGGTCTTTGTTAGGGCATGGAGGTACAGATAATGTATAAATCCATAAGTTGGCTGGTGGGGACACTTCCAAGCCCAGGTGGTCCTGGATTTACAGCTGTCATGGCCTCCTGGGCCAGGCTAGGTGTGAAGGTAGGAACTTTCACTAGGATTCATTCTTGAAAATGACCTTTCCCCAAGGCTAACAATGAAAGCCCTCCAAAAGCACCCAAAATAGTTTGTGTGAATTACTTGTTGGCCTTTTGGCTAAGATCAAGTATAGTATCAAAATAGCTTGTGGGCTATTTTTAATAATGCAGTACTTTCCGCTGAAGTTTAGGGGAATTCAATTTGGGGCAGAATGAACTTACTAAGCAACCAAATTTGCTCTGTTCTGTGCTGCTACTTGGGAGTTCAGGAGTGAAGAGTATCAACATATGGAAGAAATGACTTTTGAGACATTTTCACTTAGGTTGGGAAAATTAGGTACTCTAAGAAGTATACTAATTCAGTACCAAACTTTTTTTCTAAAAAGAAAAAAACAATCATACTATAGTTTAAATGTTTGAAAGAGTTTGCTCCCAATTTCATCTATAAAGTGGAGAAAACAATCATTCTTAAAGAGCTGTTGTGAGGATTAAGTGAGGTCATTTATAAAGATGCTTAGAATAGTGTAATTGACAAAACCAAGGCCTTTCTCAAAGTCATCAGCTGGTTAAATGATGAAGCAGAGGAGTGACCACAGGTAAACCTGTACCTTGGTATGTTGTTATTCACCATCAGAGTGCCACAGAGTGTGTTGGAAAGTGACAGAACTAAAATTTAAACCCAATTTTCCAAATTTATATGTTTTCAGTACTCCAAACATTTAGAGTCACATAGAACCTCAGTAGATATTTGTGTATTTTTTTTTCTTTCAGTAATTATTTTATATACTCTGCAGAAATAAAATACAGAAAACAAATACAAATATACCAGTACTTTCAACCTTTTATTTATACACTCAACTATGTTATGGTGTTTGTAAGTTATGAGTGCTATAAAATTTAAAAGATAAAGCAATGATTTCCAGTAAGTAAGAAAAAGGGAGATATTTTTGACTGAATATTTAAAGAACAACTAGAGTTTTGATAGGTAGATTTTGGGGAGAGAGTTCCTTTTTGGAGGAAGTACCATGAGAAATACAATTAAGAGGAAGCCATGTTGAGGGCATCTGCAAGTTCAATGGATCCAAACATTGTTTTCCAGAAGTTGTGAAAGATGAACCTTGTAGGAGTGAAGGTAAACATCCCCTTCCTCCCAAAGCTGCTGAAAGATCAACTCACTATTAAGGCAGATTCATAAGAGAAAGTTTACATACCATGCACAAAGGGAGAATCACAGAGTGATTACTCACTATCCCCATGAAGTTCAGATATTTTTATGTATGTCCTTTTGGAGGGGAGGGGACATGAGGAGTACAGGTAGTTTTGTTTAGGAGTGACAAATGGTGCTAGGGAGGACAAATGGATGGAAGAACAGATTGACTTGTAAATTAACCTAAGAGACAGGTACTCTGTTTAAAATAATATGGGCCAAATCTGGTTACATTCTTGATGTTCTTTCCTGCAATATATTGAGATATTAATAACAGGGAGAGTAAGGGAAGTCAGTTTCCCCTATGACATTTTGATCAGGTCAGTGTGGTTTATGCAAACAGAGGGAAAGCCCTTTTCAATGTGTTTTGATCTTTAAAGGTCTTAATTCAAAATACCAAGAAATCATATTTTGGAGTGAAGTTATCTGAGCTCCTTCATTCCCCCCTATCTAGAATTTTCCCTAGAAGTTTCACACCTTAAAAGTTAAGTTGAGTTGGTGGCTGTGGAGAGAAAGATAGATCAGTTTAGTAGTCTGACAACAAGAGATCTGAAAAAGGGGACAAGGACATAGATTAGAATGAGAATAGAAAAGTAGAAAATAATGGATCTAAGCACATTTCCCCACACTCCATTAAACCAGTCTCCCATTCTTGGAAATAAGTCTTCATTCATCTGGTGGAGAATATTTATCTTATCTTTTAAGAAGTATAGATCACAGTCTCTACTCATCCTGAGTGGCAAGCATTTTCACCAATAATCATGCAAACTCTTCCTTTTGGGGCTGTCAGAGCATCCAGGACCTGGCGGTTTTCAAATACAACAGAGTCTGTCTAGGCTGTTGACTTCTGACGGAAGTGCTTCCTATGTTTGCATTGTGCTATTACCATGGAGTGACTCAAAACTCTCTTTTCAATCTCATGAGTTCCAAATGTCAGGCAGAGCCCTAAGCACCAAAAAGAACTTAGAATTGTGATGTACAAGTGAGTTTTTGATAATATCACATCTAGTATGTTTGCTTGGTACCACTTTATGAAAAAAAGAGCCTAAGTTTGTGATTTGGCTGGCATTTAAAGTGAAATACCTGGTAACAAAGGGTGTCAGATAATCAGGTTCATAGTGTCCTGACGAGCTAGGTGGGAACCACTTGTGTACTTTATCACCACACACAATAAAAAGACCAGCGTTATTTATAGATAGTGTCAGGCTGGAACCTGCGACCTCCCAGTCTGGAGTTTGCAGTACCTCTTCTTCCTCACTGGCTCTTCCACAACTCCAGTGTCCATGTGTTCCCGCCAGTCTATGGGAACAGAATAGCTTACGAAATATTTCATATTAAAGGCATTTGGTCTTGTTCTGGAATTTATAGGGCTTAGTTTTGTCACTTAACCAAGTCAATCCAGACTTTTGCCCTGTCCATAAACAATCTTTAGTGTTTGGCAACTTAACAATGGGGATAAGTAAACTACCCCAAGTTGCACAGACCTGGCTTGTGAACCTTCCATAACATCTGGTGATTTGACAATCATTGACATCATGAGGGTTAGTGCCAGCACCATCTAAGAGTGTAAGAATGTCATTCTGTGGAGTCAAACACTAGGGTTTGATAGCAATATTGTCCTAGTCTGTAACTCAGAAAAGATTCAACATCATCCCTGTTTTCAATGCAGTGGGAAAAAAATTCTTATTTTGGGGTAAAATTTCTTGAACTTCTTCAACCTGGAAGGCACAATGTGATAGATGCCTGGGTATGTATTTTAAAACAAAAATAAAACCCTTTGGCCAGCATTTGGAGTTTAAGACAATACTGTTATCACCCAGAGAGGTTCTTTTCCTTGGCAGGTATCAGTAAACAGACACAGCCAAGTTGGTAGTTGGTTGTAGCAAGAGGATATTAATACTTGGCACAAGTCAGGACCACACTGAAGATGATTCCCAAAGCAACGTGTTGTTGAACAAAGTGGTTGGATTGGTTTTCTACTCAGAGGGTAATGAGAAGTGATCTGATAGAATCCCATGATGGAGTGGTGCCAGGAAGCATGCTCTCGCTGGTTCCTGCCGTGTGGTAACACTATTGCTTGATCACATAGGATCCTGGATCCTGCCATGTGGTGTCTGCTTCTTAATCCAGTCCTTGCTCCTCAGTCCACTCTGAGCACTTAGGTTCTACCTGTGGTTGCACCCTTGATTCATCTGGGCATGCACAGGTTACCCTCTTCAACCTGGGGGTTCATGACAACTGAAAAACAACTCACAACTTTGTTACATAAAAGTTGAGCCAGATTGGTTTGGTGCTGTTACAATACCAGAAAATTGGTGGAACCTCAGATTTTCCTGAGTGAAGCAAAAACTTCGGTGATTGATTTAGGAGCACTGATGTTTTGGCCATGTTTCTAATGGATTTGAGTGAAAAAAGAATAGAGATAATAGGACTGAATGGTCTTATTCCTGATACAATTGCAATAGATTAGATATGGTCTAACAAGTCTGAAGAAGGCTTTTTCTGTGAACAGGCTCTTTTTGAGCTGGTAACTATTTTGCATAAGGATCTAGTTAAAATTATACCTGTATCTCTCTATGAATGAAGCTTGGGAATCATTCGTATTACATTAGAGCATTAAATGACTCTTCTGAAAATACTGTATTTCATACTTATGAGTTACAGTGAGTTTAATGTTCATTACTATATGTTCATATGCATGTCTCAAAAATATAGTGCTAAGTTGATAGCCTATAACTTCTTCTTTTAACACTGTTGCTGGTTTGTTACACCACCATGAGATGTAAGTGCTAAAATTTAGCACAATATTGAGAGCATTAATTCAAGCCATATAGAGCCTTGTAAACTTAGAACTGCTTTTTTGATGTGTAGCATTTCCTTTTTGAAGACAAAAAGAAAAGGCTACAAATCATGTTTATAATTTCCCACTGTGACAAATAATCAAGTATTTGAAATTTCCCAACATTGCTTTGTTAACTTTTAAATAGGATGCAGTTCTGACACCTGTTTAGTAAGACTTGAAATCCCCAAAGTGTGCATAAAGAATAAGTGTGCAGAATAGTAGCCAATTCCATTAAACCTAATTATGTCAATATGCAATCTCCTGCTTCATATATGATTCTTCCAGGCAGATGAAGTTTACATAGGAAACCAATTATTGTGTATCAATTTGAATTACTTTTTCATTTTATATTTTTTCCATGCTCTAGAACTTACTTGCAAGTACATTTTTGAATACCACATACATTTAGATGTCAAGTAAATATTTTAAATTTAACTGAGTATAACTTACACAGAACTATATCTGAATATATAAAAGTATTCAGATGTTTTATCAATTTACCAAAAATGTTTTATTCTTATCTATGTGTATAAAATATACAACTTGTGTATATGGAAAAATTATTCCTGACTATATTTCCTTAAGTACAAAATAAAATACTAGAGATGAAGACCAAGAAGAAAACTATTAAATAATGGAGGAGGAAATTTATTTGAACCTGTTGCCCCACACAAGCTTCACAATGTCTACCACTATTTATTAGATTTGCTTTGTGTAGTATATACAAACCATTCTCTGTTTAAGTACATATTTTAAATCCATACCAAAGTCAATCAGCAGTAGATTAATGTACCTCTTCTTCTTCTTTTGAATAGACTCAAAATTATACACTACAAACAGCCTGGAAATTGGATTCTGAGAGATGAGCTAGGGCACAAGTTAACTGACTCCTTTTGTTCTTCACCCACTAGTAGATCCAGCACAGTTATAGATTAGTTCTTCTGATAACTAAAGGAGAATAATGGAATTAGGCAAGTGGCTGGCGCCCCCTATAGATACATTTGTAGTATTGCTCTGGGTAGCTTTATAGATCCAGATTCCAGAGGCCTAGTTTAGCAATCAGATGAGTCATTTTAGTACTTATATGTGTGGGATAAATTTCAATTGATAAATTAATATTTGCATCAATATTAATGTTTCTACATCATTTAGAATTAATCGTTCTTACCACAGAACAACTTTAATATTGCATCTCTAGGATTGCAGGTCTATTTATGTGGGGATAGCAATAAGTGATATCCTTTAGCAGCTTACACCTATGTAATTTCATATTTTGTGGATTCAGTTCTTTTGTGGTTCAAAAACTCTAATCTCTGAAACGGGTATAAAACTCTACCTTCACTTAGGGAAGGAGACTTCTGTATAGCATTTCTTATTGTCTCTTATGTTAAATTACGATGTTTGACCCAGGCCATTTTGCCTTTGCCCTTTGGCCCAGCAAAATCCTTATCAGATTGTAAGGGAAATTAGGATTATGAGAATTAATAGACCCAAATTAAAACTAACAGTAGTTAAAACTTAGCACAGTAGAATTTGTTATTGGCTCCAAATATTGATGGAAAAATCAAAACATCTTGACAAAATTTAACCTTGGGAAATGTTGACTTAATTAAAAAAAATCTATAAAATAAAAACCTTAGTAACATAAAATATGATTAGTAAAACTTGACATGAACCCCAAACCAATGAATGAGTCAAATATTACTTTGAATTGTACATACAATAATTCTAGCATGATTAAAACAAAAATAGAAATATCAGAATATAAATGTGATGAATAGAGGATATGAATAAAGAATTAAAATTATTTAGTTGAATGAGCTCTAGAAAATAAAATGCCAGTGATCTATCAATGATGGCATAATTCATACAAATATTTCGTTTGCAATCATTTAAAAAACAAAACAGGCCGGGCGCGGTGGCTCACGCCTATAATCCTAGCACTCTGGGAGGCCGAGGTGGGAGGATTGCTCAAGGTCAGGAGTTCAAAACCAGCCTGAGCAAGAGCGAGACCCCATCTCTACTATAAATAGAAAGAAATTAATTGGCCAACTGAAAAAAATATATATAGGATAAAAATGAGCCGGACATGGTGGCACATGCCTGTAGTCCCAGCTACTTGGGAGGCTGAGGCAGAAGGATTGTTTGAGCCCAGGATTTCGAGGTTGCTGTGAGCTAGGCTAACGCCATGGCACTCTACTCTGGGCAAAGAGTTAGACTCTGTCCCCCCAAAAAATAAAAAATAAAAAATAAAAAAAATAAAAAACAAAACAAATGGTTTTCATGGTCAAAGGATTAGGATCACAAATATCCATTTTTTATAAAAAGGGTCAAAAGGGCAGAATCAAAATGTCTTCTATCCCTCTCATGTACAACATCATAGTAAAGGTGAGGCTTCTCTCTCACCAGGCTTACGTTTAGTAATGGCCAACTAATTTTTTTTTCCTTTTTTCCCTGTATTTACTTAATCATTCATATGAATTCATCATTTTCAAGTTATTTCATATGGACATCATAGTGGCCATGTGAATTAGATATTATCCCATTTTATAGCCCAAAGAAATAAAACAAGTTACCAAAGGACTCATACATAGTAAGTGGACCAAGCACTAGAAACACAAACCATTCTAATTCCAACTTTAGGACTTTTTTACTATACTACAACCATACCTGGCAAATACTGATGAACACATACCCATAAAAGATTGTTCTTTGTTACTACAATTGGTAGTTGATATCACCCATCCTTCCTGTAACTGATGTAGGTTATGCTATATGACCAGTCCCTGATGAATTTCCATGACTTCATAATCCTTTGTCCAAAGTTGAGTAATAGCAATTCTGTCCATAGGACCAGGATCCAGAAGAACAAGTTGCCATTTGCAGGATTGCTACAGAAAAACTATGTGACCTTGAGTGTGGAATTTTACTTCTTTGAGCCTCAATTTCCTCATCTCTACTATTAGGATGATCCTATCTACTGTGTTTGTTTTTCCAGATTGTTTTATTAACCAGTAGTAACAAAGCAGTAAGCTTCTAGAGATGAATGGCAAGATCTTCATCATTTTTAGCCACAGAACACACTGTAGTTTCAGACAATATGATAAAGAGGAAAGAGCAAGTAAGATAAGATTTGAGAAAATACCCTATAGAATATAATTTCTGTAAAGAATACAAGGTATGATTATTTTGATGGAAGACTATTATGCTTCATCCAAAACTCTTATCTTCCCTCCTTTGTTTTTCCCTTAGGACCACTGAGGTTCCTTTCCCAGACAGAGTCTGTCACAGCCTTCATGGGAGACACAGTGCTACTCAAGTGTGAAGTCATTGGGGAGCCCATGCCAACAATACACTGGCAGAAGAACCAACAAGACCTGACTCCCAGCCCCGGCGACTCCCGAGTGGTGGTCTTGCCCTCCGGAGCATTGCAGATCAGCCGACTTCAACCAGGGGACATTGGGATTTATCGCTGTTCCGCTAGGAATCCTGCCAGCTCAAGAATAGGAAATGAAGCAGAAGTCAGAATTTTATCAGGTATTGCAGTGCTCTTTATTCTCCTCAGAATGATATTCTCTGGGATAGTTTGAACAATAACTTTTTTCTTTAATAAATATTTGTAATTGTTATAAGTTCTATATTGTTTGTTGAGTTTTGTTTTCTATTATTGCCCCCTTTCTTGCTAGGCATTAGATGAGGGGGTCCCAAAGGTGTTCTTATTTTTCCATGTCTTGTCATTGAAGTTTCTGGATAAAGAGTTATCTCACTTTAAATTTGGACTTATTTATTCATTTATTCATTCTTAATATTTAGTGAGTGCTTGTTTGTGCAAGGCCCATTACTAAGCATTTCTTATGCATTATTTCATTTTCTTCTACTAACCATCTAAGAGGCAGTTATTATTATCTCCATTTTTAAGGAATGAAGGATTAGCAAAGTTAAGCATCTTCCCAGCCGGGAGCAGTGGCACATGCCTGTAGTCTCAGTGACTCAGGAAGCTCAGGCAGGAAGATTGCTTGAAACCAGGAGTACAAGACTAGCCTGGGCAATACAGCAAGACCCTATCTCTACAAAATATAAAAAATTAAAAAATAGCTGGGCATAGTGGCACAAACAATAGGCCCAGTTATTTGGGAGGCTGAGGCAGGAGGGTTGCTTGATCTCTGGGTGAATGCAGACTTATAGGTAATTATAATAAATACTTATTATGATTTATATTATGATTAATATTATGTGATTAAGATTATGATAAGGAAAGCTGTTTCTCTTCATCTCTTTATCTTCTTTTCTCTTTGGCAAATCTCTAAGACTCTGATTTCACTTTCCTCTCCTAAGCAGAAATTGGACTGGATGGATGTTCCCTAAGATCTCTTTTCTTCCAATAACTGCTACTATTGTATATCTATGTAATATCTACTTTCTCATTTATTCTCACTTGTAAGGCTTACTTAGACTCACTTGTGAGTAATTGGGACCGGATGCTTATCCAAGTCTGGTTGGCTCCTGTCTGCACTCTTACCGTGAGTAGTTATCACAAGCACTTCAGCTCTGCAGACAGTAACATTCCTAACTCATTCTAAAAGCAAACTGGCAATTTGATGAAGTTTCCAGGTGCTTTAATAAGAACATCTCTAAAATCTCTAACTCCTTTGTGTATTCTCTCCTCCATTAGTCACAGGGCTACTGACTTAAATGTGTCAGTAACCACTGACAACACTGATACATTTCATCCACCAGGAAGTGACAGATGCAAAGGTAGCATTTATTCTGAACACATGCATGCGTCTATTTAGGCATCCATTACATACACACGAATTTTAAATATTCATATTCACATATCATTAATAATGCATCTATTGAGTGTATAACATAGGAAGCCAAGGTACACCACATAGAAGATTGGCAAGAATATGTCTGATTATGTTAATATGACAGAGAGGTCTGTTTTCCAGTGGTATTGAGGAATCAAGCTGGACTAATCAAGTATTAAATTTGAAATGGAACATTTTGAAGGACATAGAGACAAAATCATCAAATTGCCACTTACTTTTATTTGTTCACCTTGTAAAACACATTTGCATTATAATCGATGGAGATTTATCTAAAACCAAATTCCATATTGTTAATTTGGCTAAAATTAAGAATATGTTGGTGTACCTTGGAATTGTGTGGGCACTTCTTATCTGAAAGGAAACTATTTCTTTTTACAAAAAACATTACGTCTTATGAGAATTTTTATCTGAATTCCATGAATTCAAATATAAACTTCATAAAGCAATGACGAGCTGAGGTAATACACACACATGTAAGTTATCATCATACTTGATTGTCTCATATTCTATTGACCACATAAAGGACCTGCTGAAGGAAGATATGTTGTACCCATTTGTCCTAAAGTTTATAAGTTGGTTTATAGGTTAAATACCCAGATCCACAGTAAGTACAAGACTGAGTGAGAGAATAAAGGAATGAATGAATGGAAAATCCTAACTTTTGTTAGTTAATGCTTACCATTCTCTCATTTTTAAAATCATGCTAATTCATTCTGAATCAACTTCTACCTTCTGTAAGTACCAATTTGAGGCAGTCATATATTAAATACATATATTACCTATTCTCTATTCTAACTCTTATTTAATTGGGAAAGATAGAGTTAATTAAAATGGAAACCCATCATATTATTAACATGACTTCGGAACATTAAAAGTTGTATCTGAATGGGTCAGAACTCTTAAAGATATATATATTTTTTCATAGTCACTAAAGTACCATGTTGACTGTTGAATATTTATTTCTTGCTTTAGTTTGAAACATAAATGCTAATGTGAAGTTTTACAACTTTTTCCAGCACTCGTGTATATCACAATTCATCCAGAGAGTGTTTGAATTTCTATGTATGTGTTTATAGCAAGTTATCAAGTTCTAAATAATATTTGATTTAATGTACTTATTCAATTCTATGTAAAAACATATTTCAATTTGTCCCTTTTATATATCAGGTACATAATATCACCAAGTAACAAATATATAAAATTTATATTTTAGCAATCAAACAGTCGTTAGAGAGTACTCTCATCATTTTCACTTTAATCATTAAATAAATATTTATTCAATGAACTTTTGAATGAATCATATATCTGCCATCTTACTGGTTGCCAGAAATGAGATGTTGGAGGTCCATGCCTTAAAACAGCTTATAATCCAGTGGAGGAAATAGATAAAGCAAGTAGGTTGTGCTGTGAAATAAGAGAACAGAGTACTATTGCCCTGCATAAAACAGAAATGCCAACGTTCCAATCTTGAAGAACAAGTAGTAGGTAGGCAAAGAGAAGTATATACTAGGAAAGAAGAGCAGTGTGAGCAAAGAATAAAGAGAGATCAGATGTTTTTCAGGGGAACTGCACATATTCTGTTTGGCTCATAGGGCACAGGAAATGACAGAGGGGGATAAGCTGGAAGGAAGAGAGGTAAACTGGGTAGATAGAATACCCCGGCATTAATCCTGGAGAGAATTAACTAAAAGCTATTGCTAAGGTTGTATCAGAAGGTGTTCGGAAATGAAGATGGTTGGGGAGATACTGAGAACAGGTCTCGGAAACAGATCAGATGTCGCTTATGAGGGAGGACATGAAATCCAGGCCCCGACAAAAGCTAGTTAGTGGCACTTATCACCGACACTGGCAGTGGAAGAGTGATGTTATTGTGTTTAAAATAAATTATAGATTTTTTAAAACAGATTTTTCTGTAACATTTTATCTTTCCAGATTAAAAGAATTATTGTTTTATTCATAGGTAGGAAAATTAGTAAGTAATTGTAACTAATTAGTAACTTTTGATTAATATTTTAAGACAAATTAAATTTTTACTTATGAGAAGTTATACATTTTTAACAGAGTAAGTTAGTAGTAAACTGTTATAAAGGATTTTTTTTTTTGAAATATCAATAACAAACACTAAGTAAAAGGTGAGATGTTTAAAAATGTCATAGCATATGTGATGGGGAATATATGATGGATTGAAGGGGAATTGTGGTTGTCAGGTTCACTTTATCCTTGTCTCATCACATCTGAGTGCCAAGCAGGAGACTGAATCGCAGAATTCTAAATCTGCTTGGAGTCCTAGGTTGACTAAAATAACTAGCCCATGCACTGGTATGCTTATTTTAGTTTTCTTAATGGCCTAATTGAATTGATCAATTGACAATTCAATCTGTTGTTCCTTCATTTAACTACAAATTGATGACTCTAGGCCCTGTATAGACCTGAATTAAATATCTATATAATTAGAAGCATAGGCTTTTAATGAAAGAAATTGGACTAAAGCATATTTTGGATTATTTTTCTCTATAATTGTTATTTTTGTTGAAATAAATATTACCAGAAACCATCTCAAAATTCATCTAGTTTAAAAGGAAAAATTCCATTTTTAGTTTTGAAATCAAGAGTTTGAGACTTTTATTCATCACTAAGAATTTATTACTAAGTCCATGGTGCATTAAACATTTTAGTTTTACTAAATGTTACTTGTATTTCAAAATAAATTAAATGCTACTACAATCTATTTTTATAATTTCTACAGGATAATGATCCACAGGGGATAACAAAGAGATATATTCTTTGCTTTTAAAATTTATCATCAAGTTAGATAGTTAATTCATGTATATGACTAATGTAAGGCAGGGAAGGGTAAATTCAGGTAAATATAACTAGTTCCAAATGAATGCAGACAAAGAATAAGTCAATTCTAGGTGTACAATTTGGAGTCTTTATAGATAATTACTTTTCTAGGTCATAAGGGGAGAACTCCTTGTAAAATGATTCCAGTAGATGATAAATCTGAAATGAGAAGTTGAGCTCGCTGGATGGAGAGTTTGGAATCCCATGTCTAGGAATTTAGACTTGAATCTATTAACATTATTGATGGTTGGGAGTCCTTGAATGTTTTTGAGCAATGGATAGTCTAACATAAAAAAGGTGCTATTATGGGGCACATCAGCAAAACTCAGGGTTTCAAGATGAAAATCAAAATATAGGGGAACCCATCACATTTTTCTTGCCATGCCTATCATTCTAAAGTGACCAATGATCTCCTTCTCACCATATTCACAAGATTTTCTTTCCTATTTTTATCCTTGACCTTGAGTTATGTTAGATATTGATTATCTATTACATATTATAATATATTATTTTAGATATATATTAATATATAATATATTATAAATATAATATTACGTCTAACATTATAATCTCCTCTTAGCTGCCATTTCCTGAAAGATTACTCTTTTCCATAAAGTCAAAGACAAAACCAATATACTTGGGATTGTCTTACACATAGAAGCATGGATATTTTTTAGAAAGGAGAGAACCTGTCATTTCCCAAGAGTCTATTATATCCAACATGTGATCTATTCCACATTTACTTGGAATATGGCATTTAGCAGCCGTGGGCGGGTAGACTGAAGGGTCAGCCAATCTCTTGTGACCCCCATACAAATAAGAAGCCTTCCCTAAGAGTGTGTGAAAGCCAAACTTATAACCTATGAAACAAAAGTCACAAAACATAGTGACAATACCTATAGAGCTTGCTTCTTTCTCTAGTCTTGCTTGACATTGATTTATTTTTGGAGCATAAAAAAGAATATTTAGTCATAAATTGTGGGCATACCTTTACTGATTCAACATTGCCTATATAGGAAATAATCCAATAATTATATATAAATATTTTGATTCATTATCAAAAACAGAAGCCTGAATCAAAAACTCATTACTTCTCTGGAAAGTTTTAAATATTGCTTTATGCATATATATAAATTATGAAGAATTTTGGATTATCTAAACTAACTTTGACACCTCATAATGGCAACATTTGTTTTCTGGGATTCTACTGTCAGCTGCAATATTTAAAAAAAATTAAAAATGAAAAAAACACTTCCTTCAGACTTGCTACAAAAATGAAGCTGATAGACTCAAACTTTGCCTGTGAGACAGAAGGGCTATAGCCATACGCCAGTGATAAGAATAGATATTCTCCTTTCGTCTGCCAAACTCTAACTACAAACAGCAATATGTGTATGTACATGGAGAAAGAAAGAGGAAATATGAACAGATGTAGGTATATTTACAGATAGAGAATGTCATTTTTAGTACCAAATTGGTGTAAATAGGGAGAAAAGTAATAGAATTATAGAGTGGTGAATAATAGCTCTTGAGAAATGGCTTCCTTTTCCATGTCCAAAGCTCCTTGGCTTACAGCCAAATGGAATCTTTCATTTTTTGATTAAATCAATTCTGATTCCTGCCATCAGTTTGGATTAGGCTGGTTTTTCAATAAACATCATTCACAAAGTTAGAAGGAGTTTCATGGAATTTTTAACTCATGGCACATATTATAGTACCTACTAGTATTTGAAGACTCATGGTACCTGCTAAATTTCCTAAAATATAACTAGATAGGGGGGTGGCTATGGAGCCAGCAGGTGAACAGTAGGTTGGCTTGAAATTGAGGGTGCAGACAGAGCAAACTAGCTCTGTGAAGTTAAATTAATTTGTAACTCTTGTGGCTAGGAAGAAATCAAAGAGACTACCCTATGGTAGGTAGCCTACAGTGCCCTTTCATTTCCAATTGGAAAAATGTTTAATATTCCACTGAAGAAGAAATTGAATAAAGACAACAAAGGAGTACACGATGAGAACAAAGGTCTTTGTATTCAGAAAGCATAAAAATTAAAAGCAACTACTGGTTATTTTGAGGAAGACAGTTATTATTAGGTTGTGAAAACTGCTATTTTTTCTTGCTAACACAGATGTCAACAGTCCATAATTTAATTTCTCTATGCCTCAGTTAGTCTTTAGATTCAGCACTGTTTAGTGCTGAGGTACACAAGTTTAGTGCTGAGGTTCCTAAATCATAGTTTAGGAAAATGGCCCCATTACAGGAAGGTTGTCCTCATCACAGAGTAAACATGCATTCCACACTGCTCAGGATAGTCTGAGTCACACCCAGCCTCCTAAAATAATTATTAAGAGCATTTCCTTTCACTCTAAAAAGTATCCTAGGTTGAATAATTTATATAGTCAACCTAATCATCTACCATGAGGGAAGACAAATTTATGTGGCCCTCCAAAGCATTTGGGAACATCTGTGAATGTGGAGGGTGACATCTAGCCCCCAGCAGGCCTCACAGAATCAATTAATTTGATCATTGTAATGTCTAATAATAATTTTTTTAAAAAAAATGCCTTGGAAAAGGAAATACTCTCTCTGATTTCACTAGTATACCTTCCTCATGCCTCTTTAAGGCATAGGACTTTATGATAATTGAGTGTTTATTTTTGAATATGTTAACTATAGGTAAATGTGTCAGGTTGTATGGTCCTAGATGTACCTTGACTTTTAATAAACTATTGCTGAAAGATAGTGTTTGAACATAGTTAAGTTTTGTGCTGCCTCCCAAATTGGAAAGAAAAGGAGAAGAAGGAGTAGGAAGTAAAGGAGGGATAAGGGGAGGAGGAGAAAGAAGAAATATATTGAATTTATTGATTTCTACTTGAAAGATGCAAAACTATTTCTATGTTGAAAGGAAATGGGTTTCTTGAGTATTTCAAAAGAATGACTCATTTGTTGAGACTGTGTCTGTATCAGTAGTCAAAATATGGTCCATGGCCTTTTGGGATTTCTTGAGATGCTTTCAGGGGATCTGTAAGGTCAAACATATTTTAATAATTATACTAATATAGCTTGTGTTTTTTTTTACCATATTGACTTAAAATGACTTTGATGAAACAGTGAAAATTATTAATTTTATTAAGACTCAATCCTTAAGTACACATCTTCTTAGTATTCTGAATGTGAAAACAGAAAATGCACGTGAAGAAAATCAAAGTACAACAGGTTTTGCACAGTAAATATTTCTGTGGTCATTTGAGTTTCAAGCTGAACTAGTTACCTCCCCCACCTACCCCCACCATGAAACACCATTTTTGTTAGAAAGGACAATCAAGAGCAAAACTATATTTATTCAGACTTGGGCACTTGATAGAAATTTTCTCAAAAATGGATGAAGTGAGCCAGTCACTTCAAGGAAGATAATATTTGGTCCTGAGGATGAAATTCAAGTTCTTAAATTAAAATTAGAAATTTACAAAGTTTGTATCTTCAACCTAGAGCTTGACAGCTTCCCAGCTTTGAAAGTCCTATCTGATAGGATCAGTGGTGATAGTAACCAATGAGACTTTCTGATACTCTATTAATGTGTCAACATTTGGAAGATCTGTCTAATGCCATGTGTCATTCCAAATGACCAGTGATTGATGTGACAAAATCATGCATGGGTAAAAGATCTATTTGAAGTACAAGATAGATCAATGGATTTTCATATAATGTAGCACAGGATGTTTATCGGTAAGTTGTCAGGTTCCACATTACAACTGATTTTCAAGAAACTGCTTATTGAGTGTTGGTATAGTGTTCAAGGATAATATCTACAATTATCTGAAAAGACTATCAAACTATGCCTCCCTTTTCCCACTAGGTTTCTGTTTGAGGTCAGATTGTTTCCATGTAATTAAACTAAAAAGAAGCATATCAGAACAATGTGAATGCAGAAAGTAACAATAACAATCTAGTTTATTATTATTATTAAACCACTCATAAAAACCTCTCCTTTTATAAAGGAGAAATTTACAAAAATTAAAAGAATGACTATTCTCACTAATATATTTATTTTGGAAAATAAGTAAGTTTTTTTGAAAGAAATATTTTTGGTAAGATATGAATAAACAATGAATAAATATGTTTTTTAAAAATATGTGTTTTGATTTTTAATATGGAAAATATTTATAGGTGTAACCTGCATGCATGAACAAAAGCTCTTTGGTGTCCTTAATAATTTATAAGAGTAAAAATGGTTCCTGAGACCTGACAGTTTGAGATCCTCTGTCTATATCATTGTTCATTTTCCTAATGATTATAGATCAGTCCTCTCCAACTTAAAGATTAAGCTAAAGTAGGCCAAAATTTCCATTTAACAAAAGTTAAGAAGAAAGAAATAGAGAAAGGAAAGAATAGCAGAGGCAACATATTGCCATATGTTGGTTCTATACATTAAGGCAATCTGTGTAGTCTGAGATCAGTATCACTATAATGACTGTTTTCTCCTTCATTATTTACATACTACCCTTTTGCTCTCTGGGAGGATTAGCTGTACTGCCACCAGGATAACAAACAGAGTAGGTCAAATAACCAGGGCAACGTTTTCTTTCCAAAAGGAAAACACTAAACTGGGTTTTAGTTCAAGAAAATCTTGACTTCTTTTAATCAATTTAGAAAAATAGCTGCATTAATTTTATGCATTCACTTCCCTGAGCATCACATTAAAGAGATCTGCTTTTGTAGTTTTTAATATCAAAATTTGATGTTAGGAAAAAAATATAATTTTGCTGGTTTGATTGTAAATCTATTGCCAGATTGTTTTTGAGGATTCATACTTACATTTTCCTCCCTGTTCTATTTTAAAATATGTTATACATATATTAAATAAAAGCATATGAAATGTATATACAGTTTAAAGAATAAAAGGAAAATATGTATGTACATATCACCTAGTTTATGAAATAGAACATTATAAACTTGTATTCTGATGCCCTTTCCTGTAATTATACTAGGCTCACTTAATTCACTGGAAAACTATCTTCATGTTCTATTAGGATCTGAATAGTTAGTGCCCATATAGTGAGAATACAAATGATTTTTTAATCAGTAATTACTAATTCCATCACGGTTCTGTTAAAATCAATATAGTCAACAAGAGTCACAGCCTAGAATCTCAAGTTCATACCTCTCAGAGCTTTTGTCATCTATACTATTATGAAGCTTAAAGGAAAATTTTTCATTTGCTTTTAAATGTGTGTCAAATTTAAAGTTTTAAATTATAACTTATAATTTTTTGTTCTTTGTACAATTGTACAATTTGCAGCACTGTACACTTTGCAACATTAGAGTTTAGAATATTTTTTCACTCTAAAAATACTATATGTTGTTTAAAAACCTTTAGAAAACACAGAAAAATCCAAAGATGAAAATAAAAACCACCTATAATTCTATCTAGATATACATCTTATACCTTTCACAAAGGTCAGCTCACAATAAATCATTAACCTAAATATAAAACACAAAACTATAAAATTCTAGGAGACAGCATAGAAGAAAATCTAGATCATCCTGAGTTTGGCAGTGCATCTTTAGACATAATAAATACCTAAAAAAATTATCCATGAAAGGAGAAATTGATAAATTGGACTTTATTAAAATTAAAATCTTGTGTTCTGCAAAAGACAATGTTAAGAGAAAGAAAAAACAAACCAATGACTGAAAAAAACATTTGCAAAACACACATATGTTCAAGGACTTGAATCCAAAATATACAATAATCTCTTGAAACTCAATGATAAGAAAGCAAATAAACCAATAAAAAACAGAAAAAAAGATCTTAACAGATACTTCATCAAAGAAGGCATACAAGTAAGTATATAAAATGTACTCAACATCATATATCATTAGGGAATTGCAAGTTAAAGCAAACATGATATATGTTTATCCACCTAGTAGAATGGCTAAAAACTAAAAAATGGCAACAGCAAATGCTGGCAAGGATGTGGAGTAACAGAAACTCTTATTCAGTGCTAGTGGAAATGAAAAATTGTAGAGCCACTTTGGGAGACAGTTTGCAGTTTCTTACAAAGCTAAACACAGTTTTACCATATGGTCTAGCAATTGCACTCTAAAGTATTTACTCAAATAAGTTAGACAATTAATATTTAAATGAAAGTCTACATTTGGATGTTTATAGCAGATTTGTTCATAATCACCTAAAACTGGAAGCCACCAGTACATGAATAGATAAATAAACAGTGGTACATCTAGACAATGGATTATTATCCAACAATAAAAATAAATGAGCTATCAAGCTACAAAAACCCATAGAGGAATCTTAAATGTATATTACTAAGTGAAAAAAGCCAGTATGAAAAGGCTACATACTGTATGATTTCAATGATGTGACATTCTGGAAAAGGCACGACTATAGAAATAGTAAAATATCAGTGGTTGCCTGGAGTCTGAGGTATGGTTAATTTGGGAGAAACGAATGGGTAAAGCTCAGGGGATTTTTAAGGTGGTGAAATTATTCTACATTATACTGTAATGTGGATACATGGCATCCATTTGTCAAAACTTATAGAATTATAAAAACATAGTTAACCTTCATGTAAACTATAGTCTTTAGTTAATAATAATGTATTAATATTAGTTTATTAACTATTACAAATATACCACATTAATGTAAGATGTTTAGAACAGGGAAAACTGGAGCAAGAGGTGGAGACCTGATATATGGGAACTCTCTGAACTATCTTTTTTTTTTTTTGGTAAATGAACATTAAAAAATAAAATATTTTTAAAAATAACCATTTTGTATTACATGATTTGTTTTTCTGATAAAAGGAAGTATAATAGTTTGTGTTGAAATGCCCCCTCTTCCTTGCGCCACTAAGTAGCATTCTATATAGGTCCCAGGTAAATTTTCTTTTGGTTGGAAGATTAAATTAAGTAGCTCTTACTGAATGTCTTTCACTGGTAGTATTATGGAATAGAGTGTGTAGTGTATGTAGTGGCAACATGGCTGCTGAGAGGCAGGTGGTGAAAGTAAAGCATTGAATGGATAAGCCTTTATCACAAAGATAGCTATTTGTGAATGCACATTTTGGGAACTTGTCCATTTCAGGAAATTCATTTTTAAGCAACATTATCTTTCAAACCATTTTTTGTTGGATTTAAAAAGTCACTTTCAAGATGAAAAGTGAAACATACCAACAGCAATTTTCAAGTGTTGAGACATTTTTCTACAATATTGGTATAATAAGGATTACACATTTGGAAAATGCTTTCAATATTTTCATTGTGAAGAGTATTTATTTTTGTTGCTGGAACAACCAGACAGATGTGGGAAGACTGAGAAAATGTGAATTGCTCTTTCTCCACACAAAGAGTACTTAAAATAACAATTACTCTCTCAACTATTAGCTTGAGAATTGGTGTTCTTTTGTTAGCCTGTGATCCACCTGTATGTAGTTGGGTCAGACCAAGGAAGATTAAAGACAATGTTAGAATGTGTCCCAGATCGCCTCCCACCTCACTTCCTCTCTGATCACCAGCTGCCCATGTTATGACTCAGTTGGATCTAATCTCCCTCAGCAATTCTCCATTCATCCCAAGCCTAGCTTTTTAAATTACATTGCCTCCTTTTCTTTGCATCAGGATTTTGCTTTACATTTGCAAAATAACAAATTACAGGGTAATTCCATTTAATGTATTAAGTTGAAAACAGCCTTGATTAAACCCTAGAGAGATGTGGATTTTAACGGGGATCTGAAAACATAGCATCTTATCTTAAACAAATAAACTTTGAGTGCTAGAATTTTAGTCAACAGGTCAAGTCAGAGGATATTTCCAAGAGTGGGAAAATCTCCAGGTTTACCTTACCATAAGACTGGTGCTTGAGTGACCCCAGGCATTATGAGTGGAATTTATATAACAAGAGGAAGAGAAGGTCTTTACTCTCAGGGAGCTTTCCTGAAAAGTGAACCCTGTGCTGTGTCTAGAACATTATCAATTGTAAATATTTTGCCTATTCCACCTGACATACTTTTCGCAACTTTGGATCAAATGAGTTCTAAGTTTGAATCAAAACCTTCATAGGTTGTATAGACATGGTTTCAATTACCTACTAGTAAAAATGAATAAGCTGGATATATATACTAGTAAATGCATCAGATGAAGGATACAGAGCACTGCATTCACCCAGGGTCTCAGGTCTAGGAGCAAATTCACTCTTTCGAATGTTGTTAAAAAATCAAAAATAAGCAAAAATCTTAGCCACAGCCAGACTTGTTATAAAACAAATAAACTTTAGTTATACAAAAGTAACTTCCTTTTCAAAGAAGGCAGATATTTTCTCAGTACCTGAATATTCTAATCCTCAGTGCCTACATACTATTTAACACAATTCTAATATGTTTGTTTATCTATTTCCTAAGCTACAGATGCAATAAACAAAGCAGAAGAAAATAGAATAGATATGAGTGGTGGGCAAACATAACATATCAATAAAGTTTTGGATGCTAACATTTATTTAGAAAAGGTACTGATAATATTGTCTTGTTTTCCAATGGTGATAAGTAAACAAAGCCTGTAGCCGGTGAGTGACTTGTAGCCTCAAGCTTATGCTCTTTGCTTCATACCATGATGTCATCGACAGCTAGGAATATTCTAATATCATAATCCTAGAAACTGGGGATGGAAAACCTCTTTTAGGAGTTTATTCATAAGTTTCATTGGCATCTTTCTATTTTTTTTTTCTTTCTATCCTCTTGTGTCTTGTTAAGGAAAAAAATGGCTTGAGCTATATCATTTATCTTTGCAATATTTTTTTCATAAAATATATGATCATGTGTTTATTTCTCCATAGATCCAGGGCTGCACAGGCAGCTATATTTTCTGCAAAGACCATCCAATGTAGTAGCCATTGAAGGGAAAGATGCAGTCCTGGAGTGTTGTGTTTCTGGTTATCCTCCGCCGAGCTTTACCTGGTTACGGGGCGAGGAAGTCATACAACTCAGGTACTATACATTTAAGACTTTTGTGAAGTTTACGCTACTGCTTATCTTTCTCTAATTTGATATAAGTACCTATAAATACAAGAATTATTAAATAATGATTGAATATTTTTCCACATTCCTTGGCATGATATACTGTATGAAATACATTTGGCTATGAAATGAGGGGATGAAGGAAAGCGTCGAAATCCATGAGACCAATTCTGAAAAAAAAAATTGAGAAAGGCAGGGTTGCTGTTGAGATGATCCTGTCCATCTTCAGTAAAAATATTTTAGAGAATGTCATCCTAAGGAAGTGGTTTAAGGAGAGGATAAATTTTAAATATTCTTACAGCACAGATAACACAGAGAAAAGATAACTACGTGAGGTGATGGATATGATAATTCATTTGATTGTGGTAATTATTTTTCAATGAATACATATACCAAAACATCACATTGTACATTGTAAATATATGTCATTTTTATTTGTCAATTATACCTCAATGAAGCTGGAGATAAAAAAGAAATAAAATTTTTCTAAGTTCAAATAGGTAGCATGTCATTATGGGGTGTGAGCAATTTTTTTTAGCTCTAATTATCTCTCTCTCCATCTCAGCTATAACAAATATTTAAGGCAAGACAAGAGAACTTGGCTGGCTTTGAATCGCAGGAACATTAATAATAAGGTACAGCTAGAAAGTAAATTATTGATAGAATGGAATACTTTTTGATTAAATGGATCTTACTTAAGAAATTAATTTCATTGATTTTCAGGACTGGTGCACTCCTTTTTAACACATTTATTTTTTTATGATAGGTAAGTTCGCAGGTCATAAATTAACCTTTAAATTTCATCTACCTTAAATATTTATTTAGATAACAGCAATACATAGTATGGTATCACAATATTTCTGAGAATATTAAAACATACAAGAAATCCAAGTATAGCTTCAGCAGGTCATGATGTGTTCCCTGGATATAGCCAAGTACTCTTAGTGCAGTATAAAATATACCTTTGTACAAAGATCACTAAATCGGAAGTGAGGACACAAGACATTGATTTCTACCTTGGGGAACCACTTCATTGAGATTCTCAAGTCCAAAATGAGAGAATTGGACTAGATTATCTATAAATTACTTTTTAAGCACTAGAGTTAGTTCCAAGTTCGATCTACTTCATTTCTTTGATTACTGTACATAGCCTTCCAATGGCAGTAGTTTACCTTGAATGAATTTTTGATCAATAAGTAAGATGTTACCAAGTCCCTATAATATGGAGTATCTTTCTAATTTCATAATTTGGGCTTTTGTGGAGTTCATTTAAAGTTCTGAGCACCTTGCCTAATATACATGCCATTTAATTTACTCTGTAATTACATATGCCCCATGTCTTGCAGGTCTAAAAAGTACTCTTTATTGGGTGGAAGCAACTTGCTTATCTCCAATGTGACAGATGATGACAGTGGAACTTACACCTGTGTTGTCACATATAAAAATGAGAATATTAGTGCCTCTGCAGAGCTCACAGTCTTGGGTAAGTGAATGGCTAGAGATGAGTTGGCATTGTATCCTTCAAAATATATCACCATGACATTTTAAATGCTCGTCACTAAATTGCTTCCTGTGTTTATTAATGTGAAATTAATGTGAAATGCCAATACTTCACACATGGCCTTGCTCTGCTTTGATTAATTGTATAGGGGGTAATTGCAATATTTGAATACTTACACATTGATTAGAATCTAGATATATTACTCTTTAGTCTAATTATTTTAGTGATAGAATTGAAAAGTACCAAAAATTGTTAATGGACAGATATGTTGAATAACAAATGGGAGGTTCCAAAATATCTGGGAAAAATAAATAAGGAAAAGATGATAAAATTATATAAAAAATATGCTCTTTAAGGGAAAAGGCAGATGCTACATGAGATTACAGGGTCCCTGACATTAAATTCAGTATGTTGGTAAGATGGTTTAATTAATATAGAAATACTATAAGCATTATGTTGAAAGTGAATTATTAAAATCAAATACATGTAAGGAAAACTTGCATATCAAGAATATAATTTAAAGAAACTTAAGGGGCATGAATGGTTCATCTTATTCTGAAAGGCAGGGTAACCACATATCTTTGCAAATTAATAATTATTATATATGGTAAGGACTTTAATATATATTTTATCATTTACTCTAGATTTCTTTTAACCAGTTTCATTTGAATCATGTAGTTTGGAAAAAGTGCCTTAACATCTGGATTTCAATTGCTTTTTTCCTGTAACAAAAAAATTGGTTATCAATTTTATAATTTTTTTCCTCTGGAGTAAATATTTTTACATTTTAAAGAATTCAGGAAAAATCATAGGCTATTTCAAAGTTAATAAGTAGAAATGAAAAGATATTATGTACTGTTATATCTGTTAATTATATCATAATATTATTATGATATCCATTTTGTTTTTTGTCTTTACAGTTTATTCAAAAAACACTTTCATTTGTGGACAGGGTAATAAGGTATATAATGGGTTAGGGAATAGAGTGGCTTGTTCTTTGATCAAACCATAGATATCAAACTAAGAATGGTCAAAAAACTTAAATTTGTTGGATTTACAGGTAGTATTCTAACTAAAATATCAGCTGCATTTTAAATGGCAACAATTTAATTTAATCATACTTTATATTTTGGTAAAACAAAGAAAATAGAGAACTTTTACATTTGTAATGTCAAAGTACAGTAACACAGAATGGCTGTCATAGAAATTATCTTGTACTGTATAGTAGTAATAAAAAGGCAAATGTGGTTATGGAATAAACTAGAATTTATACTGATCATTGGTAAACCTTTACTTGCAAATATATAAAGTCAAATTTTATATCAAATTAATGCACAGCATTTTGACATGGATGTTTTGTTTATATCTGAACCAAATATATGTAAATACTGATTTCTGAGGATAAAGTAAATTAACTAAGATATATATGTATGGACATACATATGTACACATATACTGGCATTCTTTTTCTAATGAATTATATAAATTATTATAAAATAATTATATGCAGTTTGATATATATAAAACCATCCAAAGATGCACAAGGAAAAAAATTAATAATTTTCCCACTTCAGGCATTTATATCCCTCTGAAGTGAATAATTTTAGTAGTTTAGCATTTTTATTTCATAAATTCCTCATGTCTGATTGAAGCATGTATGCCCACATAAAGTTTTGTAGTTACATCACACTGGGATGCCTCTTTGATTCTTTCTTATGCCAGGGGATTAGTCTCTGTCACTTCTAGTGAGTCTTGACTAATATTTTTATATCACATAAGAAATATTTTCAACATAATAATATTGACAACAACATAAATTAATGTAGCAATAAAGCTAATATGTAATATAATCCAATTATTTATGTATACCTATATAAACATGCACATATATACATATACACACGCATATGTCTATTTATGTATATATGTATGTGTATATATGACAAATATACACATAGATATATGAGAAACAGCATTTGCAGAGTTCAAAAAAGGTGAGACATTCCTTCTTCACAGTATCTTCTCCAAGAGGTGTTTAGGTGGAGCCCATTAAATAGCAATAGTCTTGCTTGTTGAGAAATAAGAAAAAGGATAAGGCATAGGGTGACTCAAATATCACCTTTCTTTTTCTTTTTTTTAAAAAGCTACCATTGAGCATGTGGTTTGTATCTGCAAGAGAGAGACATGCCCATTTGGTCACTGGCAGGATGGATCTTAGCAGGATGTCCCTCAGGTGCAGGTCTTGTCCCACTGGATGGTGGCTGATGCCAATGGAGAGGACTTGCTCTCTTTGGTTAGATATGTTCCCAAGAGAGAACAGTAGGTGAAGAGAGCTCCTTCAACTTCCAATCTGACTAAGTCATTTGTGTCATTTAGCCTGATCTAGCCTCCCCCAACCCAAGAAATGGTACATATTGAGAAAGGGGTGGTGAGATCAGTCTGCTATTTTAGAGGAGCCCCGTCTCCAGTGTTAGAGAAGAAGCATTCACTGTCCCTACCCCAACCTTAGGTATTATTATTAACCCCATTTCACAAATGAGGACATTTTGGCACAGAAAGATAAATAACTATCCCAAGGGAGGATCCAGACTCAAATCCAGACAGTCTGACCCAAGAGTCCCAGATCTATTCTTTATTATCCAGCAGTGCAAGAATTTGCCTTTCTCCAAAACAGTGCATTTTCCCCCACAATATTTGCACATCTAACAATTTCATAAAATGAAGTCTCCTTGTAAGAATTTACATTCCTATTAAATTAAGATTTCTTCTCATAGTTTTTCTGGATAATGCATTTTCAATTTTGTAAGTTTGCTATTAATCTTCTTTGACCCTTTATACCTTTATTGAAACATTTATCTTTATTGTGTTGATTTGAAGGAACTCTTTATATAGAAAGAATAATAACTGTGTTGTGTATGCTGTGCATTTTTTTTTCACTTTGTATATGGCATCAAATCTTTTTCTTTATGGTTTCTGGCTTTGTTGCCATTAGACTTACATTTTTATTTTAAATGAACCACGCTATGTCTAAAACTCTGAATACAGATTACATGTTATATGTGTAAATTAGAAGCATTATTAATTTTCCAAAAAATAGAGATATGTTTATATCTTGAATTTTAGTGATCTTGGTGTTTTTTCCTTCATTTTTATTTTTAAGGAATTATTTGGTAACTGGATATACTTTTTTTTAAAGGTTTCCCACAGACTTTGTATGATTTATAACTATTGCAGAAGGCTTAGTTTCATGCAGAGATGGTTGGTATACTGTTTTAACTATTCTATGTGGGCTCTAAAAATGAATATTTATATAATAAAATCTTTGATTTAGTCTTTGGCTATTATGATATAAAGTTAGGATCATCCTGTAAGACTAAAGTTATAGGGAAAATAGAATGTATTACCTTTTTTAAAGAGGAAGATGAAGAAAAAATAAGTTCATTATCAATGTTATTCAAATTTATTTTTCATAATTTTTAAGCATTGAAACACATTTATATTCTTCATAAGATAAAATCCCATAAGAAATCCAAATTTGTGCTTATAAAATTTTAATCAAGCATTTTAGCAGACTCTTGTTTTGCCTTTCATCTTGCAATCTTTTCTTGCACTTAAACTGGATATGAATGTGAATCTTTATGAATGAACAGACTTTTCAAGTAGGATATCATTTTATATACAGCAAGATAAAAAGAAATGTTGCTATCCTCAGCAATTTCAGAGTGAATATACATTAAAGAGAATTTGAAGCCTGGTGTTTGAATTGCCTTCTCATAAAATAAAAAATTGAAAAGTCCATAATTGTTAAACCATTAAGGAAGTTTACGTTAGACAAAATTATAGACAACCTTGTTTGCAATGAATAAAATATAAATAAGTTTTCAGATATTTTCTTAATAACCATCATTTGTGGTACTGTTTCTAACTTATTAGAATAAGTATCAATAAAGTAACAATGGGTATCTTTTGGCCACAAGTACTGTAGGAGGCTCTAGGAAGACGACAAAAAGGTTTGAAGCCTAACTTCCATGGGCTTGCCATATTGTTACAAATTCATAAAATTGATTGCCCTAATACCTTATGAATAAGCTGCTTTTTACATATTGCATGTACTCATGGAATCTGGAAAGATATGAAGAGTTGATTGTTGCCACACTTATGGATGACAGGGACCAAAGCAATGTGTGTAGGAGGAAAATGCAGAGGGAGGCTTTCTGAATATTGTTGCCAGCTTTTATTTTATTTTAATCACTAGTGCCATGACTACCTATATTATCATTTTTTTAGAAGATTTTTAAAAAGAACTTACAAATGGTATTTTTTCCATTTTTATTTTCAAAATGTCCAGTCTTCTGGATCAAGGATTGTAGTCTGATTTTAATTGTGGACATATAGCCAATCCTTTCCTCTGTCCACTCAACTTACACACCGCTCTACACACATAGTGAGACAGCCTTCAGTACACATTCGGGAGATTTGCCTCTGCCTTAGATCTAGGTTGACCCAGTGTCTGAATCAATGCAGAAATGATTACTTAAAAAAAAAGGTATTTGATATTTAACCAATAAAGTACCCGATTTTGGACAAGACCTATGTAATGTCCTTGTACAAGGACAGAGGTGGGTGGAAAGTTCACTGAAAAAGGGCTCTTCAATAGAATCCATTAAGTCTGACCTTAGGGAGAAAATAACAATATTTTTTAACTTTCCAGAAAGGTTTCTGCGATCCCCTTTAAAGCAGTCTGCATCAATCTACTATTAAAAGTTTTCCTTTGTATGTATATTTTCAATTATTTCTCTGATCAAAATGCCAGATAAATGTTGGCTTGGGTTGCCACAAACTAGTTTTATAGGGTAGACATAAGTCTTCTAGGTGAGCCTTATGAACCCAATTGAAAATTTAAAGCCAAATCTAAGAGGTCTTCACGTCCTGCACTCCATAAATGGCATGTACCACTTCAAATGTTGCTTAGGCTTGGACTTCTCCTCACATGAAAGCACCTCTGAAAAGAAGCTACTCTTTGGGGCAGGTGTTGGCCCTCCCTGAGTCTTCTTCCTAAGGGACAAAGACCCATGAATCACCCTTTAGGAATGAGTTAAGTGGGGTTCTCGCTACAGACGTGAGCACGTCTACCTTACATAGATGTTATTTAAGCCTGATGGAGGTGAATTCAAAATATTCAATTATATTTTAATGTGTATGATATTAATATATACATCTATGTATATATACATATGCATACATATATGTGGTATATACATAAATATACAATACACACATACTTTCTGTTTCTAGGACATTTTCTCTTCAAAACCCATTCTCATTTTCTTTCAAATGCATAGGATTATGTCAACCACTAAATAGTATTCTGATTCTGCAAATAAGAAGGGAACAGATTAAGAAATATGAGGGAAGTTAAACATCCCTTTTACACATTATCATTTTGTAACCTGGTGGGATAGAAAAGTCTACATTAATAGCTCACTTTCTGCTGAGAATATTTTGAAAAATTAAAAATATGTCTGGATATGTAGTGAGCTAACCAAATACAGTTTCTAGTCCCAGATATACAACTGAACCACAGTGTTAGTAGTAAACCAGTAACCAACTGTTGAGTACCTTTTGTGTATTAAGCATTTCGCCAAGTATTCTTTGGGCATGGATCCAGGACACAGATCCAGACTTCAAGACTAGTTAGGGAAACAGATGAGAAGCAGACAGGTGATTGCTAAAAAAGCCAAAGAACTGTTAGGAAACTAGGGGAGTGAGAGTCCCTAAATAAAGACTTCGATAAAGATGGGAAAATAGGAATGGAGGCGGTGAGGGGTCAGGGGAGAGCTTTTTGGCAGAAGGAACTAAGTGTGCAAAGGATTGGAGATAAGCAAGGAATGGGGAAGGGGAAAAACATTAATGCAACTGAAGATTGTGGGTACCAAGGAGTCTGATGCTGGACTGGCAAATCCATACAAGTCTTGGGTATTTTGCTAATGTGGTTAGATTTTTTTAAGGACAATGCAAAGATATGGAAAGATTTTTTATTATAGTTTGCTCCTGCTTACCCTTATCCAGGTTTGTAAACCTCTAATCCTCAGTTCCTTCATTTGTAAAAGAATGATAATTACTTTCTTATAGGATTTGGTGACTGTTTGGGTATCAGAAGAATCAGAAGAGAATTTCAAAATAGCAAAGCACAGCTTTGGGTGCTCTGGGAAATAAGGAAATGTAAGATGTTCTTCTAGCCCTTATGAAAAGTCAAACAAACAAACAAACAAATCCCAAAATACTACAAATATTAAAATATTCCCATGTACTCTCTGCATACCCAATTTTCATCATCTATAAAATATATAAAATATAATAGGTAGCAATAATTGGTCCCTACATAGTTCTCATGAATGTAGGAGGGATCAATATAATGATGTCCTAATGATACATAGAAATTTCTTTGGCAGTAAGCTCTAGAAATATAGACATCCTTCTGTAGGAGAAGGATGATATCCATTTGTGAAGCATTTTATGTATTTTTTTACTTTGTTTTGTGCTTCTACACCCTGCTGTTCATGTTTTCTTCCCAGCTAAATAGGGAGAAACTTAAAAGCAGAAGCCATGTCTTTTTCTTCTTGATCATTCAATCTCTTGATTTGTTCTCTGGCTCATCTGAGTTCAAACATAAGAAATATAATTGAATGTGTATAAAACACAAGTTACCTAACTTTCTATCAAAATATTTTATAAACTTTCCATTGAGACTCATATGTTTTTCATAGATCACTGCCATGGGCTGAATTGTGTACCCTCAAAATTCATATGTTGAAGCCTCATATGTTGATGTCATAATGGGGGGAGCCCTATCCAGCAGTAATGATTCCTTTATAAGAAAAGCAAAAGATACCAGAACACTCTCTCTCCACCCTTACATACAGGAAGAGGCCATGTGAGGACAAACAGAGAGGGTGCCATCTGCAAGCCAAGTAGAGAGGCCTTATAGAGGCCAACCTACTGGCACTGAGTTTTGGACTTCCCAGTCTTCAGAACCATAAAAAAATACATTTCTGTTGTTTAAGCCACCCAATCTGTGATATTTCCTTATGGTATCCCAGGCAGACTAACATAACCACAGAAAAAGTAATTGTTCTCTACATTATATACTATTTAAAAGATTATTTGGTCAGTTTTATAAAGAAATGAGCAACAATGGAGAAATATATTAACATTTCTTACATATTAGTAGCACAATCTTACATTTCCAGGAGTGTGAAAAAATGTCCCCCTTACAATAGCAATGCGCCAAAAATCATTTTGCTGTTTACACAATAGGTTTTATGTAGTTCTAAGATGCTTATAATTTGATGTCTCTTCATCTTTTTTCATTATCATCATCATCTCTTCATTTAATTATTACTAAGTATAAGATATGATTTTCAGTTTAGATCCTATATTTATAAATGATCTATCTGCATTTTAATAGTAAACATATCATTAACTGAAAAAATTGTTTTTTTCTTTTCTAATCAAATCTTAGATATGCTCTATGAATTCAATTTACTATGCACAGGCATGTACATCTTCACACGCCATCAACTCGCAGATGTATCTGGTAATGAAAGGAAACATGATAATTCAAAATTGATATGGCTTTTTATGGTTTTGGTTTTTTTGCATATGCTTTAATTTTGTAATTTATTACTGAAGCATATGTGAAATTATTTGCTATTTTCTGAGCATGTACAATTGGCCCAGTAGAGAATCAGCCCATCCATATATATATGGAGAGCAAGTGGCACATCCACTTTGGAATTGGGTGTTCAGTCTCTTCCTGTTTTAGCTTGCCAGAGGATCACCCACGTTGGGTTTTAGGTTTAGGTTCTTTGCCATAAATGTGAAGTAGTTATAATAAAATATATTAATTAAAATAATATTTATCTTTTATTACAATGTATAACTCTTGGTTTGAATGAACTTCTCTTCAATTTACAACATCTCTGCCTCTGCCTAAGTAGCAGTCCTTAAATTTTACATATATCTGTAATTGTCCTTATTAGCAGGAACCCCCTCAGTCATACACGTTTAATGATCATAGTCATAAAAGAAGTGCCTTAGGTAAGTTTATATTGATTATCCTTCACAGAGTAATTACCAAATGGGTCATATTTAACCGAGTTAAGAGGTTATGTGTGTGTGTGTGTACACGTACATGTATGTATAAGAACATGATCCCAAATATAGTACATTAGTATATAGTATAAGGTAGAATTAAATTTTAAAAAATTGCCTATTAGTTGCTTTTCCCCATTACTGTGTAGATTTCTTAGTTACTTTGTACGTTCAGGCTATTAGTAATAAAATGATTTGATATTTCAATCGACAATCAGAGCTAGTAATGGAAATATAAGTTGAATTGCTGTTAGGGTTTGTTTATTCATTACACAAATATTTATTTGAGGGTCTACTTTGTGCTGGGCCCTCCCACTACTCTCTTCCCCCCTCCACTGAAGAAAACACTTTAGACAGCATTTTACATTGATCCTTGAAATGCTTATGAATCTATTATTTTCTTTCTCGGACAGATGAAGGAGGAAATAGAAGCCCCAGAGGGAAAGGCAAAGGCTATACTAATTCAGAGCATTAAAAAGGCAATCTAAGGATATGATTTTATTTATCCCTAATAATCTAAGCAAGGTAAATTGACAATCTGTGGCTCAGAAGGAGGAGAGGTGCTGACAGTGGGAGAAATCTGCCCAAAAGGGCTCTGGATGCCAAAGTTGCCCTGAAGTACCAGGACCACAGTGATGCCAGAAGGAATTTCACTCTGTGATGAGACTCAAACTACATTAGACAAGAGGGTTTTAATCAAGGTCAGCAAGACTTAGTATCAGTCATGCTTGCCAATTTTCAAGGACTAGTGAGCAAACATGACATTTCTTTATATCCTTTCTAAGGATATAGAAAGGATATATCCTATATCCTTTCAGAGGATATAGGCCTTTGTTTTCTGGTTTATTATTTAAAATATCTAGATATACTCCTTTCAATAACTTTGCATAATATGATGTGAACTCATTTTTATAAAAATCTGTTATATTTAAGCAGGGCATCACCAAAGGAGTGAAATGTCTAGGTTATATGGTAACTCTATTTTTAATAATTTGAGGGACTACCAGATTGTTTTTACACCATTTTATATTCCCACCAGCAGTACATGAGTGTTTCTATTTCTCTATATCCTTGTCAACACTTGTTGTTAGCTAACGTTTTGATTCTAGCCATCTTATTGGGTGTGAGTTGGGATCTCATTTTGGTTTTGATTTGTATTTCCCTGATGTTTAATGATGTTGAGCATCTTTTTATGGGCTTATTTATTGGCCATTTGTATATCTTTATTGGAGAAAGGTCTATTCAGATCCTTTTCTCATTAATTAATTGGGTTATTTTTCTTTTTAATATTGAGTTTTCATGGCCATATGTGTGTGCAGTGAGGTACATTTTGTCATGCATTGTTGACTTCTTAAACTGACACTGTGCCATGTAGGCACCCTGTCTTGAGCATTAGATCTGACACTGCATGCAGTAACCCCATCTCTGCCTGCACTTCCATAATTCCTTGTTAATTCCACTGTTAACACTCACCACATGTAGAAGGCAATTTCCATAGAAATCCATACAGTGATCTGTATGACCCAGATTAACTTCTCAAGGGAGGAGTTTTTTATCTTCATCATTTTCATGTCTCCAGTGTCTGCAATACTAGTTGATATGGATTAAGCATTTAAGAAATATGTAAGAAATGTAGACTTTTCTCTCTGAGAATTGGATTTGGACTTTCATCCTGAATGTTGAATTTCAGTATATGAAAAATTTTTAAAAAGTCATGTCACATTTGCTATGGTTTGTGTCCCCTAAAGTTCACATATTGAAGTTCTAACCCCAAAGGTGATGGTATTAGGAGGTAGGGCCTGTGGGAGGTGATTCGCTCATAAGGGCAGAGCCCTTAGAGTTAGGATTAGTTCCCTTATTGAAAAGACCTCAGAGAGCTAGCTGGCGTCTTCCACCATGTGAAGACAGGCAAGGGCAACATTTTTGCGACCAAAAAAAAAAAAAATCTTTGTACACAATCCTCATGCTCTAAGCCTTCTTTCTTATTTAGTCTATATTCTTATTGTTCAGAAAAGCTATTACTATGAATAAAGTTTTAACTATGCTAAAATGAAGACATGACAAAATGTTCTAAATTGCAGTAGAAATATTTTGGTAGTTATTTCTCGTGAAACACATTATGGGTAAAAATTCAGTGTGAATAAAATGGGCAAAGTTAAAGATACAGCAACGATACAACCAAGAGGGACACCTAGTAAAAGTGAAGGCTAGTCTGCCATTAATCCATCAACACATATGCACACACAGAAGGAACTTTCATGGGGTGTCAGGCAGGTGGGAGGGGAGAAGAGGGGATGATGGGTAAATCACACCTAACGGGTGCGGTGTGTGCTGTTTGGCGGATGGACATGCTTGTAGCTGTGACTCTAACGGTCCAAAGGCAATTTATATAACCAAAACATTGGTACCCCTGTGATATTCTGAAATAAAAAAAAAAA
>VBSM01003157.1:36032163-36111670 GCA_008086735.1 Cheirogaleus medius
TATTAACGGATCAACACCTAAGTGGACATATAGGAATAACATTTTTCAGGTGTCAGGGGTGGGAGGAGGGAGGGTGGGATGGGTATATACAAACATAATGAGTGAGATGTGCAACCTTTTGGGGATGGTCATGCTTGAAGCTCTGCCTCGAGTGGGGAAGAGGGGCTTGGGCAATATACATAACCATAATATTTGTATCTCCATAATATGCTGAAATAAATAAAAAATAAATAAATGCAAAATGTTGGATTTTGCAACAGTGGCTCACATCTGTAATCCTAGCATTCTGGCAAGCTGAAGCAGGAGAATTGCTTGAGCTCAGGAGTTTGAAATCACCCTGAGGAAGAGCAAGACCCTATTTCTACTAAAAGTAGAAAAATTAGCTGGCCATCGTGGCACATGCCTGTAGTCTCAGCTACATGGGAGGCTGAGGCAAGAGGATCATTTAAGTGCAAGAGTTTGAGGTTGCAATGAGCTATGATGACATCACTATACTCTACCTAGGGGTGACAGAGCAAGACTCTGTCTAAAAAAGAAAAAAAGAAAAAAGAAAGAAAGAAAAAGAAATGCAAAATCTTGCCCACTATGCTCAGACCTACGGAAAAAGAAACTGTAGGGGAAGAGAATCTGTAATCTGATTCCTCTGGGTGATTCTGATACTGGACAATGATTGAGCTATAGAATTCATCAAGGGCCTCTTAGTGCGTGTATCAACAACCTCATCTCCCACTGAAGCCACTGAAGTTGTCATTGTATTACAGCATGATATGGTATTTATGATGATACAGTTAAAGAATTCAAAGTTTTATTTTAGTTGTCTATTCAGTTTAGTCTAATCTGTTTATGAAGGCAGATAAATTATATATCTTAGCCTCTCATCAGCTGTCTCGGGGGTATTTTGGTATTCTTAGAATACCAAATTTCTCCACAATACTAGGTAAATATCATGTTTCCATATTGTGGCATATCACTTATAAATGCAGGTGACTCACACATTCCTGCTAAATTTGACAATTATCCTCCCAACCAACCCCCCAAAATAATTGGACAATTACCCTCCCAACCTTCTACTGTTGGTGCTATTGATTTCTTTAAAAATATGAACTTAAGTTTTAACAAGAAAAAATACCTTTCTAAGATTTATGTGACTAATGCCTAAAGAAGATGATTTTTATAAAGGTAAATCCATTATGTATTTTAAAATGTATTTTCTTGCACTACCCAAATTTCATAGTGAAAGTATGTGAACACCATCTGCTTTCCTAAAGAATTTTATGAATTATTTCTACACTGAAATTTGCATATCTGTTAGAGGAAACATGCTATCTGCCATAGTAGAGAGAATGTCTACAATTACAGATAACTAGAAGTTAATTTCTTTGATATTAGGTGTTTTTATGACATATGTTATTACTTCTTTGTTCTTTGAAGATATAAAAATAAATAAAAGAAACATGCACCTCAGTGCCTTTGAGCACATTGCAAAAAGAAAAAGTGCCCATTCTTCCCATTTGATGCTACCACTGCCAAGCAACATTGGCTTAGAGAGCTGAGCTGAAGGCTGCATTTCAGCCCCACTTGCCCTAGGCAGGCACCTCTATGCAGTGCACAAGCTGACACGGGCTCCCTCCTAACTCTTCATTACCATATACCACTGGTCACAAACTGGCAATCCAAGGTCAAATGTGGCTTCCAGATTTTTGTTTGCTTGGTTTTTGGTTTTGGCCTGCACAGTAGGAGAAACAGCTTTGGTTGATGGCCAGCGTTTTTGAATTAGGAAATTTTGCATAATTAAATTTCTCTTGAAAACTAGATGACATGGTAACCTTTAGCTTCCATTCCTACCTAACAACAAATGACTGGAGCTAAGGAAAAGCTTTACCTTTTCAGGAAAGTGTGATCTGCAGGCTGCAATCCCTACCCAGCCTTCCTCTGTATTTACCTGGTGTCTGTGAATATCTAGACTTATAACTTGGTATGAATAAACTTTGTCTCTCCAGGTAGAGTTAATAACTTCTTTAACTCTGTATCTACTGTATCAACTGCAGGTTTATGTTTCAGCGTCTGTAACAACTAATTGCACCTGTTTGTTTTGCCTTTCACATAGCTTCTTCTCTATTAGACAGTAAACTTCTGAAGAATAGAGATCTGCTTCCTAATCTGTCTATGTAATCCCCGTGCTTGTTATATTGATTTGCATGAGACACATTTGTTGATAAATGAAATGGATTTTGTTTATAAAAAGTCTGATAGAGGTAGAAATGTGTATTTCCTACTTCCCTTCTGTACTACTTAGGTATTGTCACAATAATGCTGTGTGACATGTGACAAACTACTCTTAAGACTCAGTGATTTAAAACAAGAATAATTCATTCTAAAGATCCTGGGTTTTTAGGTTGGTGGTAACTTGTTGGGGCTGCAGGATTTAGATTGTAGGCTGGGTTCAGTTCTTTGCCATGTGCTTCTTCTGAGGCATAGGGAATAGAGACTGAAGCTGCCTGAGTCATTTTCTTCTTATGGTGACAGCAGGAATACAAGGGCGAAAGCACCCAAAGGCAAACACATTTCAAGCTCTGCTTACTTCTTATCTGCTAACATCCACACTGGCCAAGCCAGGGCAAAAGTACCTTCCACCCACTTGAAAATATACTAGGAATGTTCATGTAGGCGTGTGAAGGATTGTGATCAATAATCCAATCCAGAACCAAAATTAGGACCAGGCAAATGAGGGGCAAAATTTAAGTGGAGGCCACCCAAAAAACTCAGTTATTAAGACAAATAATATTTAATACTATATTTTTAAATTCAAAATTAATGAAAATATCCATAATGAATAAAATATAAAAATATTACATAAGGATAGGATCTGATCATGCATCTGCATAGCTCACCTCACTAACCTCACATTAGTCCTGATACTGTTGGGTCTTTTTTCCAATATTGGTCCCTTCTACGACAGTCCCTTGAGTGGCAGTTATCCAGTGGCTCTTGCTTGTATCTTTCTTTTCTGCATTAGTATGGATATTTGTATTGAAACAAATTAGAAATTCAAGTCTCCAGTTTTACTAATATATAATTTAAGATATTACCAGAAAAAGAGGGTTTAAGGGAAGTAGTTTTTAACATAAAACATCTTTAATTTGTAAAAACTAAATTATGTAAAAAGAACATATTCTACCAGAAGCCTTTTAGAAAAGCATGCATTACTCTTCAATCATGCAAAATGTCTGCATGTTTATATTAGCCAACTCCTTATATTGCCCAAATTCTGAATTTTATCATCTAAACAAGACCACCTTGATACTGGACTCTAGAAGGATATAAACGGCTATGAAAATTCCCCATAGTTGGAGGTGATCAAGGGCTGGTAGAGCAATAGTTTCCCAGTCCACTTGGGGATTTTCTAGAAAGGTTTTCAGAGTGTAACTGAACTCATTACACTCCGTGGAGATTTAACCACAGATATCCCAATGTTTTTTTGTGTCAGAGAGGCAAATGAAAAACAATCATCTTATTGTGTCAGAGTCTTTAAATTTTTTACTATTTTTCAACATGGAGTTTGGGAACTGGGCTTGGGTCTGCTCATGGGAGGAGCAGAGTTGTGGACCACATCTTATGGGAGAGGTCTTCCCATGTGTTGCTCCCCAAGATGACAGTCATCTGGCTGCCCGGGTTCCATGAAGCCCATTCCCAGTGGGGGACAACCTTCACACATGCACGCTGAAGTTGCATGTTCAAGAATCTATCAAAGATTCCTGCTGAATTTCAAACTTAGAGGCCACTGTACTGGTGTTTGTAAGTAGATATCTGGGACATGTTTAAGGACTGGTAAAAGTAAGACCTGAAAGACAAGAGTCAACAACTTTAACCTCTTGAAGATAGAAAGGCATCTAACCATTTTTAAAAAAATTATTATTAAGGAGAAAAACATATAAGGAAGTATATTTCTGTAGGTGTTTGTTCTAGCTAAGTAAGGTAAAATAATATTAGTAACATGAAAATCTTTAAAAGGGGGAGAGTAACTGGAAAAGACTAAGGAAACATTATTTTTGATTCAGGATATATAAAATATCTTTTGGGTGCTATTATTTTGTGTGCTATCATGACTGTTTTATTTCAGTGTACATACTTTATAAGGATTCCACAGAAATCATTCCTGACTTTCACATTTCATCAAAACCATTATATTTAATGAGGTCCTTAGTTTCTCCCTCTAATTCTTCTGTCATAGTATGTGTGCCTGAGTGCTTATGTGTATATCTGTATAAATTATTTCCAGTAACTGTAGGATATAACAGGATGGGAGTTTCTAGCATTATGAATGCTATTATGAAATTGAATAATAATATCTATCATTTATTGAACACTATCTGTATACCAGGTACTGTGCAATATATTTCACATGAACTTATGCTTCTCGTCACTACAACTCAGTAAAGTATGCATCCGTATCCCTATTTTACAAATTAGAAAACAGATTGACAAAAGGTTAAATGGCTTGGCTACGTAGCTAATATATGTTCAAGTCAGGATTCACGTCCACAGTCTTTCTTCTCCCCCTACACAGAATCTCTGTGGGGAAGCCCTACTACTGCCTTCACACCATGCTCAGCCTGGACGCTATGTTCAGCTTGTTTCTGCTGCTGAGCAGTTTCCATTCTTATTATCATATTAATAATCACTACATTGATCTAGGGCTGATTTGTAGCAGACCCTGTTCTTGACATTTATTTACATATCTCCTTTAATCCTCACATGATTTGTATTATCATTGTTCTCCATTCTATGGGTAAAAAGGTAATAAAAAACAACAACAACAACAAAAAACTAAGGTTCTGAGAGCTTAAGTAAATTGCCTTGATCACACAGCTAAGAGATGGTCAACTCAAGATTCAAGCCCAGATCCATACAACTCCAGATGCCATGATGTTGGCCATTATGCAAAGCTGTCTCCAGCCAGGCCATGCTTCCACTGTGACACAGTGGGAGAATCGCTGAATTAATAGTCACAGACATCAGGTGTTTTCCCCAGATGTGGCTACTGCCAAGTCCTGTTTCTTCATCTCTAAAGCTAGGATTAATAGTCCCTGCTCTGCTCAAATCATATCACTGCTGTGCAACTTCAACCAGAAACAGGGACAGGAAAGCTCGAACCACAAGCTTTTGCTTAAATACTGTCAGCAACTTGAGAGGCTGAGACTATTGTAATTTGTTTTGTATTTTGCACAAGCCTAGAAGGGTTCTTGACTCTGAAGCTTTTCAGGACCCAGCCAGAAACCAAATACTCAGAAACCGTTCTGGTAAGAGAGAAGTGAAGGACATTTCTTGGAAGTGAGAAGTTTCTCTTTCCCCCACTACATAGGGGCAGAACTAGCCAAAATGGAATCAAGAGCTTTCTGATGAACAGGTGGACTTGGGACATTGTCCTTCTTCATTAATACCTTTTCCTGTTATTTGTTTAAGTTCTGTTTTCCTCAAATTTGTTGCTTCCTGGAGTGAATAGAGAGTAAGAAATGCTGATGGCTGATGATTTGAAATAGCCCTTAGACTTACCCTACAGTTCTGATGATCTAAGTATGTGGTAATGAGATGACTGCTGTCCTCTTGCCTTTAGACTGGTTTTCAGCACAGTTCTGGTTTTAGTTTTATTGAACCTGCAGGGCAGTCAGTGCAACGCTTTTGTCAAGGAGCCAGAGGGTATCAGAATCTAACATCTTAGTAGGAATAGATTTTGCCTTCCTTTCTCTAAACACTTCTTCTAATGATTTGGAAACAAAAATATAAAGGCATTTCAGGGTTTCTTTTCCAAGTTACCTCTCTTGCTATCTCCTTTGTTCCAACTTGGGTTTATTTTCATCACAGAAACAAAAACTACAAAGCCAAAGTCCCATCAATAAGATAGTATTCACGGACAGTCATTTCTTGAGGACTTGTTTATACAGGCACTCTGCTAGCTACTAGGGACACCGTTGGCTGTTTTCTGCCTTTGAGAAGCTTATACTTTCCATTTCTATATTGTTTGGAGTTGTTATCTTCATGTTAATGCACATGATATTTTTATAGTTTTCTCCATCATTATTTTTGTATTTCTCTCCTGATCCATTTTATTCCATCAAGTTATCCCCAGTATACAGGCTTTAGGAGAAATTTCACAGGAACTTGAATTTCCTACCTTCTTTTAATTGAAAACAAGTTCTCTTGTCTCTGGATTTATTCTCTCTGGCTGTCTATACACAAACTCAATGGTTTGTGTCCCATCCTGGCCCATGTCATGTAGCTGGGCTGACACATCTTGCCCATTAATAAATCAAGTCTTTCAAAACCATCACCACATTATATCAGCTTCCTGACTACTTAATATAATTTGGTGGCAAAAGGCTCTAAACAAGCTCCTTTTGGGCAAAAAATGTATAGATTATATAACTCATACCCAAAGATGGTTAAGGCAAATCAGGGTGGCCATGTCACTTAACTCACAAAGAGGAGAAAGGTGACAATCATTTATTTAAAAAACTCCATCTGTTCCATTTTATGGATATTGGTATATCAAGTCCAAATCTATCTCTTTAGCTATGATTACCTTAAAATGGATAATCAAGATTTTTCCCCCAAAATTCCAGATTTCTTATTCTAGAGCCATTTCCTTGCCTTTGCTCATTCCTGTGTTGCCAGTGGGCTAGAAGCCATTGTACAGTAATGTTGCAGTTGAGAGTGCATGGCCTTGAAGGACTCAATAGTTTGCCCTCAATCACAGTGGAAAGGATTGGCACTGAGACAAGAACTTCTATTTCCAGAATTATAGTCCAGGATTTTCTGTTATTCCAAGCTGCCTCCATAGGGCATATTTACTTTACAAGTCCACTGAAAATAAATTTATATTTGCAAGGCAGTATATAGACTCCTAAGGGAAAAGTATCATTTCACACAGAGGATAACTAGGTATCTTCTAAGTTAATTAATGTTTTATTATTCTCCAAATATGTAGTTAGATCTTCAATAGTATTATGTTCAATGTTTTCTTGTTGCATAAATTGCAAACTATCATTATAATTTGTGTTATTCTTACTCAATAATGAGGCAGATAAGCACATGTGCTCATTCCCATGATAAAGAGAAGATATCTAAATATAGAAATTTTCAGTGAATTGTTCATGGATACCCAACTAGTACACATAATATGGAGCAGTATTTTTCCATGGCATTGTGCAAATTTGCCTGGACAATAGATATAGTTAAAATTATTTGGGGTAAGTATACTTGATCCTATATTAAGGTTGATCTAGCCTTGCAGTAGATCACATCTATATATTATGATCAAACTATTCTGCCTACTTCTACTTGAACTTGACATACTTGTTCATACAATGTGACCTTTCATACTCCAGATGAGAATGATCTTTTCACGTTCTATATATCTTAAATTGTCTCTTTATTTTCCTTTCTTTCTGAATATTTTCTCTTAATTATTTTCAATTAGGAAAGGGTATATAATCACTAAAAAAAAACCTTATAGTTCATCGGTATCTGAAATGAAGTGTAAATACCCCTCTAATAATGTTCTGCTCCCATTTGTATATCCTTAGGTGTTTCTCATATCTTTAACAATCTTCAGTAGAACCTATATATATGATCAGGAAAAAGTCCATGTTGTATGTGGAGAGAGAAGACCTCAGCTAAAAATTTGATCATCATACATGACCTAAAGATAGTTATTAAGTATCTCTCAGGAAACTAATTTTTAGTTGTGAAATTGGTTAGTAGTTTCCTCTCTACTTATATTACAGGATTGTTGTGATGGTCATATAAAACAGCGAGTATAAAAGTGGTGGGGAAGTTAGAAGAGTTAGAAGGGCCATAAGGGCCATACCATTCTAAGTGACTGCATTCATTATATGAAAACCACTCGACTCAGCTCAAATATCCCCTTTTGTCTGTACAATAGCTTTAGCCTTTGTACAGCTTAGTATCATTCTCACAAACTAAGCTAATTTACTTATTTATATCTTGACAATCACTTTCAATCAACCAGAAGTAATTTCCCACTCATATAAAATCCCATAATATTGTGTTTATACCTCTCTCAGTGTTCTTACACCTTTCTGTGATATTTTTATCTGTTGAGGAGTCTCAAACAGGTCTCAAGCTCCACATCCTCCCAGCCGTACCCAACATCCTTTTTCAAATAAGACATGTTTATCAAATATTTATGTTGTAAATGAATTAATAAATAAAGAGACGGACGAGTAACAGAGACATTTCAAAGTCACGGTGGACACTCATTCTCAGCACTGAGATAATGAGTCTTACTGACAGGTGCTGAAGTGGCTATACATCCCCAACCCTCCCTTCCAGTTGCCCCCTTCTGTTAGAGCAGTCCCTAATGTGAGACATCAATGCACAACATCGACTGACTGCTTCCTCTGAGCTTTGTCTGCCTCTGTGACCTGGCCCAAATTCTCACACATGATATATCGAGTGATTCCTGCTGAGTTCAACCTGTATCTGCCAGTTCCATTCACCAGTGGAGTCCTTTGGACCTTCCAGAGCAGTGGCCTGTCTCTACCCACTGAGCCATTCAAATACAGCACTAAGGCAAGAACGTGGAGCTTATCCATTTGTATCACTGACTTTCAAAGCTGCCTGAACAAATGGTTCTGGCTGGATTTATTTCAAAGCATTGACTACAGCAGACAGAAAGCTTCCTGCCAGGCAGTTATATTTACCACACAAATTTGTCAGCTTAACCAAACATTTCAGTGTGTTAGGAGCAGAAATTTGAACTGATTGATCTAAAGGGCTCAAACACTATGAAAGAGATGAAGGTGCATCAGTTGACATAACTGAGTCTGCACGACTCCAAAATGGTCACTAAATAAATGTTGCTTTTCAGAAGAACTGTGCTATTGTCTTACCCGCCTCCCATACTGGGTTCACAAAAGCAATCAGGAGCCTTCTTGAGTGTTGGCATATTTAGGCTAAAACATGACGATTGTGTTAGCAGCAATTTTGACGTGTCCTGATATGCTTAAATTACATAGCAAAAATGCTCTTATAAACTCTGAGCAAAATCATGGGACATAGTGAATTCTTATTTCAGATTTTATATTACCTGAATCTTATATGTACCTATGCTTAACTGCCCTTTCAGTAAAATGGGAATTACTCATTTTTTTTATCATATTGCTCTCACACTTTCTTCGTATTTTGACCTTATGCTTGCAATAAAAATATTTACAACTCAAATGTCATGGGAATACCTGTGGTGTAAACCAAGACGATATAGCCTAAACTGATCATTCAAGAATGTGTAACAATTTTCGATACACTACAAAAATATTTTGTCACTTGTTATCCTTTCGAGCATCTTTTGAAGATGAGATAATCGTACTGGTTGTAATTGTCATAACTATTACCGACTTTATGTAATTTGTCATTTACTATTTACTACATATGTAGTCTAACTTACTCTGACTTCTTTTATTCTGTCAATAGTTGTTTGGGGAAAAATTAAAGATGTAAAATAGAATTTTCCAAACATTTAAAACCACATTCAGGCAATAAACAACACATTTTTCAGATGGGTCTTAGGAACACTCTCAGAGAAGGATAGGGACATATTTGAGGAAGGTCTTATTTTTCCCCAAGGATCTTGCAATCTACGAGACAGATTAATAGCCTAATTCTTTCCAAGGGACTATTGCCAAATTTTATATAGCTAATCAGTCAAGAAGCAGTTTGTAAAGACTACACTATTTAAATTAATATAATAACAATATAAATGAAGCAAATGGAGTTGGTTCTTGTTTCTTCAATTTCCTATAAGTCTATTGCAGTAAAGTCATTATGTACATAGAAGAATTGTATAAATATTTTAATTACAATTTACTTAATTAAACCATAACTGAAAACCAGCTTAAGTTAAGCCTGTGTGTTTTAACAACTTTTTAAAACCAATAAGCTTTTTTTAAGAGCAGTTTCAGGTTCACAGCAAAGTTGGGCAGAAATTACAGAGTTGTTATATCCTCTCTGTCCCCATATTTGCACATCGCCTCCTGTGAGCATCCTGTGCCACGGTGGTGTATTTGTTACAATCAATGTACCTGTATTAAGACATTATCACCCAAAGTCCATAATTTACATTTGGCTTCACTCCTGGTGTTGTACATTCTGTGGATTTTGACAAAGGTATAATGACATGTATCTACCATTGTAGCACTATACATAATAGTTTAATTGTCCAAAGCCTCCTCTGTGCTCTGCCTATTCATTCCTTCCTGCCTTGTAACCCCTGGCAACTATTCATCTTTTTACTGTCTCCATAGTTTTACCTTTTCCAGAATATCATATAATTCAAATCATACAGTATGTAGTCTCTTCAAATTGACTTCTTTTGCTTAGTAGTATGCATTTAAGTTTCCTCTGTATTTTTTCATGGCTTGATACCTCATTTCTTTTTAGTACCAGATAATATAGTCCATTGTCCAATGTACCACAGTTTATTCATTTACCTACTGAAGGGCATTTCAGTTGTTTTCAAGTTTTGGCAATTATAAATAGAGTTTCTGTAAACATACCTGTGGAGATTTTTGTGTGAACATAAGTTTTCAATTCATTTGGGTAAATATCAAGGAGCACAATTGCTGGATCAGATGGTAAGAGTATGTTTAGTTTTGTAATAATCTACCAAACTGTCCTCCAAAGTAGTTGTACCATTTTTCACTACCACCAATAATGAATGAGAGTCCCTATTGTTCCACTACCTGTCCAGCATTTGATGTTGTCAGTGTTTTGTATTTGGCAAACAGAGTAAAGCAGAAAAACAGGCAAAAAATGTGATTATTAGAGGCACAGGCTCTGACATCAGAAAGTTTGGTTTATTTCTGCATCAAAACAGCCTGTTCTTTTTCTATCTTACCCTATTTTCTTTTTATCATTATAGTTTTTATTTCTTCTATCCTTTGATCATTTTGTACATATATATTTTATAGTATCTTTTAGATTTTTTATATGCTGCAATTTTTATGATACTAGTCTGCAGCTTGTTGATTTTGTTGATACTCCTCAAGTCTGATATAGTCTATAATGTTCCTTAATAGTGAGATCATCTTTGATGAAAGTATTTTTTTTTCCTGTGGCAAGGCCACATATTTTGGGTTGTGAAAATTCCCTGCAGAGTGGAGTTGTGTTGTTTTTTTTCCTTTAGGCCCTGTGAATTCAGTGGTCATGAATAATTTTATATTAATTTTCCGATTTTTGATTTTTGCATTTTACAGATATTAGTTTAATATTTCTTCCTGATTCAAAGTCTTTTTTTTTTTTTTTTTTGAGACAGAGTCTCACTCTGTTGCCTGGGCTAGAGTGCCGTGGCATCAGCCTAGCTCACAGCAACCTCAAACTCCTGGGCTCAAGCAATCCTCCTACCTCAGCCTCCTGAGTAGCTGGGACTACAGGCATGCACCACCATGCCCGGCTAATTTTTTATATGTATTTTTAGTTGGCCAATTAATTTGTTTCTATTTTTAGTAGAGATGGGGTCTCATCTTGCTCAGGCTGGTTTTGAACTCCTGACCTTGAGCGATCCACCTGCTATGGTCTCCCAGAGTGCTAGGATTACAGGCGTGAGCCACCGGCCCGGCCGTGATTCAACGTCTTAAGACAAGTTGCCTCCTCATCTTTCCCTACCTGTCCACCATGCTATAAATTTATACTATTACCTTGATTATATTTTTCCATTTTTTTCCATGATATTTAAGAATTTCCCTTTATAACATAGATATGCATGTGTATATAAGTATGTGTGTGTATGTGTATATATATATGTAGTTAAAATACATTTTATGTAATACTATATGTGTTCAAAGGTATAAGCAGTGAGCCTTTAACATGTCCTGTCTACATCAGTAGAATTTACCATATTGTCAGGAGACTGGCTGCTGGGTTGGAATCTTGGGTTCAGATTTTACTTATTAGCTATATGATCTTCTGTGCTCCAAGTAAAAATGTTTTCAATATGTATAAGATGCTTTTATTAATAATGTTGATCTGTGAAGAGTGTAATTTGGAAATATGTAGTTGAGAATAAGTACTTAGGAACAGAGAAGCCTAAAATGGGGATATTATCCTTGTAAAATAAATAAAAGATGGGTTTTAATAAATAAATCCATATTTTTAAAAGGTAATTTTGAAGGATGGTTAAGACATACATTGGTATTAGGATGTAGGAGGCAAGAGCAGTGAGGAAATATTTCAAGACACTATAATCAGCAGCATCACTAATAGCGGCAATGAAAATGGAAATGTGAAAACATATCAGAGACAAAATGAACAGGACTTGGTGGCCATAGACATTTAGGATGAAGGAGGATGTGAATTTAAAGATGACTCATTTGAGTGACAGATGAGGAGGTGATGTACTCAGCGCAGAACATTGAAAAAGAAGAGATGTGTGGGCAAGAGTGGACAAGAATGAGTTCATTTCTAGACACATTCAGGTTGAAGAGCTCATGGAATTGATTTCACAAATTCCGAAAGTGGTGAAAATTAGTAATAAGGTTTATAGGTCATCAGTTTAGTTTAATTCTCACAAATAAATAATATTTTCCAGGGAAAAACTATAATTGTAAGAGGGTCAAGAATGAAATAGTAGGAACCAAAGTGGGCAAAAACAGAGTTTTAAAGGAGTTCAGGTGGCTGGATTTGATCTGATAAAACATGGGGGAATAAGTAGGTAGAAGTTGGTTTGCTTTTCTGATCACCCATGTTTAAGACATCCTCATCAAATGCATCCTGTTAACCCAAATTCACAAAAGATGGAAAGTTATTTAAGCCAACTAATTCCTTAGATGTATGCTTGTGGATAAGTTCTTGAACCCTCTAAAGTTAAGTAATTTTAACTTTTAAATGTAGACAATAAAATTTTCTTTATAATTTTTATAAACCCTAGATATGATTTTTAAATTATCACATTTCCTAGCCATGGGGGCCATATAATAAATAATATTATTAATAATAGTACTGATGTTAAAATGACTGCCAAGCAGACCAAGATTTATCTGTTGTCTTCACTATGAATCTGGTTTATAGAGGATATCAATATACTATTAGAATATTTACATGAGATACCAGTATACTTGTGTAAGTCTGTTGGTGAACATTGAGTGACAGAAAGAAGGTTAGGTAGGGGACTAAGGCAATGATTCTGAATCATGGTTACAGCCCTTGAACCTCCTTTGAAACTTTTATTTTTATGTGTCCAGAGTCTTGAGCCCTACTAATCCTCTGTTGACTTTATGCTGGACACTGAAGAAATTATCAGAAAACAAAACAACAAAATGGAAAGGAATAGTTTCATGGTTGTTGCTATCAAGGCTTTAATTAGACTTAGAAGAGAGATATCTATCTATATCTATATCTATCTCCTAATATTGAATGTAAGAAGATATCAATCATTTAAGAGAATGTTCCTAATGGAATTTGTTAATTCAAAGACCAATAGGTGGTTCGAACAATACATGCTGAGACTAGCTATGTTCATCCAACCTTCTTCCATGCTTTTCTTTTCCATTGGCATTCTCATCTCAATCTCCATTTACCGTGTCCTTATAAATGATATAGCTGCTCAAAATTTCCCTGAGCTTCATATCTATGGATGTTTGAATATTTATAGTTTTTGCATATACCAGATATACCATAATGTTAGAGAATGATAGATTAAGGAGGAAAAACTTTTATCAAGTGAATATCCCTGAAGCCTTTTCTTGTAATTAAAAATTTTTTAACATTTGTAATAAATTACATAAATCATTATACGTTATATTGCCAGAAGAAATAGGTTTAGAGTTCTACAGAATCCAACTTCTGGGTCTGTCATTTTTTCTTTTAACTTCTACATTTTTAATATTGCTTTAGGCCTGATGTCTCTTCTTTACTAATTGGCATACTTTCCTTTTCTTTTTTATTTTACCCATTTGAGAAACTCATCATTTTTCCTCAATCATCTTTTAAAAATTTACCATGGTTCATCACAATTTGTTATCCAGTGATTTCAAAATCAAAGTAATGTAGTCAATGTAAATGCTATCATATTTCAGCCACCCTTGGAAAACATTCACACAGGAACAAAGTGTACCCAACTTTATAATATTTTCTCATACTCTTAACTGACTTCATTGACAAACTGAGCTTTATAGTTTGGCTTTACTTCTCCCCCTTTTATCCCTCCAATGGTTACTCTCACAAGACCAAATTCAATTTCTGTGAACTCCAAGGGATTGTTCAAAATCAAGAATTTATTGATGGACTGGTGTTTGAAGTAAGTGAATAATTGACTTAAAAGTATTTTTGTCATACAGTAATATTATTTTATAATATTCATATTTTTGTTGTAAGACTAACGTCGGTCACAAACTGAATTTTGATGGCCCTTCAGAGGAGACCTTGCATTTTCATCTATTCCTACAATCAGGGCCAGTGCAACTCATAAACATATGCTTATGTTAATTGAGGAAACTTCAAAGATCTAAAATAAAGTCTATGGTACAATACCACTAAACAATGTGAAATTTTATGTTGTGTGGTAAGAAGTTATTTCTAAAGAAAGCTTCAGCATTAAATGTTTTCTAGGAGAATGATATTAAATGGATACACACACACACACACATATTACCAAGTGAGCACAGATTACTTTAATGATAAATGATCTTTCAGAAGAAGAAAGCAATACTGTGAAGCAAAGGTCTACAAATCAAGTGCAATTTGATGAGTAAAAGAGGGCTAGGAGTACATGAACATACACAGTAGTCTGAAAAGGGCAGGCCTGGGGCACACTGAGAATGTGTCCTGGGATATGGTGAAGCAGAAGGAGCGCAGAGGATAACCCTCCAGTCCAAGGGTGTTGTACAGCCACATTGAAGGGGAAGTGTGGAAATACAAAGGGAGAAATATGCTCAACTCTTAACCATTTGGCCCAGGATAAGCACTTATTTGAAAGGGAATTCTGACACTTGCAAGACTATTTTAAACTATGATAATATTTTTGCTTTGCAGCAATTACTTATATTATTTTGTGTATATTGTGAAATATTGTAAACTATTTCTGATTATCTTTAGTTTTTTTTTTAACATTCTCTGAGCACTATCAAGTGTATCATAACTTTAGTCTATGTAAGAATTAATTTCTAACACATTTATTCAGGTCTTACCCTACATAAGGCTTGGGAGATTTTTTTTAAAAGGTGCATAAAATGATATAATCTTTAAAAATTCATAATATAATCATTAGACTCTAATGGACAGAACAGCCTTGTAAATAAATAATTATAAAATGATATGATAAGTGCAATTAAAGAGAAAGGTATATTCAGAGGCTATAGTGCATAGAGAAATAGAAAGCTATTTTTATCAATTGTAAATTCTACATTTCTCTTTTTAGGAGCTCGACTTAAGGAGAGTTGAAAAGAGGGTACAGATTGCCTTCTAATCCATCATGACTCTACTTCAGTTCAGAAAGGATAGCCCAAGAAAGGGAGAATTATCAACATTTTAGTTCCCAAAAATACATTTAATTATATTGAATCTAAAAATTGTACATTGTCCACTGATGGTTTTTAATAAAAAAATGGAATTTTATAAAGTCCAATAGAAAACATAAGGCATTCTTATGAATACAGGAAGGATCCTGCAAATAATTGTAGAGAAACCTTTGTATTCTTTTGCCTATCTGTGTGACTCTGATTTCTTTTTTGAATCATTGGTTAGGGCTACAGTTGGGTTTAATGCCTTACAAGTCAATAGAACATATAGTTGACTTAGTGGTGTTTGAGGGACTGTGGGTACTATTTTCTAGGAAAAACTTTTCCATAACTTTCTGTTATAGGATATGAGATAATCAGAGATTTGCTAAATCATGATATGTTTACTGCTTTCATTAAATGGTAGAGTTTTGGGTCTTTCCAGAGGGCTCCATTTAAAATATTCTAAGAAATTTCTGCTAGCTTTCTATTACTGCTATATACAACTTACCAAAAACTTAGTGGCTTCAAATAACATAAAATATGCTTTTACAGTTCCGGAGGCTAGAAATTGGAAATCAATTTCAACTGGCTAAAATCAGTGCTTTGTCAGAGGTGCTTCCTTCTGGATGCACTAGGGAAAAATCTATTCCTTGCCTTTGCCGGTTTCTAGATACTGCCTACATTCCTTGGCTAATGGGCCATTCCTCTGTCTTCTAAGCCAATAGCATAGCATCTTCTTTCCTCCCTCAATCCTGCTTCAATCCCTATATCTTCTCTCTCTGACTCTGATCCTCCTGCCTCCTTCTTGTGAGGATTCTTGTGATTATATTGAGGCCATTCAGATTTTCCAGGAATCTCCCTATCTCAAGATCCTTAACTGTGTCACATCTACAAAGTTCCTTTCACCAGGTAAGGTAATAGGTGTGCAGATTCCAGGGATTAGGATGTGAATATTTGGCGGGGGCAGGGTGGTATTATTCAGCCTATCATGGAAGGTAATACTTTAAATCCCACTATGATCCATCTATATTATCTTAGAGAAGAGCTTTAGAAGAAAAATGTCCTCAGGGAAACTTACTAAATACTAGAAGTCTAGGCTAGATTGAGAAAAGAAGCTAGAAAAGATATGCTTGATTTTTTTTTCTTTAAAAAATAAAGCACCACAAAAGGGTGAAAGGGAGATTCTCAGTCAAAAAAAAAAAAAAATCCACACTGCACAATTTTGTCCAGGGCAAAGTCCCAAGCATTGCCAGGGTCAAAACTTTATTCCCTCTTATTTAGCTGATGTTATCTCCATACATCTTATATGTTTAAATATTCGTGGCCTTGTAAATGGAAATTTCATTCCAAGGGTGGATTTAAAACTATGGCTAGAGAATAGTAATAATTATTTCTCTTCCTTTCTGCACTGTTTATTCTTCAAACTGGTGTTTGGCTATTTCAATAAATGCCTTTAGAATATAGATCTAAGATTTAAAAAATATTATTTGGAAAATATATTGGAAATAAACTATGCCAAATTTTTTTTCAGAAAAAGTATAATGTGCCATAAATAATTTACCTTTCTGGTCTGAGACCATATTATTACTTAGTGGTAAACTCAAATCTGGTTCTTAGGTTTTCTGTCTCCCAATTTAATTCTCTTTCTACTAAATGTATTAGCTCAGTAATTTGCATTTGAGTTTAGACTTCAATGCAATGTACAAACTACCCTGAGCCTCTTATAAACCAGTTAAGCTGAGGGCCAGGAGCCTTTTCTTCGTACTTGCAATAAGCCACACTGATGTATTTGGCTCTGTGGGGACTCATAAAGAAAGATCATGCTTGTCATCCAAAAGTGCTTCTCTCCATTGCTAAAGAACTTGAAAATATCTGAGATAGACTGCTAGGAATTTTTCCCAAAAAATCGATAGATCATTTCCCATAGTTAACATGTAATCCTATCTAACCCCTTTTCCTTGCTATAATATTTTGAAGCCAAGATTTGCCTTGAAGCAAAAAGTTGTTCTAGCGGGGGGGGGGCATTCCATGATCATGAATAAAGAGACATTGCTTATACACTTTGACAACGTGAACGATTCACTTTCCCAAGATGAGTAGCATAAGGAGAACACTTACGTATTTATGCTTTAAAACACCCAAGAGAACAAAAATAATTTCTGTTCTGTTTTTGAATTGCTCAGGCATTCCATACACTTTAGAGAGCTCAATAATAATAACCTGAACAGTCTCAATTTTTTCTGTTTGCTCCTACCTCTAAGCTATACTTTGTCCATCTCTGCCATGCAGTGTGTGGCAGAGACTGGCCTCTTGGCTTTCCTGGCTTCTGGTGGATGTGCCCAGTCGGAGGCACCAGCAGGAGAAGCTAGGAAGGCAAAAGGCAAGCATTATTGCAGATTTTCTCCACAGCCCACTGGGCTGTACCCTTCTTGAGTACATCCCTATCAGAGGACTCCTCCATCGCTCCTGCTCTTAGTGATCTCAGGATGGGAACCACTATTTTTCTCTTTGCCCCTTCAGGCCTATCAGTGGTCATGACTTACTCTGTGGCTAATCTCCAGGTGTGTCCCTAAGTCCAGCCCACACACCAGGAACTAGTCTCTTTATTAAGCTTTTACTTAATACATTCGAACCGCCTGAAATGAATTTTATTTTCTAGTAAGGCAAAGTCATTGACAAACATTTTTCCTATGATGTAAGAGGAAAACTCAATAGTCATTTTAACATCTTTGTAGCCTGCCTGTGCTCCTTTATCTGCCTGCCCTACTCCTCCATCTGGTGGGCCCACCCTGTAGTGATGCCAGGGAACCCTAGAGGATCTCAGAAGCAAGCTGCCCAAATGCCTCTGAAATTAGTTGAGTCACCACCTTTTCCCAGCCCAGGATCTGCATTTCTGTGGTTTTAAACCCTGGTGAGTATAAAAGCCCAGACAATGTGGATAAGAAACCAGATAATTTTTTTACTTTGGCTGTTTAGACCAGAGTATCTACATAGTATATAATAGTAGAGAGTTGGTTGGCAGTCCCAGCCTTCATGGCCTCATTCTTTTTTTATGGTGCAAACCCAATCCAAACTCCTCTGCAGACCTTCCCCTAAGGTGGGGATAAATCAGTATGATTGGCCCTGCTTATCAATACTGGTTGTTTGATTTGCAGGTGGTTTTCTTAATGACAATGTGATTATCCAAATGTCAAGAGTTCTTTGCCAAGGCAACCAAGTGGGTAATATGCACCATATAGTTTTGCTTGGGACCTTGAATTCAATTTGTTTATTTCTATATTCTTGGTAATGATTCTTATGATAAAAAGAATTCAGACCATTTCAAAGTTTTGCCTTTTAAAATTTAAAAATTGTTCTTCTTTGTTTTCCTTTTACAAGGTCTGACTCTTCAATTTCTGGTTAATCTATACTTTCTCCTAAATTTACCACCTTCATTTTTCTGCTGCTTTCTCCTTTTCTGATATATTAGATATCTGTCTAAGCAAGCTTTCACATTCAATATGTTCACCTTCTGATAACTTTGAAAATATTTTTAGTGTATTTACTTAGGGAAAATGAAGATGTAACCCTAAGTAACAACAGAAAATGAAATGCATGGATCGGATTTTTCAGCATTAATATAACTGAGGCACTTTTCTGTACTTTTTTATGAAAACAAAAATTAAATAATGTTGTATGGATGGATGTAAAATGCAATGTATATGCCTATTTAATGCATCTTAGTGCATCTAAACTTGAGGTTTGAATGGCTCTTAAATTTTATTGTCCAATAGTCATTGGATTCTTGAAATTTCTCTATGTGTAGTTGAAATTTCTCTATGCGAGCCAATATAAACAGACTAAATGGACCTTGGGAAGCTGTAAACTATTCTTGCAGCATTTATTAACCATCTATACTGGTCCAAGAATTGGACTAGACTTTGGTATTGTAAAATTTAATAAGGCAGAGCTCTGTCTTCCAGCTGCCCCCTGAAGAGCCAGGGATATTCAATACAATTATAAGACAGAGTTTACAGTATCATGCTGAAAGTTGTTAGAATGACAAATGGGAAGAATTAATAACTCTGATGAGGGTGGCCAGGCACATTTTCTACAAAGGGTGTGGGTGTTGAAGGATGAACTGCAGTGCGTCAGACAGGGGCAAAGGAAGAAGATTACACAGAAGAGAGCTCCATGCTTGAAGAAACATACAGACAGCAAAGGGACTTGTCAAAGGGCTTGGCTGTGGGTGGACAGGTGGGGACAGAGCAGCTGTGTCCCTGATTCAGCATCCCACCCTCTCTTGTTCTACTGCTTCCCTCCTTTCACTCTTTTACTAGCTCAAGAGGCCCTGGGTCCCACACTAGCTATTACCCTATATTTTTCCCTTTGCATCACAGCAAAGATCTCAAAGGTATTAATGTATCTTGAATATACCCCTTATCCATCCACTCATCAGCTGTGGAAACTAGATTTAAACAATCCAATAGAATTATTTTGTAAATGTGGTTAATAAAGGCTGCTCTTGCCAGAGGCAGTGGAATCTATGCAGTTCTCATATAATTTGACTAGGGTTGCCAAACAAATGCAGGACAACCTGTATTTTAAATAGCAAATTTAAATTTAATTAGTAACATTTTATATAAAAATGTGTGCCTTTTTAGTATAAAAAGGCTATGTAGTATTTGTGACATACTAAAAATTATTTGCTATTTACATGAAATTCTAATTTAGCTGGGAGTCCTGTATGTTTACTTACTAAATCTGGCAACCCTAAATTTTCCCTTTCAGAAGAGACACTGTCAACAACTCAAAACCTTTCTCCTCTTAGCTTGTAAGTTGCATTTTTTGCTGGTTCTCCCAATCTCTATGATCCTATTCCTCTAGCAGCCTGTCCCCAGTGGTTTCTGTTCTCCAGAGCTCTGTTCTTTGTTCCTTTCCTTATGCAACATGCTTTTCCTAGGCGATCTAATCCCCTTTCTTGCTTTTAACAATATTCACCTATGACTCCCAAATCCCTACCACCATCCAAGATCTCCTCTTTCACCTCCAGACCTATATATCTAGTGCCTATTGGGCATTTTTTTCTGGATGCTTTATAGGCCTCCAAAACACCACATACCCAAAACAAACATAAATTCTTTGTCCCCACACTGCTTCTCCCTTGTATTCTCAATGCCAACAAATGGCACCACCACCAACCCAATTACCAAAGTAGAAACCTGAGTACGGTCTGAGATGCATCCTTTTCCCTCAGTTCCATTGCCCATTGCCTCAATCAGCCAATGATAATTCCTTCTAGTCCTCTGTCATAACATGGCTTAGTCTGTCCTCTCTTCTACAAATTTCATGGAACCTCTCTAGTTTACTTCCTTATCATCTCAGCCAGAATATTAGATTAGCCTCCAATTCAATTCCCTGTTTGGCATGTGCCCCCTGCCACACATACATACACACGCACATACTCATCAGTGATTTCCAACATTTCTATAACTTCAAATGTGAATATATTCTTCATTGCTCGATGTTCTTCGATAGCTTCTTAATTTCTGCAGAACAGGTTTAACATTTTAAATTTGATGGATTATACCCTCTACAATCTGACCCCTGCCAGCCTTCCTAGTCTTATCTCTGAGGGTTAAAAAAATATATGTGGTCTGGCTTCATTGTTTCTTGCCTTATGTGTAGTAGGTATTTAATAAGTGCCTATGGTATGAATGATAGAATGATAGAGAGACTTTTGACAAAGTGAAAACAGTAATGTTTAGAGAAGAGAACATTCAATATGCAATAATAAAAGAGTTCTTACATTCAGAAAAATTGATTTGACACCCAGTATTTCAGAAATTATATGATAAAAAACCATGATTTTGTGATATTTCTATATAAGTGTCATCCCTATAAATATTTGAATACATAGAAACCTTCAATGCTTCTAGGAAGGTGTATATTTATATAAATGCTTAAATATATTGAATCTGCTTTACTGTTTGTCATAGCTGATAAATATTGACATTCTGATTCTTCAAATCTTCTGAGTAATTAATCATCATTTTTCTAACATTTAGAATACATTAAAACAAAATCTACACCATAATTATATGGGGCATAATTACACCTTTGTCACATGAAAATATAGTTTAGAAGACTGTAGCATTTTATTTATCTCTTATAACCATTTTAATTTATGAGAAAACTAAAAAGCCTATTTTTAGACTAAAAGTGTTTTTCGGTGTCCCCAAACACAAAAATATCACATAATATATAAAATGATTTATAAATACATACACACACATATCAGTATTATTGTCCAATAATTTTAAGTAATGGAGATTTTTCCAAGTGGAAACCTAAAAGCATATTGTTTAGAATACGGTAGAAATAAATGCCTCTTTTAAAGTTTAAGGACTACTCAAAGCATTGTTATCTACTAAACATGTGTGGCAAATTTAATTTAACCTTCCAATGTGTATGAATGAAAAGAATTATGAATGTAGTACTTGCCATTAATGAAAAGAATTCCTTTTGGTGTGGAATAGTCTCAGCATTGGAAGAATTCATGTTGGATAACACAATTCCATTGGAAGCCTCTGCAGAATTATTTCTATTTAGTTAGTAACAAGTGGAGCTTGGGGTATTATTAGGCAAAATTACAACAGCAGTGCACTGCTGTGCAGAGAAAGATCAGGGCATTTCCTCTTAAGCAGCATCTTTAAAACTCTGGCTCCTGAAACTAATGTTGTGAAGCTTCACTTCTTTTGAATTGAAACTCCAGGGAATAAGAAAGGGTCATAATTATTAGCTAGGAATTGATGCTAAATTTGTTTATTCACTGATTTTCTATCACATTCTATAGTATGTAAATGAGATTTTTACTTAGAAAAAACATTCCCGCTCTGAGACAGATGACAGCTGTTCAAGCCCGGGGGAAGAAAAAACACAGCTTTTTCCTCGGCCTTTTCTTCTTCTTTTGCACAGCTTCCAAAGCCTCACTGAATTTTCCCAGGATTCCCTGTGCAGGAGCTTTCAAATTCTGATTGATTAGTCATCATATCAGAGCTTACTGCTTTGTAGCTCCCCTGCTACCAATTGAACATTATGAACTGGGCCCAGAAAATTAGCCTGCTCAGCACCATTGGGATTGTGGCCTGTTTAGCAATGGATGCCTAATTCCCTATGACTCTAGTTAGTAGAATTAGCATTAGAGTGATATGAATAGAATGTCTTCAGAAAGGAGTCTGAACATCTTTTCAAAGTTCACAGTACTACCTTGAGTTATAGCAAGAAGCAGACACATACATGCACACACACATGTGCATAAAACATACATACATACACACACACACATACACGTTCCCAGACCACCTGGCAGGGGGTCTTATAGACTAGAGTAACGAATGACAAAGGCAGGAAAAGGCAGCTCATTCTGGTGGGAGATGGAGGAGAGGTGGTTTTCAATTTATAATTATTCTTATTCTTCCTCCTTTGCCCTATTCTGTTAACATCCACTTAGCAATGACTCTGAGATCGCACCCTAGGATCTCACTTTTGTGAAAACCTCCTTAGGCAGAGAGGAGTCAAGCTATGCAGCAAGCTGATACCTGGCAATGATGATCAATCCTGGGTGAAGTGTTTTCTTCCTCTTCGCTTATCCTGGATCTCTTTTCCAGATATGCAGTTCCCCCATCCAACAAACTTTAGCATCGCGTTTAGGCATGACTTGCCCAAGTACCCTGTGCTTTCTCACAACGTGAGAACTCTAGTACCCTCTGAGCCCTGACAGGTAAGCTCAGAAACTAACTTACATTAAGGTGCTGATGGCTAATTTAAAGTTAATATATAACCTCTCTCAGAGTGATGTGGGTTTAAAGTAGAGCTAGAAAGAGAGACAACATACGAACATAAAAGAAACAAATCACATCCACTTATCAAATATAATCACCCTGGTAGATGCCTGGAAGAGAAATTCTTGGCTGGAGGAAGTATTTACATTTCCTTCAAATTCTAAGCCATAGGCTGATACTACTGATAGAAAAGCAAAAACATATTTATCATATTTATAAATTTGGTTATTATGTTTAAATGTGCCTTTCACAAATAAGTTGCCTTGAGGTAGATTTCTGTATCGTGACACTAATTAAAAATGCCATAAAATAAACATAAATAAGCTGAAACTTGTAATAGTCTTAAATTGCTACTTCATTTTAGGATAAAATGGACCTTCGGGGAGATAAGCCAAAGCCCCCAAATCAGGAAGTGGATATGTTAACAACTGTTTTAGAAATATTTTTATTTTATGGGATATACACATATGTGTACATGAAAATTTCTCCTTTTTTTCTTTGAAATAGCCCCACTATGGTTTGCACTCCATGTATATATCAAGATGGATATGCCTATATAATAAAGTGTACATGCATATATTAATATATATGAATATATTAATAGTAGGCCAAAAATTATGTGAAACTCCAATACACTAAGTAAGTAAACTCTGCCTCATCCATGTTTTCCTCTTGCTTCAGTGCTCTGTGAGCACAAATGTGCTTGTCATTTGAGGCCACACAGTGTAGCAGCTGCCAACCCTTCTCAGTGGCACTTGCTGATGCCATTGAAGTGGAGACACGCTATTTATTTGGTGCTCAGTGTTAAGCTTGCCTGGTAACCATCATTGCTTTGCATTGCCCTCAGACACATCACCGAGTAGAGTTTTGAATGGTTCTCTGCTGTATATAATTTTTATTTGGGTGCACTGAGCTGTGTGGTACCCAGCCACTACATTCCAAGTGGAAAGAGGTAATAATCCAGACTCAGAGAAGTAGGTTCCATGCCAATGCAGAACAGGGCAGATCCCACATCAGTGTTTTAGTTGGGCCCTTAGCCAGAGTCTTCCCGCTAACACAGTGCTGGAACCTAGTAGATGCTCAGTAAATGTTTGTTGAATGGGTAACTGAGTAATAAATAGCTGCATTGTGTATCTTAACTAGGTCTTTTAAAAATCTAGATCATCAATATAATGCAGCCTACAGAAGCTGGGGTTATACCAATACATTTTTTTAAATTTAAATTAATTAATGCTTAATAATTTTAAAGGAATCATGAAATCTTCAAATTTATACCAATGATAAAGTTTTTAATGTATCATATCTTAGTGTGAATTTTTAAATCACTGTTAATGTATATTAAGTTTGTACTCAATGATATTATCTACATTTTATACATTTTTTAGATCATGGCATGCAAAATTACTGGTTATATAATTTGCTTATCCAATCACATGTGGCTTAGCAAAGTAGGTTTTTGCTCTTCCTCTCTTATCTTTCTGCTCCTGAAGCGAAATGTTACATCCTTGCATCTTTCATTTTCAGAGTTACAACTCTCTGCCTCTTCATTTCTGATTAGACTAGCCTGGGATTTTCTTTCTTCTTGCATTTTGTGTTCTGTGAGTTCTCAGATAGGCAGATCTTAGCATCTGAAGGGACCTTGGTGATTTGTGTACTTGCTTGTTTATTGTGGGCCAAAGAAATTCCTGGGAGGTCTAGCGGGAAAATAGGTAGGATTCAAAAGCTAGTATGAATAGAGAGGAAGAAGAAGCTAGACCTTCAGGATAGTTTTTTCTTTTTCTTTTTTCTTTTTAACCAAAACATTTTGATTTGAGGCTTGTTTATCTTTCATTTCTGTAAGAGTGATAAAACCAAATGTTTTACAAAGTTCATTCAGTGGATCAAACACGACTCATTGAATGTCTTCTCCTAGGCTTAGTTTTGGCCCACACATGTGCTGGGGTGTGTGCATGTGTGTATGTGTGTGTGTGTGTGAATTTAAATAACAGATGATCCTTTATAATAGGTACAGAAGATAGATAAAAATTAAATTTAGTGTGTTAGTATTTTTCATACCAATGTTTATTTTTTAAATAAAAAATATCCTATATATTGAAGAATGTATTATACATGTATAGCAATGGCTTTATTTTTATTTCCATGATAAAGCAAGAACTTGGGATACTAACATGTATTCAACTAAAAACAAACTTGATACAGATTTTCCTGGAGCTTGAAATTCCGGTCTGCATATCCTAAGAAAGCATCCTCTAATGTTGTTCCTGTAGGTAGCATAATGTCAAGATGCCTGGGCCATTTATCTGTTGCTAATATCGCTGGGTGGGAGATGGGGAGGTGAAATAGGTCCTCATTAAGGTCCATTCCAGCTTTAACATGCTATTAATGAAATGTTGATTGTCAAAAAGAAAATGTGCATTTTGTTGGTTGAAGGAGCCTCATTTGCATGAGGCCGCCCTGAACCACTCTGAATGTTAATAAGTGCCAGAGGACTTGCAGCAAATCAAAACACAAGTGCTGCTAAAATGAATTTATAGGGAAAAAAGAAAAAGGATGATTATTTTGCTTGAAAAGCCACAGGGTGGCCCGTAGAATCTAATGCAGGGAGGCTTTGAAAATATATGAGAATAAACACTAACAGTGTTATCTGAGCTTGCGTTGTAAAGAGAATCTAAATGATCCAATATGTTTCCCTGTCATTTTCCATTTCCTACATAGACAGATAATTTTTATTTTTCAGTTTTCATTTTAAAACAAAACCCAGAAATGATGACTGCAGTAGAAGACCAAAGGCTGTTGGGAGGAAATTACAGTGTGGAATCTCGTCTTTAACCTCTAAAAAGTATAATTGACTTGTAGTGATTTTATGTTAAATTATATTGTGCAGTAAGTTAGGTCACATATAAAATACTCCAAACATTTACCATAGACATGTGAAAAGTCTGTTGGATTTTATTTCCAGAGAATTTCATTTAACTTATTTCTACTATGCCTCACACTCTATCCTGAACTTTGATTCTTCATTGGAACCAGAGGATGGGCCTTGTGACTTTGTTTTCGAATTTTCTGCTTTCTTCAAACCATCATTGCCGACACTAAAGAAAAAAGTCCACTTTTGTGTTAGTTTTCTCTGGCTACCATAACAGGATATCACAGACTAAGTGGCTTAAACAACAGACATTTATTTTATCATAGTTTCGGAGGCAGGAGGTCCAAGATCAAGGTGCCAGTGCGGTTGAGGTTGGTTTTTGGTGAGGGCTCTCTTCCTGGCTTGCAGGTGGACTTCACCTGCTGAAGGCCTTCTGGCTGTGTCCTCACATAGCAGAGAGAGATCGCTAGTGTCTCTTTCTCTTCTTGTAAGGGCATCAGTCCTATTGTATTAGGGCCCCACACTGTTGTCTTCTTTTAACCTCACTTACCACCTTAAAGGCCCTATCCCCGAATACAGTCATATAGGAGGTTAGGACTTCAATTTATGAATTTTGCATGGGGACACAATTCAGTCCATAACAACCTTTTTTTTTTAATCTTTCGTGTGTGTTTTTTTTTTTTTTTTTTTTTTTTTTTTTTTTGAAACAGAGTCTTGCTCTGTCACCTGGGCGATAGTGCCCTGGTGTCAGCCTAGCTCATAGCAACCTCAAACTCCTGGGCTCAAGAAATCCTCCTGCCTCAGCCTCCCAGGTATCTGGGACTACAGGAGCTCACTCCTACACCCGGCTAATTTTTTTTTTTCTATTTTCAGTAGAGACAGGGTCTTGCTCTTGCTCAGGCTAGTCTCAAACTCCTGACCTCAACATGATCCTCCGTCTTGGCCTCCCAGAGTGCTAGGATTACAGGTGTGAGCTACCATGCAAGGCCCCATAACAACTTTTAAAAATTATTTACAAATATAATCCCTCCCTTTTGCAAATACCTTAATTCAGCAACTGAAGATAATTTCACATTTTCTTTTTCAATCTTGACTCCGGTTGAACAATAAAATGTAAACCCAATGGGATTTTTTTTTCCTGTGAGAATTTTATTCTGATATTCAACTTCTCTTATCCCACTATTCTAAGTTTACTTCTTAGAGGAATGGGGTAATAGTTACCATCTTTTTCCACTGTCTTAGAGATACAAACATGAAGAGTTTACCTCTGTATCTATTTGTGAAGGGCACACAGTTCTCCAAATGAAAGCTGTAGAAAGATATTTTGTATTATTCTGAGATGTTATTTTAAGGTTTGATAAATGTCTACTCATTAATTCATTCTAATAATTTTTTAATAAGCCGTATATTTCAATCATTATTTTAGGCATTGGTGTGCCAATGGGGAGCAAAGTGGGAGCTCAAAATGTCCTAGTCTGGATAATATATGGTCACCCTTCTCATGTAGAATAAATTATTTTTCTATGTTTGCCTGTTAGTTATTGATTTATGCTATCATTTTTTGCTTAGCCTTTTTTGCTAAGTTTATTTTTGCAGGAAAAATACTAAAAGGAAAATGAAATTGAATGTATCATAATGTGCTCATGTGTAAAATGTTGGGTTAGACTGGATCTGTGGTTCTCAGCCCTGGCTATCCATTAGAATCACATGGAGAGCTTCAAAAAAATATCCTGCCTGGATACCATAGTGTCTGCTTTATTTGGTCTATGATGGGTCTTGTCCATGGGTGCATTTAAAAAGATCCCTGGATCATGCTAATGTACAGGCAGAATTGGAACACCTGAGCAAGATGATCACCAAGACTCCCCCTGATCTCAAGTGTTTTGTCTCCTTGGGCTCCTAGGTTTTCTCCCGAAATCCTACTTTATGCTCTAGAATAATTTGGAAGAGTTATTCTTGTTCCTTAGCATTTGTATTTCTAAGGGACTATTCATGATGCTTCTAAGAACAAATTCTTGCTTGGCTATAGTTTAGGATAATCTCCTTTATCTTTTGATTTGAATACAAATTAGGGAGATTGAATCAAATCAAATTTCTATAAGCATCAAGTATTTCAAATATGCCATAAGATGTGGGGAATACAGAGAAAGTGGCGTGATATTGAACTGGGCAGCTAGGGAGGACCTTGCATATGAGGCTAAGTGCTTTGGAGTTTGTCTGGAAAGTGATGATTTGCCAATGAAAAGTATTAAGAAGGGGACAACCCTAAAGAGCCCTTTGCTTTAGAAAGATCAGATGGCAAGGAAAGTGGATAATGGTTGGAAGAGGGGCAAAACCAAAGGCAATTAGAAATGTGGCAGGCCATTGGAGCAATGGAAGAAAGAAATGATAAGAGCCTGTACTTCAGCCGGGCGGTGGAGAAAGAGAGAATGGATTTATATCAAGAGGCATTTTTGAAAGAATGCATAAAATATTTGAGAAATAAAGCAATTTTGGAAAATGGCTGGTTTGATGAAACCATTTATTGAGAAAGGAAGAAGGTAGGCGGGACAGATTTGGGTAATGATTGTAAAATACGCTGAGTTTTTAGGACATTGAAGGAGAGTAATTCAGTATAGTCTGATCCTTAAGGAAAGAGGTTTGAGCTATAGAAAAAAAACTGTGAGATGTTATAATTGATTGGAAAAAAGAAAGACGGATAGAATTGCTCTTAGAGAATATGTAGTTCGAGGCATGGACAGAACCTTAGTTGAAGGAAAGTGGACAAAAAGAAGAAATAGAGATCAAACACACAGAAATAAGCAGTACCTGGAACAACTGATATCCTGAAGGTCAAAGGAGAAGAGAATTTCAATGAGGAGAAAGTGGTCAGCAGGGTCAAACTCTGCATAGAGGCAGAATAATAATTGCTACATGTATTGAGTACCAGACAATTTTTCAACTGCTCTATGTGTATTAAATCACGTACCTCGCATAATAACTCTGGGAGGTGGCTATTAGTATCCCCTCCTTTTATAGATGGGGAAACCAAAGTGCACATATTTAATAATATCTTGCCAAAGACCACACAGTTCATGAATGGCACAGCAAAGGTGTGAGCCTGCAGGATCCAATTCCAGAAACCCAGCCCTTAAAGACCCTGTTGAAAATTCTGTCAGTAGGATTCAGAATGAGGACTGCAGAGTATCCATCACACTCAGAAACAAGGCAGTGACCTCAGTGAGGAGAGATTCCAGTGCATACTATGTTTCCCAAACTGTGGGGGGGTGGAAGGGAGAATTAGAGATAAGGAAACATGCTCTTTCAAATGCCTTGTGTGTGAAATAAAGGCACATGATAAGGTGGTACCTTGAGGCTGATATAGTATAAAAGTATGATTATATTTGAAGATGGAAGAGGTGGCATGCACTTATATTCTGTTTAAAAAATAGCCAAGAGAAATGCAAAAGATGGAGACACAGGAGTTAAGTCATTAAAGGAGTTTTTTATGCATGTGAAGGAGGGAGGGGGGAATCAGTATTGACCTTCTCTTCCTGGGGGAGGGGAGGAAAAGAGAGGGTGTGGGAAGTAATAGCATGTAAGAGTCAGAAAGGTGTGGAGTATTTACCCAAAGACCACTTTCATTCCTCCCTGTGAAATGACAGGTCCAGGGCCTGCTCAGAGGGGGTGTTTGCCTTTCAATTGCATGCATGGCAGTGCTCCGGCTTTCTCAATAGGCATCAATATTGTTAACTCACTCACTCAGTACAGAGCCTTCCTTCTCAGCATACTCTTCAAGTTTTATTTATTGAATTCAGTTAATATTTCCTCTTCTCAGGAAGGAGGAAGACCAGTATGAAGCAAAAACACCTCTCCATCAAAGAATAGAAAAAGACAGGCTTTTGCATAGCTTGTGTCTACAGATCCCCTTAAGGAGTCTGAGATTGATTTGCCATCCGCTGCTCCCTCTCGGTGTACTGAATTAGAAGAGTACCAATGGGTAACACATCCAGTCCGATGGGCAGAGATCGGCCTGCCTGTGGAAAGGATGTGAACTGAATTAATAATACTTTGAACCGAAGCTGAAAGAACCTTGGAGGAAAGATGTCTTCAAATGAAATCCCAAGTGCAGACTTTCTCCCCCTCTCGTTTAACAGGCGGAGTGGTTGCAAAGGGCAACTTCAACAACTTTCCACAGGCAGCCCAGTCACTGTCAGTGCAACTTGAAAAGGAGAGGGGCGGTGAGATCTACAGACAGCACTCGTCCCCGGAGACACAGGCACGGCTTTCGTGTTCAATCACTGTGTTTAATTCAATTATCTGCCCCCGCCACCCCCAACTGTCTGTCTTACAAGGGAGGTTGGGAGGAGAGTGATGCTTGATGCTTCTGCTGGTCCCAAAAGATGTGCATTCTTTATTAGGGAATTCAATAAAGGATGAGCTCTTACTCATCCAGCTGCTTCCTCTGGGAAGTCGTCACGGGGCTCCAGCTGCCTGCAGCAGAAGGATTACAGGGTCTACGAAATGCATTGATATATTTTTTTTTGATTGACTTCAACTAGTTGTCTTTTTAAAAAGGAGGGCATATTTTAATTCAACTTAAAACATTCATATTTTTGGTGTGAAAACCATCACAAAATCCTATTCAGCTCTGGCATTTGCAGAGTTGAGTTATCTAGACAGAGTTGTAGTCAGGTCTAATGATTTTCCTTCCTTCTTTTCTTTGCCTTATCTGTCATCTTGTTGGCTCATTTCAAAGAACCATTAAGATTAGTGTCTCAACCTCTATGGAAAATAGTAGGGAAATTCCTCAAAGAACTAAAAGTAGAACTACCATTTGATCCAGCAATCCCACTACTGGGTATATACACAAAGGAGAACGAGTCATTTCATCAAAAAGACACTTGCACTACAATGCTTATTGCAGCACAATTCACAGTCAGAAAGATGTGGAATCAAGCCAGTGTCCATCAATTCATGAGTGGATTAATAAAATGTGGTATATGTACACCATGGAGTATTCTCAGTCATAAAAAATGAATTCATACCTTTTGTAATAATCTAGATGGAACTGGAGACCATCCTCCTAAGTGAAGTTTCACAAGAATGGAAAAAAAAACACCACGTACTCACTATTAAATTGGAACTAACTGATCAGCACTCATGTGCACAGATGGAAGTAAAACTCAATGGAAATCATGCAGGCGGGAGGGGATGGATGAAATCATACCTAATGGGTACAATGTATACTATTTGGGTGATGGACACACTTATAACTTTGACTCAAGCAGTACAAAAGGGATCATGTAACCAAAACATTTGTACCCCCATAATATTCTGCAATTTTAAAAAAAGGGGAAAAAATCTTTAAAAAAAGATTAGCATCTCTACAAGTTAAGGAAGAGGAAAAAAGTATTACAGTTCAACTACCTGTGTTAATTTTAGTTTTAGCAATAATTCTAATAAAATAATGCAATCAAAAATTAGCAAGATTAAAATTGCAAAAATGTTTACAAAGTAAATTAAGGAGTTGTAAAAATTAGAAACTCTTCTATTTTTGTAGACTATTAAGTGCACACCCTGTCAATAAACAAGCCCATTTGGTAGTTAAACTTCTCTTAACTATAATAAAAAAATCAAAACCGGTTGTTGCTGAAAAAAATTACATTTATCACATGAAACAGGTACCTCCCAAATTGATGAAAAGGAAGGAATAGGCCATATGAGGGGCTATCAATTGAAGAAAGCTAATCTGGTTTTTGCATCAATACGTCACGAACCTTCTAATTGTTCAGGAAACAAATATATTGCTATCATTTTCATTAAATGGACCAATATGGTCCATAAAGTTATATTATGAGCCAGTTTTCCCAAAATGTGAGCTATACAAGTTCTCTTTAAGAAAAGATAGTCTCAGACCCTTAGTAACATGCACTCTTTGAATTTTGAAAAATACTGGCTAAGGAACTCAAATGTTATGTTTTGAAAATATCTTTTAACTGCAAAAACCACAGCAAAATATAAACTCTTTATATGGTAAAAATTGTTTTAGATTCCAATTTTAATAAAAGCTAAGTAACAAAACAACAACAACAAAACTGTAGAACTTGTGAACCTGCAAGTTTATGCCCTTGGACTTAGTTTGGAAAACACCCCCTGAAGCATTATTTAACCAACACTTGACACTGTTTAAGAATCATTTCCTTTTTTATACTTATATTAAATTGCCAACTTTCTCTGAGCTTTTTATTTAATTCAGTCCCTGAATTCTGCTCCCAAGTTTGCCACATCCTTGTAGGAGCTGAACAATAATGAAAGGATTGACAACAATGAATATCTTCTGACACTCTTTCCCCAAGGTATCGACAAGGCTACTTCTTTTTTTATTCTTGCATTGAGACTGAAAAAAATTGCCTCCTTTGAAAGCTGCACTCATTAGGAGCTTATTTAGTCACAGATATGTCTCCATAAGTGTTGTCAGCAACATATATTTATTGAATGCCAGTTATATGTGAGTGGCAGTGGTACCATTAATGCTATAAACTGCTAATGAATAATATTTCTTATACATCTTTATGGATAATTTGCCATTAGTAAGTTTACTAAAGAGGACATTTCAAAAATGTATATTTATATTTTTCTTAATATATTTAGCATCTTCATGGAAAGATTAGATGCTGCACATCAGAAGACAATGATTAATACAAGTAAATAAATAATGAAGTAAACAGATATGAAGGGAAAGTGGAGAGAAGCATTTGGAGGAAGTGAAATTTAAGCAAGGTCTTGAAAGAAAAATAGGATCGGGATAGACAGATTGGAGGCAAGAAAGCATTCCAGGCAGGAAACATCAGAGTTAGAGGTAAGAAATCTTATTTTGAGGACAGAGATTAGGATAAAAGGCTGAAGTTGGGCGCTCATATAAAGAACTTTCCAAGATAGCTTCAGGAAGACTGATGGCTAAGGACTTTGTACTTAATTGCGGGAGGCGTTTGAGCAGGGCACTGAAATGAAGAAAGCAGTGCTTTGAGGATTAACTTTGCAGAGGCAGGGAGAGAGATTAAAAAAGGGAAGGAACTTGAAAACTCAATTTAAGGAATTGCTTATTTTTTGTTTTCTACAGTGAAATACTTAGAAGAGGGTATAGACATAGAGTTGTCTTTCATTTGTAGCCATTTTCTCGATGACAAGTAATGAGAGCAGTGCTGGAAATGACCAGTGGAGGATGATTGTGAAACTAACAGTTCTTCACCCAAGGCATGCTTCTCTCCACAGGGAGAAATCTAAACACTGCATACCTCCTCTGCCTTTGTTCTTTGCCCTTCTGGCCTGCTCACCATATTGCCTGATTAGGGCAGCATTTCTCAGCCTGGACACTATTGACATTTGGGCCTGGATATAACCCTTTGTTCTGGGAGCCTATCCTATGTATGTTCAGAAGCATCCCTATCTCTACCCACTGGATGCCAGGAGCACTCCCCTCATCCCCCGACCCCTGTTTCAACAACCAAAAATGTATTTAGGCATTGCCAGATGTCCCCTTCAGTGCACCAAACCACCCCATGTAGAGAATCACTGGTTTTGAGAAACATGAACCGTTCAATGTTTGGTATTTATGATAGAAGAGAGATGGTTTTTGCCTTCTTGGTGGGAGGATCATTACTAGGCTATGATCTTTGTGAGGACTAGAGGCATCAGAGAACCACAGATGTCAGCCATGTGGTTTGATATGCTTTTTCCAATGATATGCTCTAAGTTTTACCCTCTTTTACATTATTGTATGGTCTGAGTATAATATGAAACTGTCATTTAATAGTGGGTTGTTAATATGCCCTGCTTTGCCTGGGAGAGTCCTAGTTTACATCTGATTTCCCCATTCCTGTCTGATTAATACCTCTAAATTGTCCTAGATTAGATAGTAAATTATATGATCATTCTAATATGGGAAATTGTGACAACTCTGAGAGAGCAACCAGTGAATGCTAGGAAAGAGGGAGGCAGAGGGGGCAATGTGTCCCTCTAGCATTCCCAGGTAATGTTTCCTGGGGAAGACATTGGAGTTAATACTTGAAAGAACATTAGGAGTTAACCAGAAAAAGGGACAAAGACATTTACAAGATACAGGGAATAGGATGTTTTACAGGGTGAGACACTGAAATGGATAAATTGAGGAGTTAGACCAACAGGCTAATATGAAAATCCAAAAGTCAGTTTTGCAAACTTGACATCAATTTTGAATCTACCTATCAATTTTTTATCCTATCTGGTGAAATGGGCAGTGGCATTTGGAAGCTATAAATTCTAAATGTGACCAACATTTATCTTTTATAAAAGGAAAAGAATTGATAGCTACAAATTGTCCAAAAGGAGAAGGACGGTCAGTCCCCTAGCTATGGGTTTGCACATATGGTGATATTAAAATGCACCGATTGCAGCCTTTTCCTTTTATCTGAATGTTTGTGGCCGAGGCATAACTACAGAAGCTTCAGCCTACCATTACACATATAGATTTCAAAGACTTCGGAAGAAATCTTATTTCAGCATCTGTAGTTGGTTTTATTAAAAGCAGTTTAAATTCCCCTGCCTAGAGCAGTTGGGAATTATAGAGATGGGCTGCAGAAATTTACATTTTAATTGAGGCAGAAGACAAAATAGGGCATGGTGCAGCATTCACACATTACAAAGAAGAATAAATAAGATATGTATCAGCTGGGAGAGAAAGAAATGACTGGTCGTTTTTCACTGCCTCTTGCACTTAATTTTTTCATATGGCAGTGAGCTGAGTTAGGCCTGCTAAGCAACGACAATTTTTCCAGTGAAAATGTTTACCATTTCAGAAAGTCCTTGCATTGAAATATTTTCACACTGTGGAGCAAATACACAAATACTCAAATAAGCATGTATTTGTGTATGTGAGTGTGTTTAGAGATAACTATAAATATAAATATGAATATAATATCCCATATGTCTATAAATATAAATAACATGCAATATAAATGATTTTAAAGAATGTTATATAACCGAGAATGATTGACAAGTATAACTTATCCCTTAAACACTATAATTTGAGCCCTGATTTTATACTTTCATAGAAATAGAATATAAATTTTATGGAAATAAAAATTTTCTCTGTGGACAAATTTTTGTCCTTTGATTAGTGTATGAGTCTGTCCATAGAGTGGAAAGGACCCAGGTTGTCAAACTTGGGGATTTACCTGTGTTTGGTAATTACCTTAAGAAAACACCCACTTAACTTTTTATCTCTATTTGTTATATGCTTGGCTCATGCATAACAAACCAAGTTGAGAATTCGGTTCTTATAAGGGAAAAATAATATACATAGAAGATGTATTATAATAAAGGCTTTTTAAAAAGGAAGGTATTGTATTAGTGTCAAAATGAATTTTGGAAAACTGCTGTAATTAAGCATGTTTACTCATTTGTTTGAACCTTCATCAACTTTATGACATCTATCAACTGAACATGTGTTTTTACATTCATCCATGCTCTTTGTCAACCATAATTATAGATTCATTATAAAATTTAATAACCAAGAAACCAATAGACAACACATTCTCTAGTATGATTATCCAATTATGATCCCCTGCAGAGACAAGTACTGTATTTGGCCCCATAAAAAGAAAACGTAATTTTTTTGTCCCTAAGCATGTACCTCTCAAGCATGGAGATCAAATCGATTTTCTACCTTTATCCATCAAATTTATCTTAATTTGCTTTATCGTTGACTATGACTTTCTTTTTTCTTTTCCCTGAAATTTTGAAATCATGTTTTACAGTCTTTAAAAAAATAATGACATGCCTTCACCTTATCACTAAGATTATATATTTCTTAATTACACATGTCCTATTATTAAAGTAGAAAGATATTTTTTCTTAAAGATATCATTTTTTTTCCCTTGGAGCTATCTAGATCACTGTTCTAATTTGGGTTGATGATTTTCAGTTCTACTACGTACCTGTCATTTCAGGATATTTTCATTTTTACTCCCAGTTAATTCTTGTTTGGTTATACTTGCTAAGTTTTGATCTATGTATTCTTCTTCCATGCTCAAGTTTTCTTTTTGGTTTTTATCTTTCTTTTTTTGAACTTCATAAGCAATGTTTCAGACAGTAAAAATTTTGAGTCCTTGGGAAATATCAAATGTCATTATGTGCTATCATACTTAATGGTCCAGCTGAAAGTAAATTTTGAATTCCAGATTTTTTTTCCCTCAGAACTTTGAAGACATTGTTTTATTGTCTTACGGAATTCAGTGTTCCTGATTAGAAATATGATGTCAATTTGATTCTCATTCCCGTGTAGTTAGGCAGCCTTTATTATTTGGTAGCTTTTAGGATATTCTAAGAATCTTTGGAGACCTGACATTTCACTGAGTTGTGAGTAAGTGTGGGTCTTGATGGCCACTTAACCACATAACAACCACCTTATTTTAAAGAATGTTCTCAATTTTTCAGGTATTTTTTGCCTATTTATCCTTTGATCTTTTTCAACCATCTCATTTTCTATGTCTTCTCTTCTCATCCATCAACTAGATAATGTTGGCATCCTGGTTTAATTCTTTATATCTATTAACATTCTTCTTGTAGTTTTTATTCATTTACCTTTTAGTTCAATGCAAAACTAAGATTCTCCAGCTCTCTCAGCTTTTCCTCTAGTTTCTTACTAATTTTTAATGTATAAGAACCATTTCTTCTTGGACTTTTCCTTAATACTTATTTTGATTTTATAGATGAGGCAGTTTCTCTAATCAGTATTGAGACAATTAATTACAAGGTTCTTTTCTGTTCCGTGATGTTCTCTTGCCTCACCTTGTTTCTCTGGGATCATATTGTTAGTTTTCTCAATGTGTTTGGTAATCACTGATAGTACATTTATGAAGAAAGGCAATAGTATGTAGAGAAATGTCTCTGTCACTGTGTAAAATTTTATCCTCAGAGGTCTCTCTACTCCAAAGTGGGGCTGACCAGGTGCATTGGTGACCTGGCTGGTTTCACCATGCAGTGCTAGGAGGGGTGACAAGGAGATACGTTGCAATCTTTACAAAATAAGAATGGCTTAAGCCTCAGTTCTATCTATGAAAATCATTAAATTTCTTTAGAGGATAATTTTATAATTCCAGGAGCAAGGTCGAGACCAAGGTGGTTGGTGAGTGGCCCAGGCATTCCTTTGGACTTCCCTCATTTTCTTGCCTTATTTCTGAGATTTACTCTGTGTCTCTGAGTCTTTGTCATCAAGAACAGCTCCTACTTCCTTAAAGGCTTTGTTGTTTGAATGTCTTAAGTCTTAGTTTCAATCTTCTCCATTAAGGCCTACCTACTCCTTCAACCCAATCTTTTCTTAGAGCTATTATGGGTTTATTACATTGTTATTTCCCTCTTCTAACTTCAGTAGGATTTTTGGAAGGAAGCAAAAGAAAATCATGTCTGATATTTTGTACCCGAAACAGTATTTTTAAGATGAAAACAAAACCCAAGTGCTGTTCACTCTCCTTTCTACCTATACTCACACCCTGGGTAAGAAGCAGTAGAAACAGTCAAGGTGTGTACTGGGACAAGGAGCTCTCTGGTTCTCAGTTCTGCCCCATCTGTTCATGCACAATGGCTACCGGAAAGAGCAGATAAGGCAAAATGCAAAGTGTTGTGGATTTCCAAGAAATTCTTCAGCTTGAAGGTAGACTACAATCAAATTGTTTTATAACCTGAGTCTACTGTTTTTTGTCTTCATTGTTTGTCTACACAACTGCTGCCAACTCTACCCCAAACATCTCTTAATGTAGAACTTAGGATAGTACTTGATTTTTGGTTCTCTATTAGTCTACATTCATTTCTATGGGGTTTTCTCTTCATACATAACATCATTAAAAGAAAGCAGAGTGGGGTGCATATCTGAGGAAATGAGCAGTGAGGCCCAAATGGTTCATTCCCAATAGTGTCCTCTATTATAACTGGTTGACTTCATCTGTGTATGTAGCTTACCACATTCCTGGGATCACAAGAATCCAAACGCCAGGCCATCCTCGTCAACTTTTCTATTATTCCCAGTGTCGTTCCTGAATTCCCTGATTTACCACATTCTATTTCAACTAACATAGCATGAAAAATATTTCCAAACTGTCTAAACAAATGAATTCTATATACTTATTACTTAACCGAGTGCATTTCCTTCTACTGAAATAATAGCTTTCCCTTCTTATCAATATAGCCCAGCAAGAAGCTCAACCTATTTCATCAGCAAAGCTGCCAATATTTACAACCTTTTCAGTCAGTAGAGGAATTTAGGTAATTTGTTTTTAGTGTTTACTGGTTAATGAATATTATGCTTGGAGTTTTTGGGTTTTTTTTATATTCGACCTCATTCCAAAATTATTCTGAAGTATCTTGGACATTACAGAATATAATATGTAAAGAATTAGAATCTGAGTACTATGTAAGAGCAAATTTTGACCAAATGATTTTATGCATGTTTTAAATTTCTGGATGTTTCTGTAAAAAAAAATCAATGTTTCTTTTTACTTTATACAATTATTAAAGAAAGATAAAACATAAAGTTCATGTACTGCAGAACTATTTTATATTGAAACATTCAGATGATTGACAGATTTTTTATTCTATTTATGAAAGGTTTGTTCTTCTGTAGATATAACTAAAATCATATCTAAGAGAGATGTTCTTTGTGAAAAATTCTCACCTATTTTAAAAATGAAAAATTTCTCAGTCATTTACCTTAATCTGATTTGTATTCAATTGTACATTATTGGACATTCAGTTGTAAAATCTATAATAAATGAACAGTCCATTGTTTAAAAAATATGATGATATAAACATTATAGATGATAAAGCGTTTTGTTCTCAAATGTTTGTTTCTATTAGCTTAAATTTTTATTCCTGTTTATATACTGTGCATATAAAAGTTTAATCTTTCTATTAGGAAGGAGAAAAATATGAATCATGTATGAAAATTTCCAGTAACGTTTATATATGCTCTTAAAGCAGCCTTGGTTGAAAAAATTACACACATGTGGACCATGATCATCCTCACAGCAGTGCAGTGTTTACTGTTAATTTGAATTAACTTGTAAATTGTGAAACACTACAGGTGTTTCTCACATGACTATTTGGAAAAATTCAAACAGATGTCCCTTTTAACTACTACAATGTTATAACTTTGGCTACCTATATAGTAGATTTATAAAGAGATTCACAACAGAGAATATCCTTTCTATTTGGAATACCTTAAAGTGATGTGATTTTAAATCCTTATAAATAATATGTGTTTATATATATTTTTTAATTATAGTGAGTAGAAGGAGAGAGAAGAGTTTAATTCATAAAATTTCCCCTTCTCAAAATAATCACACTTTGTATTAAAATATGGATTGTTTTAACCTTCAGATTGCTTCTCTACTATGATTTTGGAAAACTTAGTCACTGAACATTGTAAAGACATCATTTCTTACCTCTTTCTCTATTCTTGAAAACAGAATAAATATAGATAAGGCATGAACTTTGGAAACACATACATGTATTCACACACCAATATACCATGTCTCCCATCTCTGGCAAGTCAGGTTTTTTTTAAAGAACAAGGATAATAAAAATTATCAAGATGTAGTTTGAATTCTCCATAAATTAATAAATTTGTGGAACTACTTCTCTGACTGCTAGAGTGACAGAAGACAATTCCAGAGTATCAAAGCCATGTAAGGACCAGAGATGAGGGCTATGGTTATGGACCCAGTGCGAGGCGCCCACTTGTCCTACAGGTGGGGCCAGAGATCTGCAGCCACTTGTCTCTTATACATCATAAAATGCCAAGTTATATTGGACAGAGAGTAGATATTACTATATACTTATTGATAGACAGAAGGGCATTTTAGGAAAGTAAATAAAGTGTGAGAAATGACAGATTCAATTGAAGAAGGCTATACATTGTGTCTTTCTCTCTAGGTGTTTTTTTTCTGCCAATCCCAACTCCTAGGATTGTCCTAACTCTTGAGTTGAGCTTCTGCTCTTTCCTCTCTGAGATGACACTGCTTGTTTTTCTCCTTACATGATTTCACCCATTCCCTATTTGTGAAAACTTCCAAAACTTCACAGCCAGTTCTGTTCTCTCATTTACCCTCTAGATCAATACTGCAGAATGCTTCATATGTAAACCGATCATATATAAAGTGAACTCATTATTTCATCTTTATAGTAAAACCATCCTTCTAAACTACTATGCTATTCAGTAATATCATCGTTTTTGAGTCTCCTGGATGAGGGGTCATTTGGATTAATTCAATAGATCTTTATGAAACATTGTGGCATGCCAGAAACTATAATAAATGGTCAGTTCAAAAGAGATAATATGTTACCATTTCTTCCATAGCTAGCAGCTAAATAAATTGATTATTATTTCCCAAGGTGGGATGATTTATTGTGGACATCTGCATGGGATGCTGTGAAATTCAGCATTTGCATTTTTGTAGCTTTCGCAATTTACTAAAATATTTCATATGGAAGCTTAATCCTTAGAACAACCTCATGAGGTGTTATTGTTATACTCTGTAGGTTCTGAAAGACAAATGACTTTCCTAAATGTTCCCTCACCCATTATATGGGTGATAGAAGCATGACACTCAGTCATTTTCTGTTTACTTCCCCATGGAGGAAGGAGAAAGTATGTTTTCATATATCCTTGATTATCACTTCAGTACCTAGTACCTGACTGGATGGATAGGAATCCCCACCCCAAATGTTTATTTGATAAATAGAATTAAATGCAATATGTTGAAACTGAAGGCAATTGCATCTCACTGTAAATGAGAATTTTCAGCTAACCCCATATAAAATAGAATGGATTGTCTCATTTCCTAGAACTGCTCAAGTAGGTTCTGCGTGAGCTGTTTTGGGAAAATGGACAGAATTTATGCATATGGTAGGATATTTGAATGTTACCTCTAAATTCCCTTCCAGCTCTGCATTTCTATGGTTAATTTCTTTCTCTAGTTCATCTGCCTCTATAGACTGAGATTTTATCTTCCCTTAAAAGATGCCAGATACTTCATTAAGCCACTAATTCTCAAGAGACAGAGTTGCTATTTACGACAATTGTGCAAACTCATCATCAATCAATATGACTCAGGGTACATGACTTTCTTGAACTCTCCCTCTGATGACTTAATTTAGGACATTTCATGTAGAATGAGTTTATTACCATCCTCAGTATGGTGCAATCTTTTGTTAGAGGAATGTACCTGGGAATCATAGTCTTTTTTTCCTAAATGATTGTTCTATTTTCCATAAAGGTAAGTTAAATAAAGCTAAAATTAGAAAATATCTCTGACAAGAAAAAGACAATTATTTTGTGACACCTTTGAGACCCATAAAACTTTGAAGAGTGGCTGCGAGGCTTGATGGGTTAGTTAAAGGCAGGAAGAATAAGAAAAGTTCTTTGCTGGTTTCATTTTGTGTTGGGATTTTTAAGCAGGTTCTAACTCCAACTTACAAGGACATTTGGCTAAAGGTATTACACAATAATGTACTTAGCAGTGGAAGAAAGTATAAGAGGAACACATTATAATTCTAGAATATTCTAAACCCTGTATAAGATAAAGTGAGAATATTTCCTCTCACTACAACACTGACCACATCTAATATATTTTTTTCACATCAATATTAATATGATGTCTCTTACAACGAAAATTTAAATGAGAGACTGGGGTTCTATCATTGTCTTATATGCTCAAGAACTGCACTGTCAAATGAAATTTGGGATAGGAAAGAATACAGAGTTATGATCTAGCACATTTCATTTCCAGATTTGGGTAAAAGATAAAAAGATAGATAGATGAATTTTTAGAATGCCCAGGAAATCATTTTCCTGGGTGCATATCTCTGCTGTTTCAGGGATAGAATTAAAGCCTCAACCCTCAAGAAATAAGTAACTGGTAGCTCCCATTTTTATACGTTCTGAGAATTTCCTACAAATTTTTCATGCTACCTATTCTGAGCGGCATTTTTTCCACTCTCTGTCATGTTTGAGTTAGAATAAACGAGGAGTTTTCCTTGAATCAGGGCAAATTTTAAAGACCATAGTTTATTTTACCTCGAATGATCTGGCATTTACCATGAAACATGTATTATTATAGAGATAGTCAAGTTGACAAAAGTCCATGCTGAGAAAACTGTTCAGCTAAGATATATTAACACAAAAGAAATCTCGACCTAGGTAAGTGTAGCCAGTATATATCAGGAATAGTCATACTGCTTAAAGCTCTTAGAAGATGGTAAAATTAACATTGCCCATCAGATTTTCCATAAAAAGCAACCATCTAGATCCTTCAAGTTTCATTGCTTTCTCTTCTTACCATTTGAATTTATTGACTGAGTATTCTTTTTTAAAGCCCATACTTGAGAGAAGTGAATAAAACAATAGATTCTAGGCAAATTTTTCTCAAAATTTGCAGCAATTTAAGAATGTGAGGGAAATGGAAGGAAAAAGAGGTAATTTTGATCCGAATTATTTTCTTCCCCTAAAAGTAGAAAGTCCCCTTTAATTTTTTTTTAAATAAGGAAGGAAAAAAATTATACACCAGAAAATTGAAGAAATCTATTCATACTATGATTGGATTTTATTCTTAGCTTTCTAATGGGATACAAACTCAGGATTCTTTGACTTCGATGGGTCAGTATATTATATAAATATGAACTTAGTGGAATTATAAAATTGGTGATAGATATAGCTTTTGCTTTACAGAATAGAAATTAAATTTAGTTGGAAAGATAATTCTAGTTAAATGTCTCAATTAGAAACCTTTTTACTAATTTATTTAAGAACCAAAATACTTCTGGTAGCCTAGTGCACCAAATTTATTTTAAGTAAGCTTATAGTGGATCAGATGTCTCATTGCAAATGAATCTGACATACCTGATTGACTTGTGATGTTTTAATTTTTTTAGACATTCATAGGCAATTAGGTTTCTTCTTTGAGAATGGTTATATGGTTAAAGATGCTTTGAGATAGTTTTCCTCACGATTTGTCATTTATTCAATAAGAGTCATGTCAATAACAATAATAATAAACATCCCCATAGCAAATACTTATTTCTCTACCAAATATTGTTATCAATTGTATTTTAAAGGGACAAATAGCATTTTGAAACATTAAACTCCTCTACACCTAAGTAAGTTGATTTTGAAGTAATGCCTAAATTAATATGAATTTAATCAATTGTCTATTAAAATATTATTTGAGCAAACACTTCTATTGTCAGCTATTTCTTGGTTGCTCAGCATCTAATGTGGACTTAGTATTATATTAAGTGAATATATAGTAGAAAATTCTGTAGTGTTTTGTGGCACATGGTCAAGCTATTTCTTGACCAAAGGTGAAGTAGCAAGAGATTTAAAGTCACTAGTAAGAGGTAGTAAACTTAGACCTGACTTTTATCAGAAATCAACTAGCTATTAGCAGTGCAATCTTGATAAATGACATAACTCTGATGCAATTCTGTTTCCTCTTCCATAAAGTTTTAAAAATAATACCTACTTTGCATGATTGCTGAGAAGAAATATTTTTTGGAAGGCCCCTAACATTAGAGCTTGTGTTGTTTAATTAATATTTCCTCCACTACCTGGCTCCCCCACCCCCATTTCGTTTCTTTACCACCTTGTGAAGCTCAGAGGAAGACCTAGGCAGGTCAAGCCCAGGTTCCCTGTCCAAGAGGTCTGAATCCCTTCTTTATAGAGGCTGATTAGCTTCTAGAGGATCCACATCCCCTTTTTAAGCTATGTCATACCTCTCATGCTGCCATAGCCCTTTCACTGAGAACTGCAAAAGAGTTTTTGGCACATAATCATTATCATGAAAGGGTGCTGGATTTTGTCCGATATTTTGTCTGCATTTATTGAGATGATCACATGGTCTTTGGTTTTGCTTTTGTTTATGTAGTGAATCACATTTACTGATTTGTGTATGTTGACCTTCCTTGCATCCCTGGGATGAAGCCCACTTGGTCCTGGTGGATTCTTTTTTCGATGTGATGTTGAATTTGGTTTGCTAGTATTTTATTGGGGATTTTTGCATCTAAATTCATAAGGGATATTGGTCTGCAGTTTTCTTTTTTGTTGCTGCTGTTGTGTCCTTTCCTGGCTTTGATATTGGGGTGATACTGGCTTGGTGGAATGAGTTGGGGAGGATTCCCTTCTTTTCAGTATTACATAATAACTTCTGTATTATGGGTACCAGGTCTTCTCTGTAGGTCTGATAGAATTTGGCTGGGAATCCATCTGGTCCAGGGCTTTTTTTGTTGTTGTTGGGAGGTTTTTTATAACTGTTTTGATCTCACTGTTCATCATTAGTCTCTTCAGGATTTCTATTTCTTCCTTGTTGAGTCTTGGGAGGTTCTGTGTTTCTAGGAATTTATCCATGTCCCCTATGTTCACTAGTTTATGTGTGCAGAGATTTACATACTACTCCTGGATGATGTTTTTGTTTCTGTGGTATCAGTTGTAATGTCTCCTTTTTCATTTCTGATTCAGTTTATTTGGGTCCTTTCTCTTCTGTTCTTTGATAATCTGATTAATAAGAGGTCTGTCAATTTTGTTTATCTTTTCAAAGAAGCAACTTTTTGTTTTCTTGATAGTTTGTATTATTTTTTTGTTTTCCAGTTCATTTAGTTCTGCTCTGAACTTCATTATTTCTTTTCTTCTGCTAGCTATGAGTTTGGTTTGTTCTTCCTTTTCTAGTTCCTTGAGGTGTGTCTTTAGGTTGTTATAAATTCCAGCCAACACCTAAAGGTAAGGCCCCTGTTTCCCCGTCTCTGTGGAAAGAGAGGAGCATAACTTCAGTAGTGCCAGTTAGCAAACCCAGATTGCCTCATCATGTGAATCAACCCCCTCTTTTTGCCCTTGAGTACCTTTCCCCTAGGACATCCCGGCCTTTAAAAGTCTACCAATTTTTGTTTCAGTGATGTTGTATTCAGGCCAAGCTGGACTATCTTCCCTATTGCAGCAGTTAATACTGAGTACAGACTATTCATACTGCTTAAACCAAGCGTCTAGCTTTGTTTATCTTTGACACCATCCAAAAGTATTTCCATATTTGTCCCCATGTCAAAAGGGAGCTGATTGGGGCAGGGAGATTGGAAAGGAGATGGCATTGTTAGGAGAGCTCTGTTTACTACTGCAGAACAATGTATAACAGCATAAAATCACAAAGTGCATACATCATACAACTCTGGTCAAATCTCAGTATTTTATATCTGTCGTTTAAGAAATATTATTCTTATATTGTTGTTTAAAAGAATGACTCTAACAATCTTACCATAATTGGAGCTTCTCATTTTGGTTTAGCAGAATAGTGTTTGCTTTTGGAATAGGGTGGCACTCCTTTAAATGACTAATTTTTAGATGTATTTATCAATACAGCTTAACTTCATGTTCAATAAATATTTTTGAGAGATTGTATGCAAGCAGTATTCTTAATTGGAGAAAAGAATTTGTCCAAGGAGGACTTATTCAACATTTGGAAAGCTCTTAGAAGGCTAAAATATAGTTTCAAATTATCTAGTTGAAAATGTAATTGACACATAAAATCCTACATCTCGGTTTAGAAACTTGCATTTGCCAGTGTACAACAGGAGAGGCTTGACTTATTAGCAGTTAGGGTAAGAATTTATAGAATTATTTTAATTAAATGTAAACTGCAATTGAGCCATTTTTCTGCCATGAATATCAATTTGAATGTAAGATGCACATTCTGAAGTGTAGTACTCAAATAAGGAAAGAAACAATCCCATATGGTTTCTACAGGTCAAAACCAGTATGACTATATTGTGCCTTGAAAAGTAATTTTGTGAAATTCATGAGAAAAATGGAGCTTATACTCCATGTCTCACAGCTAGATGGTATATCCAAACGTATTTGCAGTCTTTGTTTTCAATATGTTCATTTGTGTCCACGGGTGATTTTGATATTCTTTCTGGAACTCTTTCTCCTGGAAAATTTTAACATCAAGGCCCAGCTCAGGCATCACCTCCTCAGAACAACTCAGCCATTACCTCAGCTCTCAGGTTCAACCCTTTTGTGCTGGGAGATAGAAGTTTATTGTTATATTTATCAGTGTATGGGCCCGTCTATTCCTCCAAACCTGCACTATCTAGTGTAGTAGCTATTAGCACATGTGGCAATTTAAATCTAAATTAAACATAATTAAACACTGAGTTTTCAGTTTGCCTAGTACATTTCACATGCTCAACGGCCACATGTGGCTAGTGGCTACCATACCGGGCTGTACAGATATAGCGTATTTCCATCACTGTAGAAAGTTCTATTGGCCGGAGCTGTGTTATTTAGAGATACTTACAAGAGCTTTTCTCTCCCTAATACCTACATCCTTATCTGGGGTAGTTCATACCATATGACAGATAGCCAGTAGGTAACTACTACACACAACTGAACAAAGAAATTAGAGGCATGCTTGTGTAGAAAACATAAATGGACTCAGTGTGTGTTGCTCTAGAAGTAAGGGTAGAATTTCTATCTCATGGAGGTAGCATGGAGGCAAATTTGAGTTTAGAGTAAAAAGCAGCTTTCTCTCAATAGACTCACTAGAAAATAAAATGAGCTTCTTTGTTAGATGTTGAGCTTGGGCCCCAAAATCATTCCACTAAAGCCAAATGATCACCTGTCAGGACTCCAATACAACAGATCCCTGCTTTGGGGTGGGGATTGCAACTAGAAGGGAATAATCAAGACTAAGTCATTCTCATGAGCAACATTTGAGAAAGTTTTATGAAACTCTTGAGAAACTTTGACTACCTGTCACATGTCAGCTCCTAACTGTTAACAGTGATCCCTGCTTTGCTTGAAAATATCTCAAGTGTATAATTTTCTTTGCCTAGGATTGCTTTTACTGAAACTAATGTAGCTCTAAAATTTTCTGTATTTTTTTTTTTAAGAACACCGGTCTGGAGTAGAAAACTGAAATAGAAATTAAATGGCTGTCAGGAAATAAACACCAACCTTAATAAACAAAGTGTAATTGAGAAAACAATATCATATTAGACTTCAGCTTCATTGACTAAAAACAGTAGGGGACAAATCATGCGAATTTTTCAGATATCTGCCTTTTAAATAATTGGAGCCAAGAGTGTGTGGGGGCTTTGCACGTAATGGATATTCAATAGTTGTTGAATGTGAAAAGATTCAATGCAAATGGGTCTGATTTTCCAAGCCCATTCTGATTTGTACAGTGAAAGCTCTACAGATTAATTGAACCATTTCAAGAATCGGTTTTTTTGTTTTTTTGTTTTGTTTTTGTTTTTGTATTTTTATCTCTGTTCAGAACCAGCACGATTCTATCTATAAAGCAACAGCACAGGCTCAAAATACATTAGAAATGGATGTTTTTATAGATACAAAACTATTTGTAAAACTGAAGACATCAGGCAAAGTGTACTTTTTAATGCATGAAGTTAAATGACCTTCGAAGTAGAATATTTCACTTCGCTTTTTGGGGGATTCGAGCACTTTCTCATGTCTGGAGGGGGCTTCTGTGCTGATGATGGAGCATGCACAGAGCGGCTGACAGCAAAGCCTGAGAAAGGGCTTCAGCGAGGAAGAAAGTGAATTAGGGCTTTAAAGAGAACCCTGGCCTTAAATCTGACAAAATCTGTTGCTACACTGGATATTTTGGGCAAATTTTTTCTTCTCTCAGTCAGAGAGCTTCTATCTCTGTTAAATGGGAATATAAATATCCTCCCTTTCAAAACAATAAGAGAGAAATAATGACATCCACCAAACAGTTCTATCTGGGAGAAAGGCCTCATATATAGGACAATAAATTTTTACTGTTTTAAGCCACCTCGTTTGTGGTACTTTGTGATGGCAGCCCTAAGAAACATTATAATACAACACCCAGATGAGTTAGCCAATTCAGTTTCTTATTTCTAAGTAAATCTTTGAGAAATCAATTGGGTAGACACTGATTTGTAAGATCATGTACCAGTGCCTCTTGATGCCCCCCTAGTCTTCCGTCACTTTGTCCTTTATTGACCGTGTCAGCTGTTTCCTCATTACTTGCCTGATAACTCAAAAATAGCTGGGGGAGTGCGGAGGGGCTGGGCAGCAACTCTCTGAAATTATAAGCAAAATTTGTTATTTGCATTTGTACAATTTTCTGAAGCTTAAGTTCCCTCGATTTTATCAATCTTTCCAAGGACAGTCAAGACCTAGGAGTGGTCCTCTCTTCTAACACTAAAGGTTCAAAACATTCACAATGTTAAGGATAAGCTGCCTAAATCCTTTTTAGCATCTAGAATCCACCAGGCCAACAGCTCAGGGCCAGGGACTCGGTCAGAGCCAGTCCTGTGTTGCAGCCACCTTATAATAAATATCTCATGAAAGCCACTTAGTAAATGATCAGGATTTTTCAAGCCAGTGGTTAAGCACAACCATTATTAAAATTAAATTGTATACACTTAAACACTTAAATGTATTATATTAAAAGCAAGGTAATACATATTTATCATTCACGACTTCCTACTTATTTTTACTGCATTTTTCTATAACCTATATTCTTGAGGTTATTTACATCTATTGGATTTCTATGATAGGCATATAATGTAAGTATATGTTACTGTGCATCTCTTCTCAACTCCATGTTCAGAGACATCAAGTTAGTAGCTTGAAATCAATCATGGTAGAAAGTCAGATCACGAAGGAAACTGGCAAAACTACTAATCAAGGATTTTGCCTTTCCAACCCCCAACCAAGACAGTTGATAGCATTTACCAAACTACTGCTGATTCAGACTTCACTAATTGTCCACTCTTGTATCTCTGAAGTTTGTATGACTTTGAATATTAAATAAGACTATTGGACTGGACTACAATGAAGACCCTTGAACAGGGTTAAATAGGGCCTTTTCTCATAGAAGAATTCACAGAAGGTTTGACAAAACAGCACTCTAAGTCTAGATCTGGCCTTTATGAATATATAAGAGTTGTCGGTTCTCCAGTTACAAATTTTTCAGTGAACAAGATGCCATCATCTTTCTTATGACATAGCATGACCAATTGTAACCTCCTCAAGACTTTTTTTTTCTTCTGTATTCCAGATTTTGCATGATTGAGTAGCAATTTATGAGAACACTAAATCACATTTTGCATTTGGAGTACAACCTGTTCTCTTGGGTGACTTTTCTGAAAAGTTTCAATACTATCTATAAGCTGCAAGAGACTGTTTCTTATTTGACTGTGTTACATTGGTAAATTTCTCTGGGTAATTTGAAATAAATCATATACATGTTTTTGTAATGTTTTGTTCTTTATCATCTTTTTTTCTTAGATGCAATAATGAATTTTATCAGGGTGATATCTGAGAAAAGTCCTCCTTTAATTTTAATTTTTATTCAGTTATTTTTGCTGGGATTGCCCATGTGATTGTGACCACGGGTTAAGAAACTCATTCTGGTCACCTAATGCAGATATTTCTGAATTTTTTCTGTAATTTTATCAACCTCCATTGTGTAACAACTGTTTCACAACCTGAACAAATTACTAGTATCATAAAAAAAAAAATCACTGGCCTTTATCCCATGAGAAACATCATTAAAAAATACTTTATTCTATTTTATAGTTCTATAACCCAAATAGAAAAGCAGATGAGTAGATTTTTCTGAGATGCAATTATTTTATTGTTAACATTTACTGTCTAGAGTTGGCAGAGATAACTAATGACACTACTATTGCTCATCTAGCTTCTTGTAAGTGCCTTTCAGTTTCCCAGTTCATGCACCCTTTGACACTATTCCCGTGCTTAAGCTCCCTGCATTATGAAATATAGCAAAATGTTTTCTGGATAATGTAAATGAGAGCTACCACGTGATGGACTGGCCCAAATGATATTATCTTTTCTAGGGGCGGAGCTGGGGGAGAGAGAAGTAACCCTCATCATTATGAAATGTGAAATTTTAAAATAAAATAATTTGCTACACATTCAGCTAACAATATAAGAATTATAAATTCCCCATTTACATAGTATAGCTTAACTCTTTTTGTGGTTAAGATGGCATAGCTATATCACCTTCACTGTCACAGGCAAAGTGACTAAGACTATTGAGGGTGACCAAGTAATTCACAATAGACCAAAGACTATTATTTGGCTTTTGGTAAGATTCAAAATCAACTTATTTATGATTAAACACCACAGTTTGGTCCACTATTCCTTTAAGTACATCCCTTTGTTCCTTCTCAGAACTTTAATAATAAACACATGACAGATGTTTTAAAAACATTTGTTTTTGAAGCAGCATTAGCCTTGAAAAGACAAATGGGAGAGGTTGTGAAGACAGAGAGATAGATTTGCTCCTGAAATATTCATAGGCAAGACTGAATGGCTCTCCAGTGAGAAGCTGTATCAGCGCATGGTCTGTATAAAAGCTAGGAATGGAAATGGCAAGTTTCCTTTGTGCTTATTTCTTTTCATGCTGCCAACATATAGGGAGGCTGCCTGTCAAGGCTTCTTGACAGAGAAAAAAAAAAAACTCTACCCTTAGGGCATATCTTGTGTTTTGTAGGAGCCAAGGGTACATAGCCTTAGGGGAAAAAATTGGTAATGTGCTGAAAACAAACCTCTATAACCTGATTCTAACTAGACTAAGTGAAAGGATGCTGTCAAGGGTGCAGGTGCCGAAAGGGAAGTGCGGTGCTCCCCACTGCATCCTCCTCGCCTGTTTCCTCAGCAACTTGGTTTCTCAGTGGTCAGACCTTGGATACTAATTAAAATGCTGAAAGAAATCACTGTTCTTTAATTAAATAATGGATTATTGAAGGCAAATCATTCAATACATTGAAATGCTGTTAAACTAAGAGGTCTCTTCCTCTTGGATCTATCATGTCCATTAAACCCAATAATATTGCCCTGGGGTCAGCGACAGAGCTCATGTGGATCTGAGGAGAGAGAGATTTTGGTGGAACTTCACAGAAGTAGGAACATATGTCAAATTCTACCTCTCTCTAGTCACCTGCGTGCACTCTTTGTGATCTCTCAGTGACGTTCATGGGTTCTAGATATTATCAATCATGAAAGTTATAAGGCATTTGGAGATGGTATATACCCGCTTTGTTTTTTCAGAAAAAGAAAGAAGAGAGCAGCCATCCTAAGGCTTTCTGTTCTTATCTCAGCACCTGTTGTATAGATGGAGACTTAGGCTCCAATTTATGGTAAAGGTTCAAGGGTGGAGGAGAAGAGTTAAGGTTTTTTTTTTTGTATTCATGTCTTTGAAAAGCTATAAGAGTCACAAAAACACTTATACATAATATTATATACATACAGAGAGATATATCTCTGTAATATTCACCTCCTGCTAAGGCAATCATGAGTGATTAGTGTTCATATTTAACCCATTCAGTGTCTAACTTCATTCCAATGTTTGTTATAATCAAAGCTCTCCAAAGTATCTTTGGCTCAGTTTTAATTTGCATATATATGTGTGTGTTATATACATATATTTTATATACAGCCCTCATCAATATTTCACTCAGTGATTCACTACTGTTGGGAAATGTCACTGAACCTCAGTTTCCTTAATCATTTGTGGTGTATTTGAAAATAAAATTATTTGACATAAAGTCTATAGAAATGTGTTTGGCTCCTTTTAAGTGCTGACTTAAAGAGTCTGTCCTATGGTTTAGGGACTCTGTGAAGTTCCTGAAAGTGTATGGATGATTTTCTGTGTAGGTCCAAAATTACCTTTTATATGAACCTTTTATCACATTTTCAAAGGAGCTTGGCCCTCCATATTTCACATGCCAGTTACCATTGGAAGATAATCTATTTTTAGATAGGAAGCATCTGTCTGCTAATCTTTCTATATAAATTAATCTCTGTGTGTGTGTGTGTGTGTGTTTGTATATTTTCCCCAACACTTATTTGGGTAGTATTTTTGAGGTGGCAGAAATTATTTATTCAGATCTATTCAGTTTGCCACAGCCTGTGTAAGCTATTTCTTTGGGTGACAGTATAGTTTCTTAAGTATGTAAATTATTTTTTTGCGATTATGAAGATTTCAGAAATGCAAAAGCGTGTACAGAATTTTATGGCAGACCCCAATGTATTCTCCACCTAGCAGTAACATCCTCCTAATTTAGAAATTTGGGTAGTAAAATGGTTTGTATTATAGATGATATTTTATAGTCTGTTTTCTCAAAGTAGTTCCTCAAGTCTGTTTTTGATTTATTTTTTTTCTTTCCTTCCATTAAGTGTGGTTCCCTGTGCTAGTGCAAAGAGATGCCTGTGTAGGCATGATCTGATTATTCTTCCCTGGATCAAGTTAGGAGAAATGCATATTAGAGAAGTTTGTATTTTAGAGTTGTTATGGTTTGAACGTGTTCCCCGTAGTTCATGTGTTAGAAACTTAATCCCCAACACACCAGTGTTGGGTAATGGGGCCCTAATAAGAGTTGATTAAATCAGGAGGGCTCTGCCCTATTAATGGATTAATGTGGCCATCGTGAGAGTGGGTTTGTTATAAAAGTGAGTTTGGGCCCCTCTTGCTCTCTCATTCTTGTGCTGTCTTGCCCTTCTGCCTTCTGCCATGGAATGATTAAGTATGAAGGCCCTGGCTAGATATAAGCCCCTCGGTCTTGAACATTCCAGCCTCCAGCACTGTAAGAAATAAATTTTTGTTCTTATAAATTACCCAGTCTCAGGTATTCTATGATAGCAGCACCAAACAGACTAAGACGACTAAAAAAAATAATTGAAGCAATTATATATTGTACATAATTGAAGCATATGAATCTATTGACACTGGAATATTTTTAGGAATGATTCATCCCCTTCCCACATCTTTTTAAATTATATTATAGGTAAGTGAATCAGTTGTCTCCAAATTTTGCTATGTGGACATTACTTTAAATAAGCTTATAATAAACACACAGATAAATGTACAAAGGCTGTGTTTGAAATCTGTCCACTTGTATGGAATCTTTCCTTGTTGTATCTTATGATTGTTTTTTGTGTATTTTTCCATCCCACTCATCATTTGGGTGTGATGAATATAAATATGCACATAAAGTGCCACACTTCCACTTCACTGATTGTTCCTCTCTTGTCTTCCCTCATTAACAAAGCCCTTTAGTGCTGGAACTTGTAAATGGAACTGTGGAATTCCCATGGTATCTTTGTCTGTGGTGGCAGTCTGTTGAGGAAGAGTCAGGTGTTACTGAGTGAGACAATGACAAAATCAGGCAAGAGCATTCAGAAAAGCTTTTTCTTGGGGTGGTTGTTTTGACATTTTTTTTTTTTTTTGGCAGTGCACATATATGTACCTTCGGTCGTTATGTTTTTATGTCACATTTCCTTTGTGTTGTTATGTGAACAAATACTTTTACTGATATAATGAACCCAGAAAATCCAAACCAGCTCCCTCTCTCGTGATATACACAAGTAGAGTTCATCTCCTGAACCTACTAAAGTGAGATTTGTAAATGATGTGAACCAGAATTAAACGCTCTGATAAGGTGTCTTCTGCATAGATTGATTAATTAGAGTAATTATTCTCCAGCATGGCAATACTCATCTCAAATCCATTCCTGTCTTCTGGGTCGATGTTAAGTATAAGGCAAGGGTATACATTCTTAACCAGTGAAAATGCAACATAGAAAAATGAAAAATTATGGGAAAGAATGGAAGGACTAGCACATAAAAACTACTTTGGAGATGCATTTTTATAATAAAATAGTTCATGGGAAAATATAAACTTGGAGGTAAATATATATTCACCTCTAACACTGAGATGCCAAACTCAAGAATCCCAGATGAATGCTAAGCTGTATATAAAATGTTGATAATAGTTGGATAAAATGAAACTATACCATGTTACTACACTGTTAGTTTTGACTTACATAGAGGTGGATCATTCACATAAGCCAGATAGGAAACAAAGACAGATGTCAAACCATCATGTAAGCACAGCTGTTTAAATTAGTTTCATTATTACCTATGAGCTGCTCTGACCTTGTCAGTTCTGGTGAGTCCTGCATTTAAGTCTTGAATCCTGTCAATAAATATCTGGCCGCTGTTCCTCTTCCAACAGGACATGACAAGGTCATGATGTTTTGTAGCCTTCCCTCCCTACAAATGATAATGACCATGGGTTCCAATAAGATTATTTTATAGCATGTGTTGTATCATCAGAAATGATGTATTCACTGTAACTTATTAATCACTGTAGGCTGATTTGAAGTAGAGGATGGACCATGTTTGTAAGAATGCCAAGAAGATTTAGAAAACAAAAACCAAAAACCAAAGCTAAAAATAAGAAAACTAAAACAAACCAAAGAACTCTAGCTGAAGTGAAACAACGAATTAGGTTGTTTGTATTTACTTCAAGATTCATACATAGAATAAAATAATTTGCATCTGGCCTTATGGCACTTAAATATCTAGTCTTTGTTGGAAAAGTACTAAGATTGGATTATAATGACTATGATAATTTAGGAAGATGTGGTTACTTGTAGAGAAATCCAAAATGACAATGATAAATTTCATAATAAATTTATGGTAAATTTGGACGTGGGTGTCAGCCAATTAAGCGAGCAATCAAACCCTAAATAGAATTAGTTTTCTTTGAACTGCCATCTCCATGGAGAGCCCTATTATTTGGCAAAAACAGACAACTTATAGAAGAAATCCATCAAAATATATTGTCTGGAACTAAATAAGAGCTGAGGTAGCAACTGTGTTTATAAGGGAGAGAAACCTAATTTGGAATCAAAAGCAACTATTAAGTTTTAAGTAAAATATGCTGAGTGTCAGAGGCAAGTTACAGGCTTGAAAATAGAAACTAAAACTCCCATTACTTACTTTTTTTCTCAGTAAATATATATGCGTATACATATATAATAATATATAATTATATTATTATATGTATTTGAAAGTACAATAATTATTTCTTCCCAATATGGCAAAATTTCAGTCCAGAGACTGCAAACGCAAAGGCTTAAGGACCAGGAAATTAACATGACATTAACATGAAGTGCCCAGGGTTATATAATAGCAAATGTCAGGATGGGGAATATGGCCAATTGGAGACCTCATGGCTTATTTAAAGTACTTCCTATTCAATCTTCAGAATGAAAGACCTTCTTTTGGCCAATTAAAGTGCTGGTGATTTTAACCAGCAGGCTTCTAAATCTGGGAACTCAGACTGAGACCACAAAATGATTATTTGAGCAAAATTCACCTAAAAATATGTTATGTAAGGATAAGAAAGATTTTAACATTCCAAGATTGAATATATGAAGTACCACCAGAATATGTGCATAATATTACTAAAGAATGCATCTGAATCACATATGTAAAAGTATCTTTAGGGTTCTTACCTAAGGAATTCAGCTATTTAAGAAAATATTAAATTTGTAGCAAAGTACTTTGAATTCCGTGGTTAAAAATGCTCTGCCAATACATCTTATTCAATAGACTTAGCTCACACTTTCATGTTTATTGGTAGCTAGCACTTTGCTTAGTTATTTTGCTGGCATGTGGACCACTTTTACCATTGATCATTAGTATCTATTCTGCTTAATTACACTTCTGTTGATATCTCAGTAATTTCTCTTTAATTTGCTTCCAAGGAAGTAGTTGGAAACTGAAATCTTCAACCATTTCCATTGCTCTAGGATATACTTCTGTCCGGTTGCATTTATCTTTTCCCAAAGAGAATATGCTCTGTAGAGAAATTAATTAGAAGTCTTTCTTGTTCTACGTAACAGGTACTTTTAATGTAAAATTTTAATTGTAAGTAAAATCTCAGGATTTCAATTATGTCCATATTAACTATTGTGTAAGTGTAAAATATTTTAAGTTATGTACATTTTTCTAAATTATTTTTCTAGTATTGGCCACATTTCTAGAAAATGCCATTATTACTCAATAAACATTTGTAAATAAATGGATGGATAAATATATTACACTTACACCTATTATTAATATAATTGTAAAATATAAGTTTAGAGAAAATTTCTCAATAAACACATTATTAGTACTGATAAAACAATAACAATTTGATATAGGCAGAAAATGAAAACAATACTAAAAGACACTGCTGAGTTTCTACCTGCATCAATAATGTCAGAAGTACTAATTACAATAAATGGTGTATATTACAACTCACAACCCATATTCCTAACCCTGAAAATTTAGACATATTAAAGATAGAAATATACTTTTTAACCTACCTGGAAAGACAAATTTGAATGTCTAGGATAGGATGATGGGAGTGGAATACTATAATCATCCTCATTAATAATCCCTTTGCCACTCTATGATGTCCTCATCTCACAATATCACAATGTCCTCATAGCACAATATTTGTGGGTGCTGGGAGGAATTATCTATATCTGAATCAACCATATTTTTGAGCTCATATGACGAAGCATGGTGTCTTTCCTATTCATTTAAAACTCAGCCTGAAAAAACAAACAAGAAGCCAGAAGATATCCTATAATTATATTTATAAGTTTTTATTATTCTCTGAGGCTTGAAACCTATTGTTTCAAATAAAAGATGGATATGATGTAATAAATATCAGGATGCCCTTCAAAGCCCACAATCCTTAGTTGCTATATTAGATTAAGCCCTGGCATTACTTTTGGAGGCTTGGAGTTGAATATATATATATGATAGTATCAGTAAGACACCAAAATGATATATCAATTATGTTTATTATACTATTAAGGGAATGGTACTGGTGGTTCTAAATTTAGGGTAAAAACAAACAAAAAAGTAAAGACAAGAAATCTTTGTAGATCTGAATTCAGGTTTGAAAATTAGATGACTTCTTTTTATACCATATGCTGGAGTTTTGTACCAATGAATATTTCCCCATCTGTGTAAGTCATGGTTGGTGGAATAAGTCAGTCTGTTCTTTGTATGTATTAATAATGAGATAAACCAAACTGGCATTTAGTGGTTTTGTTTAAAGTTCCTGGTTAAATCATTTGGAAATTTAAAGAAGCAATGACATTTTCAGATTCTTTTAACCAGATGCCCAACACTAAAACATTTAACTTCCCAGTATGTTTCACCTATGGGCTAACTCAGTTGAAAACATCTGCCATGTTGGTTTCCCAAGACAATGGCATTTTCATAGTCTAATCATGTCTTGAACTTTATTGTTGAACTCCCAGAGTGACTTTTCTAGGTGGATGCAATGAAGCAGCAGGAATAACTCTGGTAAAAACATGTGACAGATGTTTTTAAAATCAAATCCATCAAATATTACTACTTTAAATTCACTCAAAATTGATTAGACCCACTCGTGTGATATTGCCTCATACTGGTTTTGTTTAGTTTAGTTAATGTTGCAATTAATCTTTGCAAAAATCTAATTCATCCCTAAGCTTCTTTCATGCCAGGATCTGTTTGTGTAAATCTTCCAAAACAAAATACCCTGTCTAATTTGATCTGTTGTCATGATTGAAAATAGAAAAGTTGATACTGCTTTGTTTCTACAGTGATATAATTAAGATGCCCATGCTTTTCTAATTAATCTAATCTAAAATTGCTTTGGCTATTAGATATCCTAATAGAATATAATGCATTGTTTTTCTTTCTTATCTCTGTCATTAGTCAAGAAAATTAATTTTGCCAAGTTTGAAACCCACCCAATGCTTATTTGCATATTCAGATTTCAATCTAAGCCAGACTTCTTTGTCAAATATTATCCATTACTTATTAAATAGAATTACACTCAAGAACCATGTTAACAATGTTTAAAGCAATTATAATACATGATGTTTGTTTATATTTAATATCTTATATAATATGTATATGTATATGTATATATACCCCTAATTATTAATAATATATTTAGGGTAGGCATAATATAATGAATATCAAGTATTTAAAGCTACATATTAAGTAATATATATAATATATAATAACATGTTTAGGAATATAAAATATGTATAATCTAAATAATTATGTATAATATTTATCATATTTTATATTATATACAGGATAAGTAGATTAAATGTCCTTTACATTGCCCACTGTAAGGGACAAACATAAAATGAATAAACATTTAAAAAAGAGAAATTCAGTAAATGGCCAGTTTATTTTGAACATATTAATAGTCATCATAGCTCATGGTTATTTTTTAGAAATAAATAAATAATGCAAATCTTTTATCAAATTAAACAGGGAAATGTAAACAAGGAAAAGGAGGTGGATATTAATTCTTCATTGTAACTGCTTGTGTTCAAATATGATATTAAATAGTAACACATTAAAGTATAAATTTAATTAAATGACTCATAGTAATATAAAATTCACTTTGTAATAAATGTGCTTATAAAGCTACTCTTTAAAAAATATCCCTAAGCCCTTTTTACAAATGCTCTGAAAGCATATATAAGAGTATGTAAATAATAGTGAACTCAATAATGTCTGTTGTTGGTTGTAAGACATTTCGATAAATTGTTTTGATTTTTTGCATGTACTAGACAGAAGGTAACACTATACTCAAAGATATTTGCATCTCATGTAAGCCTTTTTGAAACAGTTCTGTTTTTAATTAATTTTTGAACATTTTCATCATGTATTTCACCCCTTAAAACAACCCTTTTTAAAAAATATATCTTCATATTTTTCAGCTTTGACTATATTTCTTTCCTTTCATATTTAAATTCAGCATTTTAATTTTATTTACCAAAGATATCTTCTCTGAATTTGCAAAGAGGGTTACGATTTTAGTTCAGAAATAAGTCTTGCATAACTAAAGACTTTTAAAAATCAGTCCTTTCAAACAACTTTTTTAAATGAAATTTTTATTGATAATAAAAGATATGAATGGAAAGACTTATTGAGATAACATTGCTGTATAAAAACATTTTTGATAGAGAAATATATTTCCTAATTGCATATGTATAGGGAAAAATTCAGATTAATTTGAATTCATAGGCATTCTGCTACTAAATGGGAATTAGATTAAAATCCCCTTCCTACTTAGCAAGCTCAGGGGCTCTACATTAATTTTTTTCTACCAAGATATTTTCTTTCTCATATTTTCCTTATTAACCTATATAGCACAGGTTACTCAGTCTTTGACCCTGTCACATATTCATAGTATAATAATTATGTAAGTTATAACCTTCAAAAGAAGTAAAAAATTTGGATAGTTTTGATGCTGTGATTAAGAAAAAGAATATATGGAAAACTGCTCAACATCAATAGTTATCATGGAAATGAAAATTAAACAACAATGGAATATACTCATGCACCCACCAGAATGCTTAATTTAAAAAGACTGACAATACAAAGTGTTGGCAAAGATGTGTAACCACTGGTATACACATACAGTATTGGTGGGAATGTAAAAATGAAATATCACTTTGGAAAACTATTTGACATTTTCTAATAAACATATGCCTTTCTTATAGCCCAGCAATTCTAAAAGTTTATGTCTAAGTGCATACATGTACAACATGGCTCATAGAAGAATATTCATAGGTGCTTTATGCATAGCAGCACAAAACTGTAAACAACTCGTATGCATCAACAGATATACAATTTTGACAGAACAACAGAATACTGAACTGTAATGAAATAATACACAAACTGACATACGTTACAATGTGGATTAATCTCAAAAACATTATTTTGAGAAAAAAGACTAAAATGATTTATACTGTAAGAATCTATTTAAGCGAAGTTCAAGAAAAGGCAACCTATTGAAAATGGTAAAAGTCAGAATAGAGGTTACCTCTGGGGACAAATTTTAACTAAGAAGGGGCACAAAAGTTTAGAGGAGATAGAAATATTTTATCTCTTGATTTTGGTGGAGTAGACATACAAACATATACATATGCACATAAATATCAATCATGCTATATAATTAAGATTTATACATTTTATGAAATGTAGATTATAGTTTAATAAATAAAAGAATGACAGTATGAAAAAATTAGAGTGTTTTTGTGAGTATTGATTATACTGAAAGCCAAAATACAAAAATCTTAAAATTTGAATTCAATTTTCTTAAGAATTATTTTTGTCATACAGCACACTTTCAATCACAGCTCAATAACTCTGCTACAGGGGAAAAAAGAAACAGATTACAAGTCAGAAGTTACTGTGAGCATTGTCTACCTCTAAAACTAATTTACTGTGTTTGAAAATTGTTGAAAGTTTCAATGACCACACAATAAAAATTTGCCTTGCATAGGCAAAGACTTTACCATTACATAGATTATTTCATTATTTCTCATAGCAACATTAATGAAATGGGCACTGTTATTTAACCTTAGTGATCCATGAACATGTACCTCAAACCCAGGCAAACTGACTTCAGAGGACCAGTCCTTAACAATATATTAATTTTGTGCTGGATAGTCTGAATATAAAGATCATATGATCAAAACAGCTAGCCTGTTATGAGTCAATCTACATTTGGGTCATTATAATAAGTAAAATGAATCACTTGATTATTATCATGTCAACCATTGCAATTTCTTAAGCATATATTTGAAGTTAAGCAGTTCTTAAATAGAGGTAATTATTTACATTCTTCAGACGTAGGTACTTAAAGTAGAATGTTTATCTACTTTTAATGAAGTAGATTAGCATTATGTAATATAAAAAGAAGATGCAGGAAGGTACCTAGCATAAGGGTAATGTGTTCTTAGATTCTGGAGAAAGAATTATTGGAAATATTTGGAAGACCAAAAACTAATTTATGATGAAATCTGTATGATGCAGTATTATAGACGAATCAAGCTTTCAATTTAATTAAATTCCCAAGGGAATCAAAAAACTACTTCATAGATCTTATTTAATATGCTTTCTTCCCCTAAAGAATTAAAATTAGAATGCAACTAATACTCTACTAAGGGAAGAGAAATTCAAATGTAAAATTTCTACCCTCTCAATTCCCCTGGAGGTTTGATAAATGAAAGAAGGAATGCCAATAATTATGCTCAGATTCTAGAACATCACTAGATTTCTCCTCTCAATAATTTTCCTGCTTCTCAGGGTAATAACTGCTAATAAGCAGTTTAATAAAGTTAGTTCCTAACTGATTTTTAATTCATTTAAAAATTATATATAGCCAATCCCAAATATAAAAAGAGCAGAAATCTTTCTGATCTGACCAGTTGGCTAAAATCTTGGAACAGAGAGTTTTAAGATAAACATAAGCTTTATGCATTTAGTTGATTGAATTAAACAACATTCAACTTGTATGAATGTGATTAATCTTAAGTGCTCTTAAATACAAATGCAATTTCAGATTTTCTGCATCTCAAGTGTATTGACATTTTTCTGATGTAGATTAACCTTACATTGGTTGTGTTAAGTTGCTAGTGGCTTTAGATATCTCTTATGTCACAGTAATATTTAGGGTTTGCGTGTGTGTGAGAGAGAGAGAGAAGGGAAAAGCTTGAAATATTTGGTAAACTATCTTAAAGATATCTATATTTTTCTGTTACTCATAAGGGGTTATATTCTTATACAAACATGTTTACAACATTATTTTTTTAAAATGGTGATTTTTATTTCAACCGTTCATCAAGAATGGAGATCCACAACACATAAGTGGACATATAGGAATAACATTTGTCTGGGGTTGGGTGGGAGGAGGGGATGGGTATATACAAACATAATGAGTGAGATGTGCAACGTTTGGGGGATGGTCATGCTTGAGGCTCTGCCTAGAGGGGGGAGGGGGGCATGGGCAATATACATAACCGTAATATTTGTACCCCCATAATATGCTGAAATAAAAAATAAATAAATAAATAAAAAGAATGGAGATCCGTAGGGACTCATATGACAAACCAAACCTAAAATTATTATTTGTGAAGTTATCATGAAGTTTAAACAAACAAATACACTTAAGCAAGCACTTTAAGCAAACCTATGCATGGTCACAGATTTAAAAAGGTACATTACAGTCTGTAGATGAAGCTACTACTACCATTAACATATTTTTTTTCTTAAATTTGTAAATTTGTATGCTACTAAGGCCTTGTTTCTTTGTCTGAAACATATGAAAATGTATGGTGAAAAATTTCTCAAAACTCGTGGAATTAATTAACTATGAGGATATATAGATTCAAATTCATCACCATTTAATTTCAGCCCAGCTGAGTGCAGTGGCTTACGCCTGTAATCCTAGCACTCTGGGAGGCCAAGGCAGGAGGATCCCTTGAGCTCAGGAGTTCGAGACCAGGCTGATCAAGAGCAAGACCCTCCTGTCTACCAAAAATAGAAAAAATTAGCCGGGCGTTGTGGTGCACGCTGGTAATCCCAGCTACTCAGGAGGCTGAGGCAGGAGGCTGGCTTGTGCTCAGGAGTTTGAGGTTGCTGTGAGCTAGGCTGATGCCACGGCACTCGCCCAGGGAACAGAACAAGATTCTGTCTTAATTAATTAATTAAGTTCATGGCAAAATAATGGAAGTAAATAAATTAGACCAAAAAATTATCGTTTCTGAAAATATACATCTCCTCCAAAAAAGTATTTGTATTTTTCCCTTATCTTTTCCATCTTCTCAAGCTCCATTAAAGAAGAAAATATATGGAAATGGGTTAGAGTTTGGGGACCAAATTTATAATTACAAGTAAGTTCTTAATTCAGAACCTGTTAAATTTCAATTTAGTGCTTAAAACTATTCAACTAGAGAGGCAAACTTCTTTCACAAAAACATTGATAAAGATGCTATCCTCAAACAGAACAAAATAGGCATGCCCTTGGAAAATTAGACCTGATATTTTAGTTAGAAAAATGCATTTGAAAATCTTTGCCCTAGCTTTGGTTACAACTTTAAAAGGTATTAACGCATAACTTTAGGAATGGTGGTCGAATTTTAAATAAGAATAAAAGCTGCAAAAATCTGTTATATGAGTTTCCATTGCATTATCTAATAGAAATAATAAAAGTAAAATATGTTACCTAACATATTTGAAAGTCTATATTTGACCTGCTGAATTGGGAAGAAATATATAGTAAAAACTTAATTCTTCTGTTTATTTAATTGCTTAATGAAAGTCAAAGTACTTTGTCTTTCAAGGCTAAAGAAATGCTATGAAAATATACATGGAAAAATGCTATAAAATCAAACAGTTTTGCAAATGTGTCAAATTATAGAAGAAATTAGCAAAGAATATCTGAATACATTTGTTTCAAAAGATTTTTCACATCTGCCCTTTAATACTTTGAGCTTATCAGCAACTAGAAAATTGAATCAAGGATTTGTGGTAAACTTTGTTTCTGAAGTGTGTTTGCTGGTTGATAAAGATTTCCTCTGTGAGAAGGTAAGAAATAGCTAGTCATTTTTAGCCAGAGATATATTTTATGTCAATGTATAGTGGAGTTCTTTGAAAAATGGTTTATAGAAGTTCTTACTCACTTTAATTTTACAGAATGCAATGTGGCATTCAATAGTCATGGTATGTTCTATTTTTTTTTTTAATTCACAAATGTTAGGTTGTAAATGGAGGGTACACAAATGTTCACTCTATTATGCTTTATAACATGCAAATATATTGTACTTCTATATGATTTTATGCATCAAAAACTTATAATAAAAGTTAAATTTAATAACATACCACTAGTCATTCTGAGGGAATGTATAATTTAAGCAGGAAATCTCTTTATTTCAATCATTGTTAAATTATATTATTGTTAGTGGTTTTAGCTCCAGTTATCTAATTGTTATTTTAGCTAAAGGTAGTTTAGAAAAAAATATATCCAAATTTAGAAGTTTGTAAATTTCTTCAATATTCATGCTGAGTCCTAAGTCTGTAGTTACTGGACACAGTAATCAACTTTAAGCTGGTATTTACATTTCTGATATTCATGAATTATTCTTAAGAACAATGGTCTATACACTTATGGGGGACTGATAACAATTAGAAATCATCACCCCCCCCTGCAGGAAAGTGTATACATGTTCATAGATAAAATTGTTTAAAATAAAACTTAATGTAGTGATCTTAGATCTCCTAAATCCATCCATTGCTAGTAGATTAAACATTACTGACTCTTGATGTGCCAAAAATATTGGCAATACTTCCTTTTTTACCTACTTACAATAGATTCTCCAAAGTTGTTCCTAATGTAGATTTACCCAAGTTGCCACATATCAATTCCTGCATGGCAGTATTTCAATCTATTTGCATTATCCTTAAGCTCCATGCTTAGGACATTTGGATTGCAACAGCATTTATCCATGCAGAGACACAATCTGTATTCTCCTGATGTGTGCATATTCTTGTCTTGATCACTAATGTTAAATGTGATTTTCAGGTGCTAATAAAATTGATTGAAAACATCCAAAGGATTTAAAGCTGCCACTATACTATTCCTATTTAAGCATAATGATACCAACTTTTGTCCTAAAAACAAATATGTAGAAATAAATATTGACATTACCTAAGTTGAGTTTGCTACAGCATCAAGCTTTCAGTAGCATCAGCTTTACCCAAACTCTGGACACAAGAATTGCCCCAGTTGTTCCCCACCTCTTTAAGGGAGATGCATTCTTCACTAAACTCTTTGCCTACCTCTCTTCTCTTTCTTTCCAAAAGGATTTACATTTTCTGTTCTCTTTATGAGAAATACTCCTGCCCTACCAGCTATACTTTTGCTTGGCTTACTTCAATTTGTCCTTGATAGCTCAACCTAAACATCTCTCCCTCATAGATGCTTTTCCTGAACATGTCCTTTCTCTTATCATAGCATGTAGTTCATTTTGCTTTCTGAAATAAAAGACCCGAGTTTGTTACTATATCAAGAATTTTATATGTGCTCAAGTAACATTTATTGTTGAAAATTATTTATACAAGTGAATGGATGAAAGAATGAATTGAATAAATGAATAGCATAGTGTATACTCAAAATATATCTGTTTGATGAATAAAGGGTACTCTTCACCTTCAAGTTTAGAGATGTTCATGACAAAAACGGAAATAACTGAATTTTGACATTTCTACATATAGTGTCTGTGCAAATCATCTTCTTTTATACATAAATATTGATTGTCTATTTTTAATACACTGTTTTTTTCAATATCTTTTCTTCATTTAGTCTTCATTTCGCCTTAGCAGCATTATAAGACTAGATTTCAGAACCATGGAGAGTTCTGAGCTAATGGGAACCAAAAGAACCTGGTGCCTGAATTTCCTATAAGAAAACTAGTACTGAATATTAATCTGTGCTTGATTCTGACTGGTGTCTATACTATCCCACACAATTCTTTCAACAAATAACATTTTTATGAATGAACTATCTGAGTGCTTTAAATAACCCAACAGCTGACTTCAAAATTCAGGATCTTTTTTCACAACTCAATGCTTCTTCAACATAATTTGAACCTATGGCTCTGATAACTGATATCAAGGCTAAATTTCTCTCTATTATCTGTATGGTTCATTGGCATTTAAAAAGTCAATACGTCCTTTTTTTGCAGAAGATATTGGAGTTAACCTTATGATTTTGGAATAAGTTCTGAGATGGGAAATTGTATATCTTTGAAATGAAGAAAAGCTGGAGACTCTGTCATGAGCTGCCTTCGCTGGGGTCGGAAGCTTTAGAATACTTGCTGGTACTCATATCTGTACTTCTTATCTAGGTCATTTCTTTATTCTTGGGATTTACGTGCTCTTAATAATTACACCCATCAGCTTTATCCTGGAGTCTGCCACCTCCTTTATCCTTAAACCTTCCTCCTTTCTGTTCCTAAACTTCTAATCTATTAAATGAAAATTCCAAGAGATATCATAGTATCTCCTGTGGTGATATATTCCAGATTCTCTGATGGCTTAGACGATGGATTGGCAAACTAAGGACTTTGGTTCGAATTCAGCTCAGAACTCATTTGTTAAAAGAAAGTTTTATTGGATTACAGCCATGTCCATTTGTTTACATGTTATGTGTGGCTGCTTTTGTACTACAATAGCAGAGCAATGACAATATATATGGAATACTGAGCCTAAAAATATGTACTATCTGACCACTTACAGAAAAGGGACTTCATTGACTCCTAGTTTAGACATAAGGAATTATAAGTGTGGTTTTAAGTAACAAATTAGAGACAGTGAAGTTTCCTGGATGCCAGGAGTCACAAACTAAAACAATTGTGACCACATGGAGGTAAACTAAAAGTGAATCAGACTTGATATAAGAAATGAGAAATAATGGAGACTGTGGGAACTTGGAAGGTGAATACTTTGTTTAACACATTGACTGGCACACCAGAAAATTTTTTTTTTCTCTGGGGCCACAGTGTTTTATTAAAACAAAACAATCCTTTCTAATTTGTTATTTTTGATTGTTTTCTGTGTGTGAGTTCTATGCAATGCAATCCATTTTTTTCATTAACTTGTCAATATTAATTGTAACAATAAGAATATCAAAAAGTAAGATTTTCATGAACTTCAGGGTTTTGCTTCACACAGCCCCGGGCTCAAAACTAGCCTGAGTTTAAACAACTCACAGGGAAGTCAATGTGTTAAAAAATGCATCTACTTAAAAAAAAATGCATCTACTAGTATTCAGCCCCAGGTCAATTTGCCTTACTGGGTTGTGGAGAGTATATTATCAACTATTCTACTTTTTCAAAAGAAGCCAGAAATTTACATTCTTATGTGAAACTTTCCAATTAAAAAAAATACCCTCAAACGTTTTAGGACAATTTATACCAAAAACAGAACATACTTTTGACTTGAATTTGGCCACATATCATCTGGCTATAATCCCAGTTTTTTAAAAATTCAGTTATTTTTCTAAGAACTTAAGATTGAACCATATTGTAGAGTCAAGGGGAGATTAACAAATTATAAATCTTTTCGTAGATTTCTCTTAAAATGTTTATAATATGGGACATATACACCATGGAGTACTACTCAGGCATAAAAAATGAATTAATATATTTTGCAACAATCTGGATGGAAATGGAGACCATTCTCCTAAGTGAAGTATCACAAGAATGGAAAAACAAATGCCACATGTCCTCACTATTAAATTGGAACAAACCAAAGAGCACACAAGTGCACAGAAGGAAGTAAAACTCAGTAGAAAGCAACCAGAAGGAGTGGGGTAGGAGGGGAGGGGAATAAACTAACCTAATGGGTACTATGAACATTATTTGGGTGGCAGGCACACCTATAGCCAGGACTCAAGCATTACAAAAGTAATCCATAGAACCTAAAACATTTGTACCCCCTTAATATTTTGAAATTTAAAAAGATTGTTCTTAGGATTAAGTAAGAATATATTTATAATTTTTTGAATTATAGAGGAAGGTATACATATTTAAAACAACATCATTAATAAAAATAAGAATAATAATGTTTATAACAGGATTTTCAACACCCATATTAATATATTCATTAAAAAAACAGGTGTCATTGGTCAAGTCTATGGGGTTTTATTTAAAATGGAACCTGCACTAAAATTTATTTAGAACCAGTGATAATCAAAGAGAAAAGGGTCACATACTATTCCTAATCAATGTGGCATGTTCTACCTCCTGATTAGTTCTTAACTCTCAATGTAAATGTTAAAGTGATCTAATTAGCCTTGGGTGAACACTTGCCAATATCCATTGAGGCAAAGAGTAAACTGTAACGGATATTTAATTGCATCTTCTTGGATCTTTACCTTAAAATACTTCTCAGGTTAACAAATTGTCCATTTAGAATGGTATCAAATCAGTAGGGTTTGCTGGATAAATCAGAGTCCTTATTCCCTTAAGTGAGGAATTGAATAGAATTTTTTTAAAAAGTGGGTTTTTTTTTTTAAAGAAGGGGGCAAAGTTTAGGAAACAGGAGAGAGTGCAGGGCCCTCGGGCTAAGGATAGCTCTAACAGCTCATTACCACTTCTAGGCTAGAGGAAGCAAAGGGAGCACCAGGTTAGGGAACCTGGAGTGAGAGAGGTGTAACTAACCACCTGTGGCTTCAAAACCAGGGAGCAGGGAGAAGAATATCCTGACCATCCTCTCACTTTCCACTGGTTTCTCCCATTGCTGAACCCACTGGCAGCCTGAGGGAAAGAGACAGTCCATAATGGTCAGCCTCCTGGGACAAAGGGCAGGGTATGGAGAAGGTGGAGATTATCTCTGAAGGGGCAAAAAGAGAATACCCAGCCCCATGGCCTTTCTCTCTTGTGGCTTGAAGTGTTCTGTCTAACCTTTGAAATCTGTATGGTCTTCTAAAGTCGAACACATGGTAATGTAGAACATGAATTGGAAGGTTTTTCTATAAAGCAATTGAAGCGAATGAGCTATGAGTGAATACTTGCATAGAGAGCATCAGATGTGTCTGTTAATGACTATCATTACATCTTGCTCTATTATGTGTCTGGCGAGCCGAGAAGTCAAGTGAGGATGACAGACACAGTGGAAACTGTGAAATACCATGCTCCTAGCATTCTCTGATAGGAAGTATTAAACAGACAATTGCTAGTTTAAAGAAACTTGCATGTATATGCTTCAAAGGCAGGATTTCCATGGAGAAAAAGATAAGAAGTTGTACAGTTATATAGTGGAGCATTCCCCAGTACTGAACTCAACTGACCATTTAATTTTGAAGTTCATTTGATTGCTTTAATCATACCATGCTCTTGCAGATGCTCTTGTAATAGAGGGAAAGAAAGCACTTCACCATCCATTCCAGTTGTAGGCTGGCCTGATAAGGAAAATAAGCTTGGATGACTTGATCGATGTTACACAATGCTGGAAAACCTTAATTAGTGTTTTGGGAAAAGCAAGCAGTTGGATACTGGCTGCATTTAGTTTTATCTGGACTGTATTCAAACACGCTGGTTTCACCTACAAATAACTGCATGGGATATTACTCTTTGTGTTCAAATTTGCAAAATTGCCTCAGTAATTTAGTTGTAATTAAAATATAGATAAAGCTATATTTTTCAGCTATTTCCAGGTTATATTAATAGGAATAATATTCTGTTGTTTCATGTGTATATTAATTCATTTCAGCATATGAATTTATCAAAATGCTTTTTTAGTGCAATGCCTATTATAATGAATAAGTTTGAATATATCTTTTTTAGGAAAATAAATGCAATTAAAAGTTAGGATTTAGCATAAATATAAATTTATTATAGCAAGTTCTAAAAAATGTTAGACATTCTTGTTATAAGGTGGGTTAAGAACACAGCCCTAGGCTTACACTATCTAGGATTGATCTCAGATCTGCCATATATTAGTTCTGTGAACTTGGGCAAGTTTCTATACCTCTCTGTTTCACTTCCATTATCAGTAAAATGGGATAATAATACTATCTCATGAGATTTTTGGAAGCACTAAGTGTTATAATTGTAAAGTAGTTAGCACAGCGGTGTCAGGAACATAGTACTCAATAAATCTTAGCAATTATTATGATCATATATATATATGTCAGATCATATTTTACATATATATATATCAGGCTATAAGAAAACACATGAAAACATTCAGGAAAACTAGGAATTCTAAATTTATTTGAAAATCAGTATCATATTGAGATGAGTGAAAATATCAGAATGTATCACTAGTATATAGATAATTATTTCCATTTTGTACTGTTAGAACTACTAACTCTGTTATGCAGAGAATTGTAAAAAGCATCAGTAAGCTGAATACTCACTAACAGGTCTTTTCTGGTCAGCTTAACTTAGGAAATTCAAATGTGATGACTGCAGAAAATCCTGAGGATGAAAAGAAAATCACACATTGATAAGTTTTATGATATTGGCCCATTACAGCTCATGAGAGCTGATTTTTCAGATCTCTTCCCAAGTCTGTGTTTATTGTTACCATCTTAAAAGTTCAAAATAGGCAATGGAGGGAGTGTTTGCAACACATAAATTGACTAACATTATAATGCTGGTCTTGTTTGGAGAGCTAGTTGTTAAACACTTATCTACATACCACCACCTAGTCCCTAACTTGAGGAGACTAGTTAAATTCCATTGTGCTCTAATACCTTATCTCTAGTTTTATAATAATAAGTGCACTATATTGATTACTACTACTCAGTAGAGAAGTATTTACTAATCTATAATAAATCTGTTTACATAACAACAAAAAGATTGCTGTGAAATAAGGATTTAAAGATTTTTCTAAGAATATACAGGTTTATGACAAGGTTTGTCCTTAGTGCTAGATCCGTTCTAAGGAAAAGTTTCTTTATAAGATTCTGCTAATGGACTCCAGGGTTGAGCAGTGTGTCACCAGAGTTAAAAAATCTGGATCCTGGAGCCAGGCCATTTACCAGCTGAGTGATTTTTAGCAATTTATGTGTCTTTTTGGATATTGTGATCTTTAAAATGGATGTTTACAATAATAATATTGAGTTTATGAGGCTTTAAAACACTAATGTGTGTAGAGTTTAACATACTGCCTGGCACTTCAAAAGCCTCACTTATAGGTGGATTGATTTGATAACTGCCTTGTGATCTGCTCTCCAGACTTGTGCGTGGATGACTCAGCCTTTGCTATCTGACCTGCAATGCCCCAAATTCCACTTGATCATCTAGTTAGTGGAATTATTTTACATATGGTAACCTGAAAATTCAGTCTAAAATGTGTATTTATTTGTTAAGAGTTAGTTATAGCTCAGATGAATACGAGTTGAGGGATACTTTGATCCTAAGGTGGGTAGAATAAAAAACTCCATATCTTGATTGAGGAGAAGATAAATGGGTAAAAATGTGTTTGGAATGGAGAAGATAAACTCTAAGAAAATATTCTAAGAGTAAAATGTATCAATTTGTCTTGAGCTCATCATGTTTTACTTTTTAAAAAAAACTTTTTAAAAATAGTTTACTCTAAAAAGTGTTTTATAAAAGATGTAATATAAAACATACATAATAGACAAGAATCACTTTAGGAAGAAAACTCTTGGGAAACAGGAGAAATGGATCTGTTGTTCTTTTTGAGTATAATCTTGTGCAGCCAAATTCATCAACCCAGACTTCTGTCTGCCTCCTTTGCAATATCTAAAGCACCTATCTGCTAGAAAATTCCACAGAATCATTCTGTGGGCATTATCTGTGAGGTTACTGTTAACCCATTACATTTGCATAGCTCTAAAGAGTTTTCAAATGCTTTTTACGTGCATTAGCCAAGGGAAACTTCCCATGAGCCAAAGAGCTCATCAAAGTAATGAAGGGGAAAGATGAGTAGAGGTTTCATAGGCTGAATCACAGGAAATAGGAAACAAAATTTTGACTTAGAAAAGGAGATTCAACAGTTTCTGGCAACTGAGCCAGGGTCTATTCCATGATAACTGGCTTGTAGTGGGGTTCTGGTTCTTTGATCAGCTTTTGAGTAATAGCAACACTCTAATTACTAATTCAATGTAAAATTCCTAAGCCTTGCAAAATAGGTAAGCATTAAGAAATGTTAAAATTTTATGAGCAATGGGTAAAGGGATTGTGGTTGTTGTTTCTTAATAGATATAAACTTGGCATGTCTTTCATGGTTAATAGCTCTAAGAATTTGCTGTAGTTTAGCATATTGGCAATAAACCACTCTACATGCATACATCTCTTTTCTTTGACTCAACATCTTTGTAGAAGTAGGAGAAATTATCGTTGTAAATTTTTCCCTCACTAAACACATTTTTATTTCTATAAGTAATATATGAATACATTCAACTTGTATTTTAAAAATTAAAATATCATAGAGAAGTCTTATTATAGAAAATACTTTCATTTCTCAAAAAGATGAGGAGCTTCAGTCTATGATTTATGAGCTTGACTTTAAGTCTGGTTAAAATTTTCAGAAAGATATAATCAATCAAATGATGTTTGAGCATTTTTTGATGAATCACCAGGAGTAGATGATAATTCATTAAAAAGGCCGGGCGCGGTGGCTCACACCTGTAATCCTAGCACTCTGGGAGGCCGAGGCGGGAGGATCACTTCAAGTCAGGTCTTCAGACCAGCCTGAACAAGAGCGAGATCCCCATTTCTACTAAAAATAGAAAAAAATTAGCCAAGTATGGTGGTACACGCCTGTAGTCCCAGCTACTCAGGAGGCTGAGGCAGGAGGATTTCTGGAGCCCAGGAATTTTAGATTGCTGTGAGCTAGGCTGAAGCCATGGCACTCTAGCCTGGGCAACAGAGCAAGACTCTGTCTCGAATCAAAAATAAAATAAAATAAAATAAGTTAAAACTAGTCTTCTGCCATTTTTTGATGATATTCCTAGGCTGGAAGATCAAGGGAATTCTACAGAAATAAAAAATAAAAACAAACCTTGTTTAACAGAGGGCTAGTGGGGTACATTTCTAGTTATACAAGAGTATAACCTAAAAGAAAATAGAGATGAATGGATATCAGTCAAAATTATTATTTGTCTCAGGGTTCTTAACTTGGCCTTCCCTGTTCAATACTTGTTAAAGGCTGGTGTGATATGACTTGAGTTGCAGCCAACTAGTCCACATAAGATTGATATGGAAGTATATTGGTGTCGTGTGGTTATTCCAGGATTCTGTGGCGTGGTTATTCCAGGATAAGATTCTAATGTTTGACTCTGATGCCAAATTTTATGATGTTTTACCCCAAATTTTTATTTAGAATAGTTTACCTAGGATAGTGGATGGAAATTAAAAGTATGTTATTTAATGTACAGTTAAAATAACTGAAGATGTTTAGACTAGAGAATAGAAGATTAAATGGGCAAAGACTCTCTTGTGATATATGTAAAGAACTTCCATTTTGGAGAGTATTAATCTATAAATATGTCTTTTTTGGTGGAATAAATTAAGATTGGGTGGAAGAAAAAGATAATTTATTTTTTAATTTAATATAAGAAAAAATCTTTATAATATTTATAGATTTTAATAACTACAATAAGTTCCTTTATGAGGAATGTCTTTCAATATATGAAATTTTCCATCCTCAGTCAGAAGGATGACTTTTCAGGGTGATTGGTCATAGGATTCATATGTGGTTAATTAAAGAATAGCCAAGAACTTTTAAAATCTTAAGTCCTCCCTCCACTCTATAAGTGTATGGATAATTTTCATTAAATTGCTATAAGTATCTGGGGAAGGCATTGATATTTAATTATCATTATTTAAATGTGTACTCATTAAACATAGCTTAGAAACTAGGGTGAAAAAAGAAAAGAAAAAGTGCCCCATCACATCAGGATAACATTTTGTTTCTTTTATAATATATAAAGACATTTCCTTATTCTTCTTTTATTTCTTATCTGTACTCTCTCTGAGAACACAGTCTTCTAGTCACTTAAAAATCGATGTTACAGTGAAAGAAACATTGTCAACTTCCCATCTCTTTACTGAGGAGCAATGTTTTCCTCAATCCAACATTCTAAACACTTGTCTTTACTTTGTTAAAATCCCCTCTTTCACTCTAGAAAATGTAGCCTGCATTAGTAACTCACACCTCAGCAATCCTCATTCCTGATGCTCCAGCCCACTTTTTTTTATAAAGAGAAAATGTGAAGCAGTCTTATGAGGATCTAGAAGGATATTCCCACTCTCTGTCGAATGACATCCATCCTTGAGAGAATTTTTATCTCTCCCAGTCACCACAGATTATCCAAAAGATTGTTTGTGATTATCCAAACCCTTTTATGACCGACTTAAACAAACTCAACATAAATGCTAGGTGACCGGGGATCCTTAAGCTGACAGAGTGCAGTTTGTCTCTCTCACGTCTCTCATCCCTCACTAGCACGGCCTAGAAAAGCACACCGTCCTCCACGATGACTAAGTTCTCTCCTTTTGCTAATAGACAGCATACAGGAGTCAGTAAAGTTTGATTAAATGATGCGGCCACTTCCCTTGGAGGACTGGAGATATCTGGCTCCTGTTTTAGAGGGATGCTGGAGTGAAATCCATTGCTTATAATAAACGTGGAAAAGGATGACACAGCTCAGCAATGAATAGGCCTCAGAGAGGCCATACTGATGGAAAGCATTGTAAAGGCCAATTTAGTCCCATAACAACAATAATATTACCATCAGCAAACATTAATATAGTCTATCACAGTTTATAAAGAGCTCTAAATTCATTAAGTAACGTCATTCTCCAAACCACTCTGAAGTTGTCTATGTACAGAAGCCATTTCTGGGCAGAGAATGTCAGTGTTCTGCCTAAAGTCATACAGCTGCTGCCTTGGGACAGAAAATCACATTCCTTGATACCAGATCACATTTTCTCTTTATTTTCAGTCCCAATTCCCTCATCCGATGCTGATTTTTCCAACCATGGGACTCCCAGGCCATGCTTGAACCCTCCAATAATGAGGAACTTCACTGTCTCCTTGGATATCCCTCTAGATTTGTAAAAATAGCTTTAACTTTTACTTTTAGTTTCTTTATGCTTTCTATAACTGTGAGATTTATATCTATCTTATTTCCTCCCCAAATTAACAGATTAAGTTTCCATCTTTAATAAAATAGGGCCTGTCTCAAAAGAATAATGAAGATCAGATATAACAAAAGAAGCCACACTTTTGAAAACTTGTTTTTTTGTGATATTTACACATAGTATATAAGTGATGACTAAAATTAGTAATTTATCATATTTATGTGCCAGGCATAGTACTAACTGTGAAGTAGAAACTTTTATTATTTTCTTATTATCATTGGGAAAATTGGGAGTTTTAAAACAATGATACTTTTGGGTTCAGAGAGATAATGCTGAGTATTTTCATGAATCAGGAGGAGGAAGAGAATAAGGGAAACATTTTGAAAATTCTGAGAGCTCAGTCCAAACATTGGGCTCTAAAGCAACACTTGAACTGAGTTATAATTGAGAATATACAGCTACACCTTGCTTACATCAACCATTACATGTGAAAACTCTGTCCAGAAATGATAACATGTATTTATTTATTTTACAGAAAGATTTATAGCATAAATATATAAATAACATGATAGTCTACTGAATTTAAATAATCCAATATTTTGAGAAAAGCTGCACATAATTTTTAGGTTCAAATTTATTGTTTGTGCAAAGTGATTTTTACTTGTATTCTAAGCTAAAAGTAAACATCATTAAATAATTCTGATGAGTGATATGGTAATAAAATATTTATAATTATACCATTCAATGAAATGAAAAACCTGTGGAAAATGTAATTGCTTTTGGAAATCATCTGTAACATCTTGGATTTGGATCACTCAGATATATAATTTTGGCTACCTAAGAAAGAATTTAATCTTCCAATTATATTACCAAGATGTACTATGTCATGTTCCTGGAAGAATAAATAGCAATTAAGGCATCTCAATTATAAAGATTCCAAATATTATTTCATTAAGCTAATGATAAAAAACAACAATAATAATATTAATAATAATATAGACTTTATATTTAACTTAGCCTGTTGTAACTAACAGGTGCCTAGCAATTTATAACTAATCAAATAGAAATTTGGTACAAATGATCTCTTCTACCTCTTCTAATATACTTTCTGTTTGATGGAAAACACTGAATCCTACAGTTACATCAGCCTTCTGCTGGTTGCCAAGAAAACAAAATATAAGCTACATCCATATTTCCCTAGTATAATTGCAGTGGAAAATAGAGAATGACTCCAAATGGATATAGTATTTTTGAGATTCCAAAGCCATTTTATATTAAACCATTGCTATTATATTTCACAAGTTTATAAAATATGAATTTAATGCATTATGTAGAATAAAGTTGAATATAATGTGATAAAGTGATGAGTTACATGCAAAGCCAGAGATTAAACCTTCTTTCCTAGCTCATAAGGTGTTATAGTAGGTAATTATACCTCCACAGATATCTAACAAATGGATAGAGTGAGACAGTTTCCTCCTTATTAATCAGTGGCTTTACTCACTACTTCTCTTCTCTAGGAAACTTGGATTTAAAGCTTGGGTCCATCACCACACATTGGGCGATGTTCAGTTGGTCCCATTATCCCTCATTATCCATTTGCATTGGTGTAAAATGTGGACGATCTCTCTCCTCTCTACAAAGAGTTGTTATGAGGTTAAAATCATATTATAGACTTATAAGTGCCTGAGGCATAAGGTGTTTTGTCAGTGAGAATTTTACTCTGTTGTAATAATAGATACATTTGCTGTTTGACCATGTTTACTTGTCCAGCATATCTAATTTGCTTACCTTGGGGTAAGAAGTCTTGGCCTAAGGAGTCTTCAGAGTTTAACACATTGCAATTTTCTTTTTGTTAGAAGAACAGGGTCATCAGCATTCTCTTTATTTTTTCTTTTCAGTCATCACTATATCTGAGGGGGATGTGGAATATTGGAGAAATGACAATGATAGACAGCAAAGTAACAGAAAACATGCAAAAAATGTCAATTTATTTTGAGCGTTTGCTAACTAGGTGAGAATAAGTGTGCAGGCTCATTCTCCCAATGAATGTTTTATAGGATAAAAAGTCATAGTAATGTTTTTTTTCTAAGCATCTAGGGAAATGCTGGCTTTGAAAGTGCTGAATCAATTTCTTTTTTACAATTAAGAATTATCAATCTTTATCTACCTTTTGATAACTGGTTTAGAGGAAGTCAAGACACATCACAAGCAATCAGAAAGTTTAACAAATCAATTTAAGTACTGTATAAATAAACACTGATTGTGAACCCAAAATGACAGAGCCACAAAAAATATTCAGTAATGATGGTGGAGAGCCCGTTATGTGCAGAGGACCTTGATAAATACTTTTGATGCATTTTCTCACTGATACCGACAACCTATGAAAGAGATGCCACTAATCTTGCCAGTTTACAAATGAGGAAGCTGAGTTTTTCTAACTTGCCCAAGGTCATATATGACCTTGTTAGTGAGTGGCAGGAACAGATTGCAAACCCAATGAACAGGACTCTGAACAAATTCTCACAACTGCTTTGTCATTCTGCCTCATTTTCTCACTATTTTCCAGAATAAAAGAAAATGCTGCTACAGAGATCCTGCATGTTAATGACTGAAACATTGGGGGACAAGTGACAAGGGATATAAAAGTAGCACCGACTATATAGTCCAAAATTTAACATATGATAATTTTATGAAGGCACCAAGGTTAAATATCAGAGATGTATATGCGTTTCATTGCAAAGAAAATAAAATAATTGATCACAAGCAATACTTTTTTTAATTTAAGAAGAAAAGGGGAGAAACATAACCAATAGGGGAAAGGCAATTCTACCTTGGTGTCTTAGTTTGTTTTGTGCTACTATAACAGAATATCACAGACTGAGTAATTTATAATAATCAGAAATTTATTTCTTATGGTTCTGGGACTAGGAAGTGTAAGATTGAGGGACCAACATCTGGCAAGGACCTTCTTGCTGCATCATACCATGGCAGAAGGAGGGAGGAAGGGAGAGAGAGGAAAGAGAGAAAGAGAGACTGACTTAACTGTGTTAATCCACCTAACAGCCTAATCACCTCTTAAAGTCCCACCTCTCAACACTGTTGCATTGGGGATTAAGTCTCCAATACATTAACTTTGGAGGACACATTCAAACTATAACAGCTGGTCTCTACTATCCTTCTTTCACTCTTTCTTGTCATAATTATCTGATTCTAAATAAGATTAAAACCATGAATAAAGGGTATTCCTGGTTGTTGCCATATTTATAGTATCTCAACATATGAATTACAGAATGTTGAATTTTCTCTTATTTCAAAGATAATAAGTCCTTTTCACATAGTGGTTTGGAAAAAGAGGAGGCATCAAGTGGTATTTAACAGGAAGACTATAAGAAGCAAAAAATATTAGTTTGGAAGAGAGAAAATGGTGATCCATCTAAATATTTGAAGAGAGAAGATTCTCATCCTGGGTGATCACAAAATGGAGAACACAGTCAGTGCCTGGAAGACCCAGGAAGTTCATTTCTACTTTCTTAAAGAAGTTCTTAAAGTTAGCATCTAAAAAGGAATGAAATAATGTCTTTTGCAGCAACTTGGGTGTAACTGGAAACCATTATCCTAAGAGAAGTTTCTCAGGAATGGAAAAACAAACAACACATGTTCTCAGTAATAACTGAGAACCAAATGATAGGTGTACAGGGACACAAAGAGACATAAAGGTCATTTGACACCAAGAAAGGAAGTGGAGCAGTGAAGGATAAAAATTTACCTATGGATACAGTGAACACTATTCTGGTGACAGACACACCGAAAGCCCTGATTTAAGCATTATACAGTGTATCCATGTAACAAAAATATCTGTACCCCCTTAATATTTTGAAATTAAAAATAAATGTATACAGGGTACATTCTAGTAACACAATTTTATTTGATTGTATTAAATAAAAGTGTAACCACTCTGGGATTAAAATTCACTCTCTTAAAGAAACATTTTCAAAAGGATACCAATAGTATAATTATTTATATTAAAATTTAATTGTAGTTAAAATACCTTAAAATATATCGAAATCTATTAAAGCTATACTTAGGAAAAATATTAATAATCTTAAATGTTTATATTTTGTAGGAAATCATAAAAATAAATGAACTATCTTAAAATTGAAGTTTAACACAAAGGTTAACAAAAATAAAAATAAAGAAGCTGAAGCAAACATGAAGAAAAATGAAGGTAGCAGAAAAATAATGAGCTAGACCACAGCAAAGGAAAATAACGAAAAAATAAATAGCTGAATTAAGAGTAAGAAAGTATAAAATTAGAGGTACGGGAAGAAGAAAAAACAAGAAAAATGAAGAGATAAAAACACTAACAGAACATCCACAAATTATGTGCTAATAAATATGATTATTAGGGAACTTTTGTTTAGACACAAAGATAGAAATGACAAAACTGCTTAAAGAAATAAAAAACCTAGAGAAATTGAAAAAAAACATTAAAGTTTTCCTCCAAAATTATTGCTTAGTTTAAACATCTCTACAGGTTACTTATTTTAAATTTTTAAGAAACAGATAATTTTGTACTAATTAAATTGCCCTAGTATAAGAAATTACAGAAAACTACTCAATTTATCTAATGAAGCTAATAAGAACTTGAAATTAACATATGATATAGATAAAACTAAAAATAATTCAGAAGAAAAAAAAACTACCTATCAACTTATATATGAAAATTGACACAAAAAGGGTTAACACAAAAAATACAAGGATGGTTTCATGTTTATGTGTGTGTGTATATATATATATATATAATCATTTCTGAAAACATAAAAATGCATTTTATGTAATTTCTAAGTAAAGAATAGGTGAAAAATCTCCTCTTTAGCATGATTAAAAAAAACAAAACTTTTTTTGAATACTAAATAAATCTTTAATGGCAGAATATTAGATGCATTCTTATTAAAATCAGCATA
>VBSM01003157.1:36111770-36133307 GCA_008086735.1 Cheirogaleus medius
AAATAAATCTTTAATGGCAGAATATTAGATGCATTCTTATTAAAATCAGCATAGGAAAAAGACCACAGAGAATTTACATGTTTTCTCTGACTCTCATCAATAGCATGCACCATTAACCAAAGCTAAGGTGGTTGATTATAGAAAAACAAACAGCAAACATTCCTTCTACCTTACCACGGTGGCCTTTTTTTCCCAGTGACAGTGCTAAACAGTAAACATCCCCATGTTGCAGGCAGCGGAACCTCAGCATTGCTCAGAAGATGGATGAGAGTTTTGGCACTTAGAATGCGATTCAGGAAAATCAGTGCTTAATGTGAAATGTGAGAGTTAAATGAAAGAGAAGGAATATATATACATATCCCTCCCAAGGCCGGGGTAGGGAGCTGGCATAGTTAGGCAGGTTTTGGCATGTATATATTCCAACAATCACAGACACTTCATTTCTAGCTAGTTCTGTGGCCATAGTCTATAGAGAAAACTGCTACATTATTCTAATGACCCTTTCAAGTCCAATGACTATCCAGGCTTCACTAGCCTGCTCCAGACAGGTGGAATAATGTCTAAGATAACCTTGTTTGTCCTCCAACGTCATGTTTTCTTCAAGTCAGTAGAGAATAATTATCCAGTTGTCAGTGCAAACTAACTCATGTTTAGTTTGGTTTAGTTTTCCTCTGTCCATAGTCTTTTGAGTTTCTTATCTGTTAAAATTCCAAAGTCTTTTATTTGCTTTTAGCTGAAATGTCCCTTCCTCGAGGTAATAAATATTTCACTCTCTAGCCAAACTAGATAAACTCCAGACAAACTCAGAAAGGATTGAAGAGAGTATAATATGGATGTTTGTCCTCTCAAGCCTCATGTTGAAATTTGATCCCAATATTAGTGGTGGGGTCTAATGGGAGATGTTTGGGTCATGAGGGTGGATCCCTCATGAATAGATTAATGCCTTCCCTGGCATGGGGAGTTACTGAGTTCTCATTTGTTAGTTTCCACAAGAGCTGATTGTTGAAAAGAATCTGGCACCACAACCCCACCTTGTGTTCTCTCTTTCCATGTGATCTCTGCACACACTGGCTCCTCTTAACTTTCCACCACATGAGTGGAAGCAGCCTGAGGCCTTCACCAGAGACAAAGGCCCAATCTTGAACTTTTCCAGACATCAGAATCAGGAGACAAATAAATCTTTTTTCTTGATAAAATATCCAGTTTCAGGTATTCCTTTGCAGCAATCCAAAATGGACTAAAATAAGGAGTAACAAGAAAAAAATCTGTTAATATTTCAGAGTGTTTTCCTTCTGAACCTCAATTATAACTCCCTGTACTTGTAACTTTTATTGAGATGTTTTAGTCAGGTGTTGGTATTTCAGAATTTTATGTGGTATGTTCTCTGAGAAAATATTTCAGGAATATGGTCTTAAAGTGGTAAATATTTATGATATATGATTGAATCTTCTTAATATATGACCCTTTCAGTGCCATATATAATATTAATAGATGATCATTCTCTCTATATAGAATGCTCTCTTGTATTACTGCTCATCAGGCACACAGCATACTCAAAATCCAATATTTCAGTATCAACTCTAGAGCAACATTTCAAACTCAAATGGGATGACATTTAAAATAATTAAGTAAAATTTTTGTTCATTGCTACTAAAGATATTCAACTCTATATTGAAATGAGGAGTATGAGTGATTTGCTTTGAGGAACATGGTCTATAGGCACATGGCAATTTCCCTACAAAAGTTAGGAGGTTTATTGTCTGGAAGGAGCATGTTGAGAAACTGGACGGACATTATGGAACAGGCCAAGCAGTAAATACCAGGTGATATCCTGGTTGGATACCAAGAGAACCTTAGAGGAAGTGGAACTTTAGGTTCTCTTGAAGAGAAAACTCAGGACAGTCAATGTTTTGTAAAACATTTAGTTATGTCTGTACTTTGACATGTCTGAGATGCCACTCATAGCACCAATCATTTTCATTTCCTCTCTTTCACTGTTTTCTTTCTATCAGCTTTTCTTCTCTCCCCTCCCCTACTTTCTTTTATCTTCCTTCAATTCCCAGCTCCAACTTCATTTACAACTCTACGTGACTTGCCTACTAATGTTAGCAATAAATTACACATAGCTTTGACTCATGGCAAGAGCAGTTATTATTTTCCTGTTCTAGTCTCCTATGAGAATCTGACCCAAAAGAGAGTGGCATTATGAAGTGAGGAAGCTCTGGCCTCATATGAGAGAGTAAGGTGGTCTTAGGGTTGAGGCGAAGGCAGGTTAGCATTAGGAGAACTAACTATGGAGGCCCGAATAGTGATATACTTAGAAATACTGATAAAGAAATATTAAGGAACATTTAAAGGTAATCTCATAATAATGGTAAAGCAAATGGACACTTTTATCAAAGCCCAGGTAGCCAGTCTGAAATACACTGTGTGTCCAAGTTAATAGCATTGTAGAAAACACATTGCTTACATTGCCTACACAGGCGCGTTCAGCTCAGACAAATAATGCTATAAATGGTAATTGGAAGTGCTATTATCCATATCAGAATGTGCCTTGGGTGCCATTAACAGCAGTGCTCTTTTTGTTTTGTTTTGCTTTCTCAACTTTAGAATTTACATTTTTTTATGAAAATTAGTCTTGTATTAAAAATAAATTTAATAACCACATCTTTCTCTTAGGCAATTAGTGATGCCCCTGTCCCCCAACTAAATGATTTTGCTTCTTTTTCCCACTTACTATAAGTGGGAAAAGTCATACAAATACCTTTTACAACTGCATATAATTATTTATGCATAACATTCAAAGACCTTTGCCAGAAACGATACAGTTATACCATTATAAGTCATATTAGGTAGTTGTTAAAACTCAAAATCCTTGAATTATTATTCTAATTTAGGCAAGTTTAAATCTTCCATAACTTCTTAGCCTAATAGTTCTCTGATTAATCATTTGGAAAGTTGATTTTTAACCATTTCTCATTGCAGTGTAATATGAAAACTCCCAACAAAGATAATCGACTCAATAGTAAACAATAACAATTCCACTGGACTTTTTATGACATGCAAAAATACATGTCCCTTCCTACCTGTGCTACTTTCGTTATGTTGCAATGTGTGACAATGATGGAAACAATCAGTACATTGTAGATAAATTTTAAAAATGATCTCATTATACCACCTTATATTCAGTCATGTAGTATGGAATTTTTGAAATTAAAAATTATTTGTCTTGGAAAAGGTTTTACATTTGTTTTCTATTTGAGTTAGTATACAAAGAGGGAAGAATATATATGATCCATATTTTTGTCTTTTACAATTAATTAATAAGAAATGAACTGCAACTTACCCAAAAGTGGATTTTTAGCTAGTTGTAAGTAATTTAAAAATATTAGTACTTGGCTTAGAACTGAAACACAGCTATATGGGAGATAATTATTTTCTATGTGGGTTAAGAACAGCTAAAATAAGCTTCCATTGGTACTTAGTTACAACAGCGTCACCTGTTCATAAGGAAACTTGCCTGACTATAATGCTATGGAATACAATAAATGTGTATTTGTCCATTTTATATAAGCTTTTCTGTTGAGACTTTTTCTAGGCTCATTTAGCGTAGAAATAATTATTGGGCAGAGTCAATCATATCTCATCCATGAACTGACAGCAACCTGGAAATGCATAATTTGTAGCTTTTACCGTACTCATGGAAATTATCTACTGCTATATCAATTGCCATCACTAGATTTTGAATAACTTGAAAGCAGTTTCTATGTCTGTGTCTTTTTCATCTTTTTGTGTAGCTGCACAAACTTTGGGGTACACAAAATATCATATTCCCTTATTTTTCTTTAATCGAATTAACCACAAAACCCTCTCCTATTAGTTTGAAGGGCTGTTCAGCATGTGTCATTATTAGGCCTCTTTTTCTCCTCCACAGTTACTTAGCAGTACCAGGGGGCTTGGTAAGGCAGAATGGTGGAGAAAAGTACATTTTCTTTGATTGGTCTTGGACACCATTGGTCATCATCTAAGCTTGCTGGGCCTCTTAAAGGTGGGTGGCTCCATTGCTTTTGTGCTGAGTTTGTTTGTGTGCTGGATTAGCTGGAGTTGGGAGCCTTGGGCTCTAGAATCCAGCCTACCTAGATATTTCATGCAGCCAGTCACATCCCAAATTCTGCCCTCTTTCCAGAGCAGAAGAGGGACCCTTTCTGGTACTGATGAATTTTAAATCCCTCCCCTAGTTGCACCAGGTCACCATTTAATAATATCCTTTTCTTTCTCAACCCTCTTGGAAAAACTAGCACAATCCACTCGGTTTCAGTTTCAAAACAAAAGACAGAAAAGGAGATGATCTTTAGGAAACTCAGTCTTTCAGCCAATTATCATTTCCCCCATTCCACCCCCGTGAAGTTCTGGCTACCTTACTAGAATAAGAGAGATAAAAATATAGGTGCTATATGCACACATTGATATCTCAATATATTTTCTAAGCATACTAGTATATCTAGTACAAATAAGAATCTTCCATATAACAGATACTCAGTAAAGTGTGTGGAATGGCTCAACAAATGAATGGGACTCTTTTCAATGTAAAGAACAAGGGGTATTCCCTTTTCATTTCCAATTTAATATTCTACCTAGTATTCACTATTAGCATTGTGCATGATAGGAAGCACTCTTCTTTAAGCTGGAAATGTGTTTTCTACTATTATATTAAAACTTAGCTGTTCTTGGACCTATTGGTATAGGTCCCTATGCTATCTTGAGCAATAACCAGAGGCTATATAATAATAATTTTCTTCAGATTAGTATATGCATTTGCTTTTTAGATGAGGGTTAGTGGGCACCACATTCTAACTCAAAGAAAAGATGTTTCTAATGGGAATTTTAGGCACCATACTGGTGGGAGAGATGTTTTGGAACACAGCACAGTGTTAATTGCATTCCATCACTTCACTGGGGCCTACCAATAGCAACTCAGTTGAAAAGCATTCCTAGGACAGGTAATGAAATGAAATCCGTGTATCTGCTTACTAGAAAGCAGGTGACCTCAATTTCTAGATATCACCCTTTTGAGCAACAGTCTCTACACCTAGAAATGGGGCCACGTGACCTATGTATTGGACTATGAATTTCTTTTGAAATCCTTTTCTGACTTGTGATCATTTATAATCTTGATAAAATTCTTTCTTCGACTAGATACACCATGATTATCTTGTTGTGCTGTGTGTTAAATTAGAGTTTCCCATCTTTTTCTGATTAAAAGCAACTTTTTTTTTCACTGTAAAATACAATTATTTGGGCAGTTGGAAGTTGCTAAAAGTGCATATCTCTAAAGTATGGGAGATGAGGGTCTAATTCTCATGTTGTATTAGTGATAACTGGTTTAGATCAGACAGAAATGACTTTGATATGTATCAGCAGACCCTAGTCATTTGGTTTATTCAAATTTTGAATAAATAACAATTGAATTGACAAATTAAAAAACAATTAAGGTTAACAGAATAAATAAATGAAAAAAACTGATTTTCAGGGAAAAATAAGACAAAAATGCATATAATGTTAATATTTTCCTAAATTGTGTATTCTATACATCAAACTAAAATTAATCTTAAATAATTTACCTTTTTCAGTAGGCTAGAGTATTCTGAAGGTACTTTCCTAGAAAGGGCTCCTAAGGGTTTTATGACAAACTCTTCATAGCATGTGATTTTTTTTATACTGAAAATTAAAAATCAGTATATGAGGGGGGTGTATGTGTGTATACAGATTTAACTAATTATAATTTTCTGTTAATCTATTTTTCAAAGAAGGATAATTTGATGTTCTTGGTTGAACTGATCTGGAGTCATAAGAATGTGATTTTCTAGTAAATATGCAAGCTGACTAGCAGATGGTGTTATTTTGTGAAATATGTATATTGTGCTCTGGAGGTCAGCCACAGACTTGCCTGTTGTTTGGATACAGAAGAAAATGTCATCACAGAGAAGTGATACAACACATACTTTCATCTTTTTTGAATCAATTTATTTTTTTATGCTATAAGGGTTTGGAATCTTCTAAAATAATAACAGAATATTATAACAAGAGAAAGAGAGAGAATTGATTCTGATTTTCTCTGTATAAATTCCTTTCTTAGAAGGAGTAGAAGAAAAGAAAACATATTAAAAGCTCTTTCACTTGAAAGAAAGATAATATTCTGGCAAATACTTAGACCATGTGCATATTTTTCCTATTTGATTTCTCTGTTGTCTGTTCTTTGGATTCAATACAGAAACTTATTGAACTAACCTTTCTCTGATGATATACAGGGTTATTTGTGTTTTGACAAGCATATTTTGCATGCATGGCATGAATTTTTAGGTATATTGTCTTTGGTATAAAAAAGTTTCTAGGGATTAGGCATTTTTGGTCCTATACATTGTATAGTCACTACCTACTGTCTTAATTCCAAAAATAAGAAAATCTCAAGTTCCCACATTTAATATTTTTGCATTTATATGGAAAAGTGAGTCAGAAAAATGCACTCGAAGTAACCCCTTAGAGACACAGACTAGTGGGCCATGAGCTACTGTGAGAGCTTCAGGGTACAGAGTGCATAAGGACACAGGGATTCTTTTCTGAGCAGAATTTTGAGAACTGAAGCTAACTGCTGGAGAAATAAGTTAATAATAAAAAGAAAAAAACTTGCAGTTCAAGTCAGACTAGCACTTGAGGTGGAAATGGTGACTTTCCCAGAAAACTCCCTCTGGCTCTAAATCTGACTTTCCTCAGCAAACCCACATAAAATATATAATGGCATGCCTAGTTGTTCTTAATGAGTTGAGAATTCTCTCCTTTAATATGTCTCACATTCTGGTTAAATACAGATAGGATCTCTGTGAAAGTTAGCACTCATTCTGTGGCAAGTGACTGAACGCTCCCAAATTGGTTTAAGTCAGAAGGAAATATAATGACTTATAGAGATAAAATTTTATGAGTGAGGCAGACTTCAGATGGAGGTGTATAATGAAGGAACTCAACTGGCTAAACCCTAGCCCTGGTCAACTCCAATTTTTATTCACTCAGCACCCGAACTCCTGAAGCCAAACACAAGTGGAGAACACCACAGGACCTTGTTGGCTGGTCTCTCTTGACTATGATGATTCCTAACATCAAGTGATCCTTAATGGTATTTGGCAATCCAACTCCATTTGATCTCTCATGAACTATGAAATGTAAGATTCTCTCACAATGTTTCCTTTCTCCTCATTCCTCCACTATATCTTCCCTAGCTGGCTCTCAGCTGAAAACTTTGCTTTCCATTTCACTGAGAAAATAGAAGCCATCAGAAGAGAATGTCCATGTATTCTAAACTATTCCAACTAGTGTTTCTGTCCCATATACTCTTCCTTCCCTTGTTTGTGACCTGTCCCAGCCTCTTAATCTATGCACTGGCTCCCCTTCCTTCTTGGGTACCTTAGAGCATAGCTTGAGCATCTGTCCTCTGTCTCTCCTGCATCATCGATTTTTTTCCCTCTGTTCTCAACCATATACAAATATGCAGTAGTTTGCTCCTATCTTCAAAAAAAAAAATACAATTCTGAGCCCACATTCCCTCCAGTTATCACCATGACCCTGTTTTCTTTTACTGCAAAATTTTTGTATAATGTCATCTTATAAAATCTGTATCCACTTCCTCTCTTACCAATCCAACAAAACTTTCCTTGTCCAGGTTTCCAGTGACCTGTATGGTTATTTCTTAGGCCCTCACTTACTCAACTTACTAGCAAAATTTGGCACAGATGACATTCTCTCCTTCGTGAAACCCAATCTTCATTTCTCCTCACTGGCCACTCCTTTCACTCTTGTTTGCTAGTTTCATCTCATCTGCCTGACACCAAATGTCAGATTTTCCCAGCTTTCTGTTCTCACTCCTTTTCTCTTGTTTTGCTACCTGGATGATATCCTTCAGTCTCCTGGCTTTAAATACTATGTATTGATAGCTTTCAAATTGTTTATTTCTGTCCCAGAACTCTACCCTGGGCTTCAGACTCATAATGTTCTTCTTAGATACCTAGTAGATATCTTATATTTAACATGATAGTAACCAAGTCTTTCATCTCCCCTCACAGCCTCCCTATATCATCATATCTCTCCAGAAATCTTGCCCATCTTAGTATTATGTTGAATGCATCATTCTAGTTGTTGTGGCCAACAAACAAACAAACACATCATCACTTGCAACATCTTTATTTTTTCCCTCTCACAATCCACCTCCAGACTATCTATAAATCCCACTGACTCGAGTTGAAAAATACTATTAGACTCTATAACTTCCACTGCTTGAGCCACCATTTATCTACTCCTCTGGTCTCTTGCCATAGCCTCCTAACTGATCTCCCTGTTTTTACCCTTGTTTCTCTACATTGTTTTGACACAGCAACCAGAGTGATCTCGATCAATCTAGGTCTTATTAGATTACTTCTCTATCCAAGCCTTTTTAATGAGTTTCTCACTCTATCCAATTAGAAGCCAAAGATCTTAAAATAGTCAACAAGGCCTTAGAGAGATCTGGCTTCTATGTGCTCATTTGCTCTTTCCCCCCTTACTCATGCTGCGCCAGCCATACTGGCCGCCTTTGCCATTCCTTGAACATTTCGAGCACATTCCTGCCTCAAGCTTTGCCATTCCTTCTGTCTCAGATATTCTTACCCCTAAATACCCCCTTCTCACTAACGTAGATGCTCTTTCCTATTCTCCCACACAATTCTTCAAACTTCCTCTACTCCTGTATATAAGTTTTTTCCTGGTATCACTTACCATCATTCTTATTATTTTTTAAAATTTATTAATATATAATAGCTGTGCATGTTTTGGGGGTACATGTAATATTTTGATACATGCCTATAATGTGTGATAATCAAATCAGGGTGATTGGGGTATCCATAACCTTAAACCTTTATCATTCGTTTGTTTTAGAAATACTACAAATGTTCTCTATGAGCTCAATTGAAAAATACAATAAATTAGTCTGAAGTCATATCACCCTGAATGAGCATGACCTTGTCTTATTATTTTCTATCTTACTAAAGTAGAATGTAAGCTCTCTGAGAATGGGAATTTATTTTGTTTTCTGTTGAATCCATAGTGCCTAGAACAATACTGAAAGTAAAACTTTAAGACCAAGATTTTAGATCTGGTCTAAAGATTCTGAATTTCACTATCTGCAGTATTACATGGTCAAACTAATATAATTAGACTCTCCAGTGTTATGTGGAAAGTAAAATAAAGTTTATTTTACAAAAAGTCAACATAATTATAATTTGAGGGTAATATCAAAAGTTAATATTAAACGTTGATAATATTTGTCTCTCAAATATTATAAGCCTATTGCTCAAAGCCTCTTGCTTAAAGAGGGACATTATAGCAATATAGAGAAAAACTGGAAGCAATCTAAATGAACATCAGCAAAGGATAGCTCCATTCTTTGGCATGTTTTTATAATGAGAAGGTAGGCAGCCTTCCTTTGCAGGCTACCCCATTATTTTTAATGACTTTATATTCATCCAAAATTAATTTAAATAATCTGGTCATTGTGGTATATAACTGACATAGTTTTTCTCCCTGTAAGCAATAATAGGCATCCTTATACATTTTTATGCATCTGCCTAGTTGTTTCCATAGTATTCATTCCTGGAGTTTTTACCAAAATTGGATCTATGCTTTAAAAAATATTTATCATTAACTTAAACTTTTTCATGTGAATTTTTTGGAGGTATTTGGCCATTCTTAGAGCATTTATTGTTTTTCACTATTATAAATAATACTTCAGTGAACACCCATATTCATTAATCATTGTCACCAACTCTACACATTTCTATGGGCTACATTCCTTGATGCTGGACACTTGGTAAAAGGAAATACACATTTTTGAGGGCTCTTTACACATCTTACAAAATTGCTTTATGGAGTATCAATTTATCTTTCTTTCAGAATTATATAACTGTGCCTGTTTCATTTTAACTTTGCAAATACTTGGAAGTATTCTTACAAAAAAAGAGGATATTTTAAGAGAATATTAAAGGTTCCAAAAATCTTTTCCCAAATAGATTAGGATGTGTGCCTACACAATTTATAGTATGGTCAACTCTGCCATAATGCTTGTGTTTAAAACTTGAATTTGTTCCAAGGTGATTAATATTAATATATTAGGGCATAATTTGAGTATAATGCAAAATTTGCATTTTCTTATATGTGATTTTTATCTGCAAGCAGCACTGGGTGAATACAGAAAACTACACTCAGCTGAGCCAAGTCATAAAGGAATACAAAGCTAAAACATCTACCAGTTACTTTAATTTGCCACTTGTTATGAGCCTCAACCATCCATATCTGGTTTTACAAATTTCTATCTGATTTCAGATAATGCTCCTTATACTACTTCACTGTAGCATGGTGATTTTAGAAACACATATGTGTCATTACAGAAAAACTGAATTTATGTGATTTCAATATACTCATAGGTTACATCTACATCAGGTGTTATTTGTGTTTGTTTGTCCGTTTGTTTGTTAATAGCCTAGTTAGGTAACATTCTCTTGGAGACACTTTCTTAATCACCAATGAAGGCACTATTGAATCTGTTATTCAGTATGTGACCATAGCCCTATCTGCTCCTTAATTGTGTGTGAAGGTAAACTTGAGACAGCAAAAATTGAAATGGGAAAGGGAGCATTCAGAACAGTTGGTATAAGCAATATTAGAATAGAATATCTCTGTTTGAAAAATATGCTTTAAAGGCTTGAAGATGTGTTCTTTCAAGCACTGCTTCCCATCTTGGGTACAATTGAATCCTTCAGCTCCTTAGAAAGATAAAGATTAGTCCAAACACGATATGTGTACATTTTCATGGTAGCAAGGACATGAGTATTTTTCAAGCAGGTAGTAGAGCAGACTCCATATCCATCCTTCAGAATTCTGAAAACATAGAATTATTTTCATCAGTTTCAAGCAAGAGAGCTGGCATCCTGTTTAAACAGAGTAAACTATCAGGAAAGGCCCTTTGCTCAAAAGAGCATTGCCAACTCAGTCAATGATGCTTAAATTGTTCCATGCTACAGCTAGAGATTGAACTGCAAGTGCAGCCCTTCCTGGATTTCATTTCTTTGTGTTCTAATTTAGATTCAGATGCAAATGGCATCAAGACAACCTAGGAAAATTTAGAGGATTAGTGAACTAACAACAAATAGTTGAAGAAGAAAGCTGAGAGGGAATCAATTAGAAGTAAACGTGGGCACAGAAACAACATATATCACCTACTAAACAGGAAGAATGTGGTCCTTACTGTTAGTCAGACACTGTCTGCATGTGAGGGTACCAGAAAGAAACAAAACCAAAGTCAACTTTATTGTTCATGGTCATGAACAATATTTGCACAGCCTTGCTCTGTTATCACTTTACATCTTTTCCTCTTGATCTCATAAGAGCCTTTATCATAAGCCTTGACTAGAATATCATAAAAAGTATTACTTAAAAGATTGAAGTCCTAAAATTTACCAGCTCTGAAGGAAGGAACCATGCTGATATGGACAGTTCAGTGAATAAGTAACAACAAAAACAAGCTCTGTAAGGTAAGAAAACGACACGAGGCTATCTGAAAGCATGACCTTTGAAGTTAGGCACACCCAGCCTCATCCTGACTCTCCATTGCTGGGTTTACAATATGGAGGATGCCACTTAGCTGTCATGAGCCTCACTTGCTTCTTCTATAAAATTAAAACTGATGAAAACACTTGAACAAATTTATAAAAATATTAAATGAGATGAAATTGTGTGAAAATGCTCCATAATGTAATGTTTGATACTTGGAAAAGGCTGGAAATGGAGTTTAACAGACTAAACATAAACAAAGGAAAAACATAGAAATGAAAAAAATATGTCAAAGCTCCAACTTTGGAAATAGATCCAGCCCCAGAGATGGCCAGATTATGCAGTTCCAAACAAAAAACAAACAAATACATTTGATATCATTATCATTATATAGTGCTATTATCTTCTGATTCAAGCATGCACTTTACCTATTTTACCCAGTTTGTTATCTATATTTTTCACACTTGACTTTTTCTTTTCTTCATATCCTGCATTTAATCATTGTCAAGATTTGCCATCCCATCTCTGTAGTATCTGCCGTCTTTGCTGTCTCTACTCCCACTGCCATTCCTAAGGGCAATATGATTTCACTTAATTTAGCAAATACTCACTGAGCACCAACATGTTAGACATTGTGTTGGGCACTGAGGATGCAAGGACAAGAGATATCCCCTCAAGAAATGGCCAATCCAATGGAGACGAGGAGGATACCCACATGATATGGTCATTGCTGTAACAGAAAAGCAAAAAAGACATTGGGGCACCAGGGAAAAGTGAGAAGTATCCTTAGGATTCAACACTTTTGATGTGTCTATGGATTAAGATCTGAAATTCTCTGGGGTACCACCAAGTAAAAGAAGACATACTGACCAATAACCCATGCTGGACACAGAGAGATGCGGAGGTAAGACCTAAGGGATCATGGTGGGGTGTGTCTGTCCCCTGGCTCGAACACAAGTGGAGTCATACCCCACCATGATCCCTTAGGTCTTACCTCTGCATCTCTCTGTGTCCAGCAGAGGGTATCCTCCTCTTCTCCATTGGATTGGCCATTTCTTGAGGGTATAGCTCAATGAGTATTTGCTAAATTAAGTGAAATCATATTGCCCTTAGGAATGGCAATGAGAGTAGAGACAGCAAAGACGGCAGATACTACAGAGATGGGATGGCAAATCTTGACAATGATTAAATGCAGGATATGAAGAAAAGAAAAAGTCAAGTGTGAAAAATATAGATAACAAAATGAGTAAAATAGGTGAAGTGCAGCAAAATTTTTAGTAAGATAAAAACAACAATAGCTAAAATTTGCCAAACAGTTAAGCGTGCCAGGCACTGTGCTAAGTGCTTTGCATGTATTTTCTCCCTGAATCCTGGCACAATAACCTATTTTGTTAATGAGAGACTTAATCAAAATGCTAAGTAATTGATAAGGCCAGAAGTTGGAGTATGCTATATCTCTCTGTATTCTATAAAACTAGAGTTTCTGAAAGTGTGATCTAGAAACTCCACAAACCTAAAATCATGGCAGTGGTGGTTAGAAATGCATATTTCTGGGTTTCAATGCAAACCTGTCACTGAATCAGAAACCCAGGATGTGGAGCCAACGATTCTGCATGTTTAACAGCACACTAAGCAAGTCTGCTGTCAGCTAAAGCTTTAGAAGTAGTACATTTAATTAGATTTAGTAAACCTTTATGAAGCTGCTATAAGATTGTAGAACTTGGCCCAGGCTCTGCAGATAGAGAAATAAACATAATTCCTTTCTCCCGGAGCTACTAGGTTATTGGGAGAAAAAAAAAGTAGAGCATAATAATACACTGCAGTAACTGCTTGGGTGGCTATGGGCTATGGCTACCCAATCGGGGAACTAATAACTCTGGCCAGTGATAAGTTTGAAGTGTTAGAAAGACAGCATCCAAAACAGCCACCAGTAAGCTGCAAATGTGGAACTCCTGAGACAGGTTGAAATTACATATGGTAGTCATCCATGTAGAGATGAAATTTGAAGGGTGTGGGGAGTGAGAATGCCAAGAATGAGATTTATAAAACAAGAAGATCAGGAACAAATCCTTGTAGAATACTTCTCATCTGATATTTTCTTCTTTAAAGCATAGTTCCCTGAATAAGCAAACCAGTATTGTATAACCAATGTAAATGCCCTTTTGAATGGCCTTGAACTTCAGATCACTTTACAAGTTTTCTTTGCCAAAGGAGATTTTTTTTAATTTTATTTATTTTTAATTTTTTTTTATTTCAGAATATTACAGGGGTACAAATGTTTTGGTCATATGAGTTGCTTTTGTACAGTTTAAGTCAAAATTATAAGTGTGCCCATGACTCAGATAGTGTGCATTGTACCTGGTAGGTGTGAATTTCAAAGGAGAATTTTGAAAGCAATTTGCCTAACATGTTAAGTTTCAAGCTGACTTTCTTAAAGAGGACTATATGTTATCACTGAATAGCAAAGTTGTATTTTGGATAGTTTATTTCTAAAGGATGTAGCTTAATAGTTTTATTACTCTAATTTAATACTAAATTAGATGTTTTTGCACTACCAAATTCTAGTAAACAATTCTGTGGATAAATAAAAACCCAACCCTGCTGTTTCCCCATACCACCCCCTTCTACTCACTATTCTGTGATATCATTTAACCCCTCCATTAAAAGGTTGTTAACTATGTCTGTAAATGCCAAGGTGAAAGTAGGATAAACCTAAATTGCCCAAAAATGTGAAAGTTTCCCTGGACAGAATGGATAATGATCCTGAGAGCTTCAAACATGTTTTATAAAGAGCTCTATGTTATTCTCTTGCCTGTTAATATCAGGATATATTGAAGAATTCATAGAGGGGAATTGCCTTTGAGAATAAGAAACATATGTTCTCCTTCTAAAGACACAATAAGTGAGACTACTGGGTAGCATCTTAAAAATATGAAAGAGGAGAATTTGGAGTTGATGCTATTTTGCCTTCCATGTGTGCTTGTTTCAAACAAAGGCAAAAGCAGCAGAGTATCTTATTTAGTTGGAAAAAATGGCAAAATGAATATTTTCCTTGTCTAGGCATCATAAGTGATTGTACAGGCCTTGATAACTTGATAACCTTGTACCTTGATAATTTACTTGATATATATTTTTAAATATAATTTGATAGAAGGGAAAGGTCATTTATTGGGATTCAGGAAGCTTGGATTCTGATGCTGCCTCTGATATTCATGGCCTATGTGAAACCATAGAAATAAGTCACTTAACCCTTAACTTTTTATTCCATAAAATACAAGGGATGGACTAGATCTCTAAGATTCTTATAGCACAGAGTCAGTCAATCAAATCAGCATTTATTCAGGAGTCGCTACTTTAGGATCTAAAGTTATAAATAATTAGGTACCATTCCCTCCTCAAGGTACTCACAGCCCACATTTCAGCTCCACCTGAAGTTCAAGTTTACTAAAAACCAAAAGCAAAAACAAACAATAAGCAGCTCCTTCTTATGTAACTTTTAACTTGACTTGTAACTTGGTGGATTTATTTTTCTTTTCACAATGTAGAAATTTCATATCAGCTTTAAAATATATGCATGCACATAATAGCAAAAAGAATGTTCATATTTCAGGTTGCATTTCTGTTAAAAGCGTAGCACTGAGTATAAAAACATCCAAGGGCATATATATGGCTGTAGAATATAGATGTTTGCAGCTGTATATATGTATGCATGGTTATTCACAGAGTAAAATGTTGATTTATATGACTGCTTATGTTTGACACATGAACAGGAATTAAATGTATATACAGAAACAAACGTGGTAAATATAAATGATAAGTATGAAAATATACCCACAATGTTTTAGAAGCTTCTGAGAAGCACACGTTTTTTTAAATCAGAATCAACAAATGGATTACAAGCTCTCTAACCAGCTTGCTTTTAATTGATGAGGCATGTGGTAAGTACAATTATGCGAACACTTCTTGGAATAAGAAGGTATAGGAAGGATTCTGCAAATTTGAAGAATTACATAAAACATTTCCACCAGCTTTTCTTTCCAACCCTTTCCCAACGAGATTTTGTATGTAAGAGGATTTCACTCTGAAATGCAAGGACAAAAATGTAAGATTATAGCAATTCTTAGTTAGCCTTCCACTTGGCCCTTGTATTTCATGGGAATAGAGAAGAAGATGAAGAAGGGTTTCTTCGACACTTGAGGAGTGTTAGTTACAGGAGAGGATGTTTAGTGTTATAAATCATTCTGTGCCAGTGCTGACTGCCAGAGCCCAAGTGATAAAGGTGGCTATGTATTGCTTAACATGTACATACATATACACATGCACACTCACATATGCTGCATTTGTTTCTTTATGAAATGCAGGATCCTCTAAAGTGCAAGACCTAACACAGGGATTTAAGAATGTAGTTCTTAGCAGTCAATGAAAATCCCTAGATCTCTTTGATATGAGCTACTACATGCTATTAAACATGTAGTAGATTTTGCTATTTTCAAAAGTCAAATACCTGCCTTTATCATTTATTCTTAATCCATCCCAGTGTATTTATTTTAGTTGGGAATTATTGATGACAATTCATCTCAACTAAAACAAACTGTATGAAATATGAATGTTTTGATCCAATTTATCACTGTGAATTGCACATACGTTTTATAATCATTCTTCCTTGGTTTTTCAGTATTGGGAAAATGGTCAAAAGACTATTTTGATCTACTATGCAAGAAACCATTCAAGTTTATAGATAGGTTGTTTGTTTGGTGAGATTTTATAAATCTAACCCTTTCCCTTTTACATGTATATACTTTTTCTGTGATTTCTGAGATCCCCTCTTGTAAAGCAGTAAAATTACTATGAAGTCTGGTCTTACCTACTGGAACATAGCTAAGGTCTCTTGAGGCCAAAACACAGGAATGAAAATGGCAGATTGAGACTTAAAATTGGGTGGGGCATGGTGGCTCATGCCTATAATTCTCCCACTTTGGGAGGCTGAGGTGGGAAAATTGCTTGAGCCCAGGAGTTTGAGAGCAGCCTAGGCAATAGCAAGACCTCATTTCTAGATAATTTTAAAAAAATTAGGCATAGTGGTGTACCTCTGTAGTCCCAGCTACTCAGGAGGGTGAGGCAGGAGGATCGCTTAAGCATGAGCCCAGGAGTTGGAAGCCTCAGTGAGCTATGATCATGCCACTGTGCTCCAGCCTGGGTAACAGAGGGGGACCCTGTCTCAAAAGAAAAAGAAAAAAAAATTGGAATATATTCAATGCTGGAAGTATCCTTTCACCAAGTTATCTAAAAAGCAAGTCCTATGTAAGTGTTGGTTTGAAAAGAATATTATCATTTTTCAAAAAGGTATTGAACTAAATACCCTTGATCTGCCTTTGAGTCACTTTCTGTGATTTTTATGAGATACTAAGGTTGGTATTTATTGTTGTAAGCAATGCATTAGTGCTAGACAAATATTATTTTAGTGGCAGAATAAAAAGCAAACTTATAATTTTATTTTCCCTGTTCTTTATTTTCTAAATCAACTGTATGTAAACTGTTCATGCTGAACAGCATTGGACCATCCATACACACTTGCATGTTAAACTCACAGAATTGTAAAGCTGGGGGAAAAAAGCTTGGAGATAATTTACTTTGTTTTAGCTGCAGAGTATGTTCTGATACAGCTTTAAGTTAATGTGGAAGCTCAGTGTGCATATAAATAGATGAATATGAAATTATTTTGTGTGAAGATGCTAAAGAGTTGGGAGAGAGAACATCAAAACTACCCCACCTCCAGCAATGCTTGAAGGGATTGCAAAGAATGTGAAAACAGATTCCAATTCAATACTCTAAATTTACAAAGTAAGAAACTGAATTCAAGAACAGTTCAGTTACTTGCCTCATTTCAATGACACACTAATATTCTGAATTTGCAAACACGGATTCTTCTACAATACAGCCAGAATTAGGAGACAGAGTCCCCGAGTCTCCTTTTTTCATCCATTGCCTTTTCCCATGTCTTCCTGTGTATATTTTCCTTCACTAAATTTGAGGTAGAAAACCCTTTTGTTGCTCTTTTCCCCACATGATTTCCCTCAAGGGTTTATGTGCTTGTCACCAACAACAAGAGTCTCTCTGAAGTTTGTCCAAGCCCCAGTGGAAAAATATAATAAAAGAAAAAGAGAAAGAAAGTAAATATGTTTACCAGCTATTTATGGCTTATGTACTATTTACACAAACTGTTACAATTTCCAATGGCTTCTCCTACTACTTAAAACTATAGTGGTGAACACCTTTTGCAGGTAGATTTTTATTTAATAGTTTTTTAATCATTGGAAAATTTAAAAATACGAAAAAGGAAAAGAGATATAGCCATATGTGCATTACTACTGTAGCACTTTGGCCTATTTGCTTCCAGAATCTTTTTGAAAACATCTTTCAAAATGTTATTATTTTTGTGAAAATAACATGTGAATTAAAAGTCTTCCCAAATTTCAGGATTCCATGCATCCTTCTATGTACATTAACAAATGGCTGGAGAGGTAGAAATATGTTCACAACAATGTGATACGCTATAGATGCCATTTTGAGTCTTTTTAAAGTTCACATTTCTATTTTATGTAAAAATTGTTGAAGTCTCTGCTATGAAGGATGAGAACATCTCTCATGGCAGGGATTTGCCTTCTCATTCATCCTCTCATTCCCACGCCTTTGGATCTTTGGTAGTTAAAGTATTTGTTTTACCCTGTTCAGGTTGATTATACTGGCATTCTCTTCAGTAAACATTGTTTCCATCATGTTAACTTTTATTTCTATAAATAAATGTATCTAATACTCATCATGAGTTCTTTTCACAATGCCTAAATTTTTAATTTAATAGTACTCTTAATTGCCTGGATTTTGTTCTTAAGCTTATCTTAAAAAGCGCTGTGGTTTCTGAGCACTTTCATCACTGAGAATCTGATTTTGTGTATAAAATATCATATATATTACTCTTGGGTAATATTGCTCCACTGCCTTCTGATATTGGATATTACCATATGGGAATCTGATTTCCCTTCACCCCTTGTAGATGTGTTTTGATTTTGACTTTTCTGCGTGTTCAAATAATTCTTTACCCTTAAGAATCAATAGCTTAAATAAGATATAACTGACTACTGAGAATTATGTATTCAATTCCCCAAAAACATAGCATAGTTTCTCAATCTGAAAATTTAGATTTATTTTTCAGGGAAAATTTTTCTATTATTTTACTTTGAATCTATTGTCTGTCCCATCTGGGGACTCACAGCATCAGGAATGCCAGTTATCTTAATATTGCATCATCTTTCTTTCCCCTTTTTCTTTACAAACTTGGCCCTAATTACTTTAGTTCCTTTGCCTTTTTCATCTGCATTCACCATGATGCTCTCGAGTCTGCTCTATATTGGTAATTTGATTTTTGATGGTGTCTAGTATGATACTCATGCTTTCTAATTTATGTACTGGTTTTCTAAAAGTATTGTTTTGGTCCTTGATTTGTTTCCTTAGGTCCACTAACTCCTTTTCATTTCACTGTATGGTTTTATTATCTAGTCTTTGACCTCTAGTTATATTGAATTTATTTTCATATTAAGTAAATCCATTGTGTGAAGCAACATGAGGAATCTCCTTCTATTTCTACCCTTATATTTTCTTCTGGGTTAAGTGCTTTGTTTTTCACATTGAATCTCTTTCCTCTCTCCCTCCCTCCCACGCCTCTCTTTCTCTGTCTGTAATGATTGTTGGCTATATTATGTTACCACATTTACTATGTATGTATTTTATCTTGATCATGTGTGTGTGGCTCTGTCCAGACATTCTATTTGCTCAAATATGGTAGAGATTACTTGTAGACATAATTACTCCCCTTCTTGAGATCCCTTGGGCTCCAGTTTGAAAGCTGGATGTTTCGGGATTTTTGCATTTTTTTTTGTAAACAACAAGGATGTTAGGGGAGTAAGTTCAGTGAAAGCAGCATTCAACCTCTTTTAGAATACCTAGCTTTGCTGGCTGGGGCTGTTTCCTATTCCTGTCTGTGGAAGAAGGGGTTGTCCTCGGGTTTCCAATCAACTCTTCAGTTCATTGATTGTCCAAGAGCTACCACTTTAGTCAAGGTCAGCTTTATCTGCTGCGTGTCTCCTCAACAGCCCTTGCAGCTTCTTCCCAATCAGAAAAGGAAAACATGAGGTTCTTCATAGATTTGCCATTGATTCACATCTGAAGTGTTAGCAAGAATACTTAGTCTATTCTCCAAATTCCAGGGCAGTTTCTGGTGTTTAAGAACAGATAAGGAGTTAAATCTTCCTCTGCCTATCTGCTCTACTCCAGAAACACCTGGGTTGTTTTTTTTAATTAATTTATTTATTTGCCGTTGACTATACGTTAATTGACTTAATTCAATATGACTTAATTGTTGGAGAGTTGCCAATATCTACTAAAACATATGGATCATGTTTCCATCCACTATACTAACCAAAGCATGGCAGTAATGTCAGTAGGTGTTTGAAATTAGGACCTTGAGACAATCCACCTATTATTTTTATTACTGGTTTAAGCCTCACAAAATCATTCTCTCAATTTGGTCCTGGGCTCCACAATTAAAGAGAGAAATGGAAAGCTTAGTCTGGATTTAGAGAGAACCAACTCTGATTTCAGAAACAGCTAGAACTGAGGAAGGGTAATGAGATTATTTGTCTGGATAAAGAAAATTACGTGGAAAGATCTAAAATAGTTTCCTAGCATATATGAAAAAGTCTAAAGAAGAGATTAAGGATCAGATCTTCCCCATAGCACATATAGCAGAATTCTTAGGTAGATGGAAGTATTTCTCAACAAATTGCGCTCACCATAAGTAGTACTAATAGGGTATGGAAAATAAAATCCAAAAGGCCTAACTTTTCATTTCTCTAAGATGATTAAAATATTGTCTCTACCAGTGATAGCAAAATAGCTTACAGTTTGATACTTCTAATATTTCCTTGATTGGTATTATCTTTAGAAGAAAAGCATACCCTTGTTTGGTATTATTCTCACCTAGCTTTTTCAAAGCTATTACTTATCAACAGCCAGAAGATGACTAAATGCCAGGGGGTGGCCTATGAGGACTGAACCATGGATGCCTGTTCATCTGTAAATATTTATTGAGCACCTAGCCCATGCTTGGCCTTGGGGACACAAAGATAGATAAGGCAGTTCTTTTCCCTAAGAAGTTAGTAGCTTAGTGAATTTTGCTCACATCCAGATTGGTGCCACAGTGGGATGAATTACTCTTGAGTAACCTGTTCTTCTGTTATGTAAATTTCAGGAGTGATATATTTACTTCTGTTTGAGAAAGAATATATATAATTAAATATCCCACTTAGTCTTATGCATATGTCAGGGGAAAAGGTAGTGCACATCCCAGCAGTTGTAAGAGTATCCAAGCACCCTTTCCCACGGAAATAATCACTGCCAGACTAGATTGAATCACCTCTTTGAATAGAAAATGCTGAAAATAAAATCCATAACTTAAAAGACATTTTTCAAGAACAATGACACTCCAGTCAGTACAAAACTCTAAATATGTTCTAATCATTTAAGGCTAGAACCCAGCTTAACTTAACCTAAGTTTTTTTTTAGGAGAGTGTAGTCAGGTGTGTGTGAAACATTTATATAGAGAATCAGATGCAAATCTCAGCAACCAGTCCTATGGGGGAGGACAGATATATAGGTAGGAAAGAACAAACTAGAGAGAAATATTCAGCAGATTGCAAGTCACTTGTCACATAAGAAAAGGGCTGGAGAAAAGTGTGAATTGGGCAGAAGATGCATCACTCGGATAAAAAAGGAAGGACATCGTGTCCTATTGTTGTGAGTTTACCGCCCCCCCCACCCCTGCCCCGCAACCACCCATCCCTGGAAAATATTACT